>JAQFVV010006331.1:1927443-2527443 GCA_028023455.1 Epiperipatus broadwayi
ATAAACCAAAGAAATTAATAAAGTATCTTTTGAAACATCAAAAATAATAATAATAATAATAATAATAATAATAATAATAATAATAATAATAATAATAATAATAATAATAATAATAATAATAATAATAATAATAATAATAATAATAATAATAATAATAATAATAATAATAATAATAATAATAATAATAATAATAATAATAATAATAATAATAATAATAATAATAATAATAATAATAATAATAATAATAATAATAATAATAATAATAATAAAATAGAGTTGTTAATTAATCTATTTATATTATTTGTTGAGAAAAAAGCAATTTGACACAAACCATTATATATCTTTCTCATAAACTTATTTTACTTTTAAAATTGGACTTTATTCACACCCAATGTGGATTTGCAAAATATACATATCAATTACAAAATTGCAATCATAATACATAGCACAGTCATAGAATTACATAAAAGTAACATTGAGTATTTCTATTACATTTTTTTAAATTACAGTTTTCTCTGTTAATAACATATTAAATTATGTTTTCCCTCTATTAGTCATATCAACTCTCTAGGCTAAATTTTATTATAAACCATTCTATTAAATTCTTATTCATATAATCTTTCTCTCTCTAGATGAACAAATTTCAATTTATACATATTTTTTTAAACTTATCAAAATTGAAATTTTACTTCCACTTATAACATGACTGTTCAATTTGTTAACACTAAATCATAGATGTTCTTGATGCTACAGCCTTAATAAATATTACTTATGTAATCAATGTGAATTTAAATAAATTTATAATTACAACTTTAAATTATTGTAATAGATTTCTAACTATAAAATCTTTCCATTGACTCATTGTAAATCGAAAGATTTTACAAATATTAATGTGTAATAAGAAATGTGGACTTAATCAGTGAAGTATTGAATAGCCTCATGCTCTCAGATTGAACTGCTTCACGTTCACCTATTTAAACAGACAGTAGGTTAAAGTAAAGAAGGCTTCCCCTTTTTTATTCCAAGGAGTAAGCTTGTGGTTTAAGATCTGTATAGGTCCCTACTATCGCATTTTTATAAGCATGTTCTTGAGGCTACAGCCTTAATAAACATTATTTATTACATTTGAGTAACTTCAAACCTCAACACATATTAATGACTATGTTTGGTATGTCAGTCATCTCTGGCAGAATTTCTTATCATCAGCTTTGAATTCTTGTAATGATTCCAAAATTATTTTTAATGGATCAATGTCTATAACTTTTTCAAAAAGCAGTCTATTCCTGAGAATCCAAATGCTAAAGTTAATAAACATTGCAAGTCTAATCCATCCAAAAAATTCTTTCTTGAATGCCTTAATTAAATCCACACAGGCAGTATCTTTGCTTGCAATGAAAGACTTTAAAATGTTGCACAAATTAAGCACGTTTTACATTTTTTCAATATATTTTCCACTGTTTCTTCTTGTTTAATGTACATTGAACAGATAGGGTCCATACCATAGCTCTGTTGATAGTGCAAGAAGGCAGCCATAGGCAAGGCCCAAGATTGACCATCATGAGAAAATCAACCAATCTAGGCTTCAATTTCAGTCAGTCAATCTCAAGAACCTTAGAATTTTTATTGGAAGTATATTTTCAATATTTGGCTTGTTAGGATTTATAGCATTATATATGCTCCAATAATTCATCTTATTTTGAAATCGTTGAGATGACACTGGTTTAAAACTATCAAGTACCAGCTTCCCCTGTTGTTGGATCCAGAGTTTACTCATTTTGGGAGGAGGCCGATCCATAGGAATAATTTCTTGAGGTGGGATTGGACCTTCCATCTCTGGATCATTAATAAAAAGTTTGCATAAATATTTTATATGCTTTGCATTAAAAATGTTATAATCAGTGTAAGCCTAATCCGTTTTGTTGTCTAGGTCATTGCAGGAAGCTTAGGCTAATGACAGGAGCCTTTCTCCAACATAATTTCCTACATTTTGTTACAATATTCCTTGTAAAGACTCATTGGAGAAAATCCCACAAGGAAATATATTATTTTTGGAAGCATGATTGCATTCATCAATACTACTTTCCCAAATAGAGACAAATAGACTTTTCTCAGGAAAGTGACAAATTTTTCTATTTTAATTAATAAAACATCTTGAATTGCTTTCCTCATTTTAAAAGAAGAGGAAGCAAGATCAAATCCCAGGAACTTCTGAGAGGAAGCCTTAAACCTGATAGGAATTTGTTTTCTGGTCCTAATTGACCATATAGCTGATTTCTCCTTATTGACTCTTAGACCAAATTCTAATTTAAATCATCCAAGAGCTCTTCCAGCTTTGCAAACTACTCCAGTGAAGAGAAAAACACAACCACATCATCCTTATAGGAAATATGATGGATGTTTTTCTTCAGCAACAAATCTATTCTTTTAAGAGATGCCTCAATGCATAACAGGAAAAGATTTCACACAAGCCATAAATAGGAGCACACTCAGAGGTGAGCACTGTGGAATTAAGATATAGGTCTGAAAAACTGGAGAGACATTCATCCAGAGAGAGAAACCACAATTTTGCAGAAGGTTCTCTATCATTTGGAGATATTTTGAGTACATCAATCCTAACACAATCATAGGCTGCAGTGAAGTCAAGCTGAGTAAAGTCAAGTTGAACTGTGACTGGATGAGACATCTTTTTCATATGTACATGTTCTACCAAAAGGCAAAATCAACTTACCACATCAGTCATTGAACTCCCCCTTTTGGCAAACTGATAGGAAGACAGTTGGGCTAAGACGTTATCTTGTAAACCAACCTTAATCAGGCCTCAACTGTCTTTATTAGTAGAATGATCATTGATATAGGCCTAAGATTCCCCAGGTCCTGGGAGCCCTCCAGCTTTTTGACCAATGAAACCATAGCTGTCACATTGATCCCTGGAAAACCCCAGCTGCCATCAGCCAAAATCTGACATTTTCTTTATAATGGTTGTTGTAAATGCACTCAGATAAAGTAAGAGGAATATGGGATTTCCATGCAAACCAGGATATGTCTTCTTAGGCATCAATTTAATCTTTTTCATAATCCTACTTTCTGTAAATTTGTGTTGGTAATTTCTCTACATTAAAAGTTTCTCTAGTAATCATTGTTTCTGGAAGTTGGAATTTTTCAGCATAATAATCATGAATTTTGATAATCATGGAAGTCCCAGCATATACCTTGACATCCATCTCAATCACCCACAGTGCCTTTGTATTCCTGACAAAACCAAGGATCCACCTAAGGTAGCCACTAGTCCAACAGTGCTGGTGGCGAATAAATTGCCTTATCCTCTTCTGTGAAGCTTTATATCTTTATTTTAATTTGATGATCAACTCAATATTTTGGGCTTCAGGAGGCAAACCAATCAGTTTACTGGCTATTCTATCCATTTCTCCCAACATGTGTATTGGGCCTCAAGATCTAGTGGTAAAATTATTTATTTTTCAAAAAAGCTTGGTGAATTGCATCCATGCATCATATGCCAGAAGCCTATGTATGTTGACTTCATTAAATAAAATGTAGGCCTCCAAAATTAATTGAGTATTAATGTTGGCACAAGTCAACATCCTTATCATTCTTGGGAACTCTGACACCACTTCACTAAAATCATTGCCATAGAACAACATAAAAGTAGTCTGAGAACACAGTTGGCTGAAGCTCTGCTGTTAAGGTATTAAATAATATTATAGAGACTAAATAATATTAGAGAGACAAACAGCAGGTCTATCAAGGTCTTTGCATTTCTATTATAAAAAGAAAAGGTTTTTCTGGATAAACAGGTCTACAATTAATTAAAGGTATATTGATTGACTGAATATATCTGTTTTGAAATTTATCTTAAGTGAGATTAAAATCACCAACTATTATCATGGGAAAGGGGCTTGTTCTCAGTGATATATTGTATTACTTTATGAATTGTTTCAGGCTGTTTTGATAAATAAACATTAATTAGAATGAATATAAAATTATGAAATTTTATAATTGCAATAAGACAATTATTATCAACTTTAATGATCATAAAGAAATTAATTGGTGACTTATTATTTAATATGATGGCAATCTCTACCACAACCACATTGAAGAAGGAATAATGAAAGAAACCTAGTGAGATAATTTTCTCAATTATTAGTGGATCAGTCTGGAGATGCATCTTTGTCTCCCCAAGACACAAAATATCGGGAGCCTGAGTTCTAAACCAATGCTCTAAGGCAAAGGCTCTATTATGAGAATTCAGACCCCTAATATTGATGAATGCAATCTTGATCATGAATAATAAGGATTGTATCTATTTAATGAAAAGCTTTGGTTTTCATCAGTTATTATTTCTAGTCTCTTTAAACTCATCTAATTCTGTCTCATGATCTGGGGTCAAGACTATCTTTTTCTGGTCAGTAACAAAGGAGAATCTAGGTTCAACATCTAGCCCATTCAGTCTGACTTCATAGGTTTGTGATTTAACGATGTCAATTTTGTACTCTGAAATATCTTCAGGACCTGTCTCAATAAGACAGTCTGTCAAATCTGGAGAGTTGAGTCAGGACTTTTTATTTATTAGAATGTGGAGCAGATACAGTTAATTGATGTGAAAAATCTACCAGAACTTCTGTGGAAACATCTTCATTATCCAAGTTGGCCTTAGAAGAAGCAGAGGTTAAATGCTTAGGCCCAAATTTTTTTCTTTCTTTGGGGGAGCCCACCAATTCCACCTTTTATTTTTTTGCTCTCTTGGACTGAGACTTTGGAAGTATTGGACCTCAGATCTTTCAACAAAGAGCCGATATTGCATATAGAAGATCTTCTTAGAGTCCCAGATTGAAAGGAAATTTCTTCCATTTTCTGGTCTTCTATTGCTTGGCATCTCTGACTATTCATTACATCTCTTTTGTCATTTCATTGTTCAACTCTTGAAACCACTGAAGGCCATGGAGCATTATTATTGGATTTTTAGATTGTCATCTGTGATTTCTCTTTTTTTATAGCCCCACACCAATTTCACTTTCTATCTGGGCAATCTCTCATTAAATGCCCACACCACTTACAATTAATGCACTGTGGGTCTATATCTCTCAAAATAATGATCAATGGTGATTCATTCTAATCCAAAAGGCAGGTATCAATAAAGATGAAATTTCCTTCTTTAGCAATATTTTAAATGCCATTATATTTGTCAATATTTTGTCATCCAAATCTTTAATTGATTGATATTGGAAATTCAAAATCTTCCCAAAATAAACAAGAATTTTTTGGAGGTCCACAATATCAAAATTAATTCCACAGTTGTAGATAATTCCTAGGCATGTTGGTCTATTAAAATCAATTACTACCAGAAAAAAATCTGCCAACACTTTGAAATTGTTCTTGAATGCTTCCTTGAATGATATAATGAATGAGATAAACAAATGATGGTAATAATAATCAAAATAAATTGATGAGGTTATGGATTGAGGCATATGTGTGTATGGCATTGTATATGGATCACATTTTCAGTTTTATTAAGCCATCTCTTCGTAGGATGTAAATCTGCATGTGAGTCTTTGTGAAAAACTTTCTCTTTTAATAATGTAACACCAGTAAGAATCCTGGACTCATTATCTTTGCTGGATGAAAATTCCAAGTTTATTAGGAGCTCTATATTAATAATTACATCAAGAATTTAAAAGAATTAAGATTTTGGTTTTGATCAGTAAAAATCCTGGGCTCATTATCTTTGCTGGACGAAAAATTCCCAATTTATTAGGAACTCCATATTAAGAATTACATTGAGAATAAAAATATAAAGAATTAAGAATTGTATGTTTTTTTATTAAGTTGAATGGACAATAGAACTGTTCTGACATTCAAGGACATTGAACCTTGTATTAATGTCAGTGTGTATTAATGTCTACTCATGCTGTAGTCTTGACTTATGTGAAGATTAAATTGGTTTGATCAGTGAAAAATCGATCAGATTGAATATGGACAGCTCTTGCCTAGTTATCTCTCTGTGCCTATCTCACCATAATTTAAAAAAGAAGAATATATAAAATACATTTGTACCATGGGCATTACTGCTAGTAATATCTTTCTTTCACCACAAAGGTAGATATCTAAATGTTAAGGATTAAAATGGCCTTCACCTCAGAAGAGGATTTACCTCGATTTTAATTCTCAAAAACAGGGAGTGGTGTAATGTCCCTATTACTTATGGTTGTAATGACACATGTATGTATTTATTGATAATAATAATAATAATAATAAAAGAAGTTAGTTAAAAGGTAAAAGTGAAACAAACAAAAAATTAAAAGAATTAGCTATCGATATTTTTTTCAAAAAAATAAAGGGAAAATATATATATAACTCGTGAAAGGGTTAATAATTAGTTGAAAATTAGTTAAAAGGCTGTAAATATTTTTATTTTTTTAAAAAGAAAGGTAATAATGAATAAAGATTGAAAGACAAAAAAAAAGGAGAAAGAGGTGTATAACAAAATACGTCTTTTTTCTCCTCAAAATCACTTATTTTAAAAAAAGGTAAATAAAAGTTATGAGAAATGTGTAGGCAAAGAAAGATATTAGAAAGTTATGATATTAAAAACGTTGTAAAAAAAGGTAAATTTAAATGTAAATTTTATTACAATGTGAAACTTGAACAAATTTTTCATCATAAATCTGTATAAGATAAAAAATAAATGTGTGAAAGGACATATGTTTTTAATTAGTGTCATTCCAGTAAACAATAGCTGACAAATCTATAAATAAGGCAGATTGAGATTATTAATCAATTCATTTTGGATTTTCTGTTATCAGATTTGTCTAAAGTGCTAAATGTGGGACTAGCATTTATGAGCAATATTAGCATGTTTATGTCTGTTAATATGTATGGCTAGAGGCCCTATAAATTGTGAAATGTCTAATAATTTAGGTTAACATTTTCTATTAAACATCCATGTAATGATTTATTTTATATCAAAAAGAAAGACTAGTTTAAAATTGCACGATATTTAAAAGATAAAGAACTATTACTAGAGAAGTTATTTTTTGTTAGATAAAAGAACAATTATTTTACACTGGACTTTTTCTAATTAGCTATTCTGCCATATAATTATATTATTTCAATGTTTATTGATTTGTTATTTTAGATGTTTATTTGCTATTTTAGGTATTTAAATTCATTTTACCATTTAACGTGATAATTTTTTTCTTTTGATTCAACATTATTACTGCTAAAAATAGTTGCCTTCTTAATTCTTTTTTTCACCAAGCAAAGGAATAACATTAGCAAATTAAATATAAGTAATTAAGACTTATGTGGTTAACTTTAAATTTAAATAAATAAGGGACAAAGGTGCTCGTATTATAGATAAAGACCCCATTCGATGGCGCTGTTTTCAGGCTAAAACTATAAAATATGAACATTTCCAGGCCGTTGGTTTTAATAATTTTGATGTGTTTTTTGTAATGTGAAAATAAATAAAAAAAATCGTCTTTTTTAAACATTATTTTTTATTAACATATACAAATTAAATGACAACAATAAATGTAAAATAAAATCAACAAATTACAATTTGATTCATGTTTTTTATTTTGCTTTATTAGAAAAAACAAAAAGTAAAAGTAGGGTTAGGTTTAGGGTTAGGTTTAGGGTAAATTTTAGAGTTAGTTTTAGGGTTAGGTTTAGGGTTAGTTTTAGGGTTAGGTTTATGGTTAGGTTTAGGGTTAGGGTTCTGTTTTTTGTAATGCTAAAATAAAAAATATTGTACTTTTTGTAAATACTTATTTTTTATTAACATATATAAAATAAATGATAACAATAAACGTAAAGAAAAAAGAAAGAAAGTAAAAGTATTTAACCAACAACATATATATATATATATATATTGTATATTTAAATAAGATATATATATATATATATATATATATATATATATATATATAATGTCTTCTTTACTTATTAACCATGTTTATAATATATGCTTTTTATGAAATTTAAAAAAAGAGTGTAGAATTGTACTTTTCTTACTGGATATTTTTGTGTTTCCACTATTTTTTACTTCAAAAATAAACATGGTAGAATATTGTTTGTCTCGTGGAATGTTATGAACAGATACGTTACTTGATGCATTATCTAATTCCAGCTCACTTTACACATATATCTTGTCAACATTTTCCCACTTAAAACTTCAATACAGTATGGTGTAAAATGTCTGATAATTATTACTTTAGAAAATCTGAACATTTCAATACTTTAAAAAAAAAAATTCAATCAAAACAACATTTCCATCCAATTCAAACATACACACCCTCTCACCATGCCATAACAATTGTAGCAACTGTACAAATTCACCAAATTTATTTGCTGCGATGCGACATACATGCTGTACTGTGATGCGACATAGTGGCCTGCAATCTATAGCACAACAAAAAAGTTGTACTATAGAAAATGCAAGTTTGAACATGTCAGCCATGGAAGCAGCATTTTTATATGCTTTAGCATGAAAATGTCACTATCAAGTGGTGTCTTTAGCTATAAGACTAGAACCAGGACAAATAAATAAAAAAAATTATTCTAATGACAAGAAAAATCGAATAAACAAAGAAGGAGGAGGGCTATATACTCATATATTCTTCTGTTACTGTGACAATATCCAAAAAAAATTATAAATATTTCAAGCCACTGGATGCCTAATATAGCATTTCTTGTGAATACTTTTGTCCAGCAGCCAAGAGGCATCTGACTGGAAAATATAACTTTGGAATAATATGTGCATATTTTTTCAGTGTTCAGTCAGGAATATAAACTTAAAAGCTAATTAGGTTTGTATTTGCTTCTTGCTTGACATAACAGTAAATTCTAGATAATTTCATTGGCGTTATTCATTCAGATATCGTAAACAGTGGTTTAAAGTGAGTAGTCTATCCTCACACTTTCACTTACAGTACTTAAGATTTGCCCATATATAAGCATTTGGGTTGGATTGAATAAGTGATTCATTTTATTTTTTCCTAAATACTATATCTTGTGTTGTAAGTGGAAGTACTCACTTATTATTATTTAATACTCATGAAAAAGTGCCCAATAGCTTAAATGGCTGATTAAATTTGACATAACAGTAGATATTAAATAATTAAATATAATGAAAACTGTTACAATATATATATATATATATATATATATATATATATATATATATATATATATATATATATATATATATATATATTGTGCCCTTTTGTATGGGTCACCATCTAATTTTGTGCTAATCTATTAAAAATTTTAAATTTAAGATATATTTGAATATGTGATGTTAATTTTGCTTATGGTAATATTTCAAAAGGTTTAATTAAAGCAATCTATGAGTATTTGATGTGTGAAATTGTGCTGATGTAGAGAGAGACATTTTAAATGATGATGATTATAATATATAGTTGGGAAAAATGGCCATAACTAATACTGCATTAATATATTTAATAAATAGGTATTTAAAGCTAAAAGTGTTTAAAAGACAAGTAAGATTAAATGCATATGTTTATTGTTGATAAAATAATGTTATAAGAGAATATAAATATTTTAATTATTGTAAGTACTTAAATAGAAGATTGATATTTGATTTTAATAATATCGAATAATTATTTTAAAATCTATTATAATATCTTATTTATTTAAAAAATATTTATTTTAAAAAATGCAATTGTTAAGTTTATTTTTAGATTATGAGAAGCGTTTCTTTTATTGTAAAAAAAAAAAAAACAGATGTTAGTTAGATACGCACACATGCATGGAAGTTATTTAGTGAAGTTGCAAAACTATTTTAAAAATTATGTTGTAAAATTTATAAATAATACGTGAGTTATCACGAGATTAAAATAAAGATATTTAATGTAAAATATTAAGTCTGATTTTAAAATATTGTTTTAAAAATATAACGTATAAAAATATTTAGTATATTTTAAAATGATCTTATAAAAGTTAAAATTAAAATCAAGTAAGTAAGAATATTTTAAAAGAATGTTTAATAAATTTAAATGAATGATAAAGATTATTTAGAAATTTAATAATGTAATAAATATTAAATATTAAATAAGTCATTATTTATTTTTAATTTTGTGTTGTTGGTAAATATGTAAATAAGCCAGCAAAGTTGATTGTTTAATCTACCAATCAAATGGGAAGTTTCTTCCGGTATAAAAGCTTAGTTCAATTGTTAGGAGAGGACTTCGTGATTGAATTATCAAGTTAATTGTGCTATTTAAAAATAGATAAGTAAATTTATAGACGCTCTAAAATCATTTTTTTAAAAATTACAAGAGTGTCGTTATAAATAATCTCTGAAAGTTTTAAATAATAGACATGCAGTGTTAACTTAATTTTTTCCCTATCGATCTTCTCTAAATTGAAGCTCAATTTGCAAGCAAATGGTCATGGGAACATCATATATAATGAAAATATATCGGAAACTTTACCCTAGTAATATGACAAACGCTGGATTAGTTCGGAAAATTACGAGATGGAGAAAAGTAGTATTTTGGACAGTATATAATTTTAAAAGCTAATTAATAGTGATTATTAGAAAATAGATTTTTTAGAGAATAAAATACTTCTTATGAAGAAAGTATTTTTGCAAGCTATAAATTTAAAAATATATCTTAAGTAAAGATATTAAAAATGAAAGTAGTTTTATAAATACTTGCCTTGTTAAGTCTTTATGTTTAAAAGACTGAATGTTGATAATTATAAAAGCAAGTCGATTGAAATATAATTAGCTAAAAATCTTAATATAATGGGATTATTATATTGAAATAATTTAAACGCTGGCCGTTTTATAAATAAAGAAGTTTATTCTTACCTGGATGTTTTTGTTTTTAAAATGCGCAAGAAATATGTGGACGTCCCAGTTAATTTAAAATAATTAAATGATAGTTTTTCATAAAACTAAAGACTAAGCTAAAATAATAACTTTTGAATAATATTTTAAAAATAACTAAATCAGGATCCTATAAACTATTTTAATTTTATTTTATTTTCTTGTGGGGAACTTATTTTTCAAAAAAAGAACATTTTCGTTTTTCATAAACTTTTAAAAAAACACGTGTTGGACCGGAAACAGGAAATGGTGTTCTAGTGAATATGTGCCTACGATTAAAGAACTTTATGGTGAAAAGGAAACATCGCTGGATTTATGTAATATGAATTTTGTTTTATTTATCTAATATAAAAGTTAAATATTATTAATTTATTAAAAATAAGATAGGTACATTTCTTAAAATAATAACTAAAGTAATATAATATAATTAATTGCATAAATTTATTTTATAATTAATATAACACGGAATATATATTAAAGAATGATTGTGAGAATAAATGTGAATTATTTTATGAAGCTGTAATTCCGAAGAGAATTGGAAGATGGACTGTACATTAAATCATTATTGATGGTAAAAATTGTATAATAATAATAATTTTAATGTATTTAATATGTTTTCTTTAGATCAACCAAATATTATGTTGTTTGAATGAATGTATGATTATTTTAAAAATACACACACATTATATTGGCAGTGATAGTTTTATTTAAATATGCATAATTTGAATTTATGATATAAATATGATACAACATTACATAAGAAGCTTAGAAATAATTATATGATTCTTTCGTAGATAAATTTTGATATTTTGTTTTATGTTATAGTATTAGAATTATATTTATTAGTCATAAGTAATTGTTGTATTGCAAGTTAGGAAGAGATTGCAAAGTCTATATTTTACTGTTGTTTTATTGGATAAATTACGTTAAGTTTTATGGAGAAGTTTATATTTAGGTTGAAAGTTTACCAAGTATAGATAATGAAGCATAAATAATTTGGAATTAGTATTTTATTTAAAGTTGAAAGTTGTTTTCCGGAAATTTTAAATAAGTTTAGAGGATGTTTTATAAATAGAAATTTATTAAGAAGGAGTAGTATTACACATAAAGTAAAGTAATAATTTTACATAGAAAAGAATCATAGAATTTATCTAATATAATATTTTATGAATTTGAAATTGATGAATAATTTAAATATTATTATTTTAACAGTACATATATGTAATGCATATTTGATAAAACATGTAACATGAATTGCAATAAGTGAAATATAAAATTATAATCAATTATTTGTTATTACATTATAAGGATACATTAGTTTTTATATTATGCTATTAGAATAATGCTAATAGTAAAGTGAACACATACTAGTACATGATGAAATAAGTAACAATAATGTTTAAGTGATGTAGCAATTTAATTAGTAAAGTTTAATTGTTTACATATGCTACATAAATATTATTTACATAAATTTTTCTGTATAATAGTTGAAGTTCACTGATATTTATTTAAAGTCTAAGTTTTGAAAATATACTTCAATGTTATTAGTACAGCATTTTAAAAAATGTATAATTACTTATTAGGAGTATGAGTTAATAACAGTGTAAACATATTGTATTATTATTTTCTTATTTTATTTTCTTTATTTTTTTTCATAATTTGAACTGTAAATATTGTAAATAAATTCTTAATCAAAGTTAATGTAAATAAATTTGTTTAATTTGTTTTAAAAGTGTGTCAAGTTCATTATTTTACACCACAGCATTTGACAGCAGATAATTTGAACAAACATAATATTTGCACAATATGAATTTATTATTATTATTTAGAAATAAACACAATATTTTCCTGATTATCATTTATGAGAATTGATTGACATTATTACATCATATTACAATGGTCATAGAGTAATTATAATGCATAATATAAGAGTACAGTATTATTATTGCCACAGATTATTAAGTTGTAAGATTTTGATCTATTCTAAAATTAAGATACTATATGAAAATAAAGAGATATACATATGATTATTTATTTATTGAATACTTAATAATATAACAGAAATAGATAAGATTAAGTTATACCCTAAGATTAGTATTGAGTATTATTATTATTAGAATAAGTTAGGTGTATGTAAGTTTGATATAAAATCCTTTATCATACTTATTTACATGAGTTATCATTATTTTAAGATAATTAAAAGAACCTGAGATTATTAAATTATATTTTAAAATTAAAAGTTAAGATTTATCTATTTTATTATTATTAAAGACAATTTATTGTATTTAAAAGCCATAAGAATGCTGTAGAGGTAGTAGTAAGTTAATAGGTAGGTGATAGTATTCTTATGCCATTGAGACAATGTCTTGGGAGATATTGACTCAATGTAAATCTACTTATTGCTTTGTAACTTTACTTCACAGTCTCATGATTTTATTAAATACTTATTTAATGAGTACATAATATGGAATATATTGATTTTGATAATTGATAATAAATTTAATTAGAATATGATATTATAAAAGTAAATTAAAGATAGATATGCAAATTTTGATTAAGCATTATAATTCAATTGAGCTAGTCGTATTTCAAACTATATTATACATCGAGAAGTAAGGGTACAATATATATATATATATATATATATATGTTTATATAAACTATATTATACATCGAGAAGTAAGGGTACAATATATATATATGCTAACCTCAACTTTAAGCAAGTATATAGTTGATTGAAAACAACTCTGCAACCAAACAAGGAATGTTAGTGTGTTTACCTAATAATAGTAATAATAAGATTATGTATATCTGGGCACCAAATTGTAACTTTGAAATCTGCTTATTACTATAGGATATAATGACAGTAATTAATTTGTCTCAAAAAATATAATGTTACTATGGTTTTAACTTCAAATAAGGCATACTGTGTCACTCATCTCTGCCATCTGGATGGCACAGTCTGATGTGTGGAAGGTTTCACAAGCCTAAGTTTTGGGGGAATCTGGGTATTGTGGGGATTAGTAAAAGCATTGGTTGAGAGAGTCTGAGATTTTGACATATCCTGAGGCCTGGTTCCTAGTCCTTAGAGGGGGCTGGGATGTGGATGTTTTAGGGATTTTTAAAGGTTTTCAATTTCTCATTTTCTGGATGGTGGAGATGTGTGATTCTTAGTAGTTGTGATCTATCTAGTTGCCATTACAGTCAGGGGTTACTTAGTACACTATGAGAGAATCTAGGAATGGCAAGATGTATGCATATATAATTTAAGGATTTGTACTCACTCAGTAAATCAAGTTTTGTATTGTAAATAATAGTTTGAATCTTGTATGTCACTAGATATAACATGTAAAATCAAAGATTAACATTATGTTAATAAATCATATTTTGAAAAAAATATATATAATGTTGATACATCCAATCCAATTTATTATTGTCTTAATTTTAAGCTTAATAACCATTATGTAAATACTCTCATAATAACTTATTAGTGCTAACTACATATTACAGACAACTTTTTTCCAAAACTTTATGTACATATTGAAGCGGAATCTGAGATTCAGATTGCACTTCACAGCCCACCTCAAATCTTCTGCTACCAAGCTAAATTCAAACCCTATTCTTGTGTATATATTCCATTCACTAACACATTTTTTGTCTTTTTTTGATTATTATTAACTAACAGACTTATTAACGAAGATATATGCATAGATATCTGAATTTAAATGCACAAAATAAAATTAACAAATATAGCATTTAAAAATACGTATACGCAATAGGTAATGGAAGATTAATTATAACAAACTTATAATATCAAAATATATTATGTTTTCTGTATTTTCTTTATTTTATAAAAGTTATAGTAATTATTTATTGATTGCAGCTCATATACATAGATATTGTAGAGACAAACATACTAAATAATTACTAGAAAAAGTTTGTTATATGTCATTCTATAAAATTTTGTTTTTAAATTATTTTTGCTATTAAACTCTTATAAACTCTACTTTTATTTTAAATCAAATACGGAAGATGCGATTGTAATTAGTCAAAATTAATTAAAGGTGAGAAACATAATCTTGTATAATCTTCTAAAATAAATTTAATTAAAAGTTTCTCTAAAATCAAAATTAGAAACTAAACTTAATTGATTTACTTTTGTCGCAAACATTTTTTATCAAATTAATTTCAGTTTGAATACTTATCTAACAATGGCATCTTCCATCAAAATGGGTAAAAGCTTGTATAGAAATTCTTTTGGAAATGAGATTAAAGAAAATGATTAGCAATGACCAATCAAGAAAGGATTCCACAAATACCAAGGTATGGGATAATTATGAATTAATTAGACAGAGGAACTAAGACAGTCAATGAGGGCAGTTGCCAAAAATTTGCGTTCATTTTAATTTCAATGTGTTGTGAGTAAATCCACTTCACCTTTCTCGCCATTCGAGATGGCCTTCCTTGAAATCTGTGCCCATGGATCCCAATACTCATAAACTATAATTATATGCCTGTTTGTTAAATAATGAACTTATTACCTGCCTGAATAATTATGCTCGTCAAACTAGATCTAGTTCTCCAGGGGAAATCTGAAAATCATCAAAAGAACAGCCAAGTTTGTAGAGGCAATTATTTCAAGTGCTGCTAGACTTTTAAATTTATCTTGAATAATTTTTAAATTTCACCTATCTGTTTCATTAAACATTTTGTAAAGCCCTTTTATTTGTTAAATTTATATTAATTATGAATTAATTTGTAAACTCTTACCTTTTAGTCAAGTATGCCTTGTTCTCTCTATATAACTTAGCAGTAATCTCTCCTAAGTTAAACCTCTCCTGAACAATTATTATTTCTTAATTTAATGTCTATGCGGCAATATTTTATTTTCATTATTATATTTTATATTTTCATATATTAAGTTATATGTCGATAATTTCCCCCAGAATCGCAAATGCTTATGCTATCTCTTTTAATAAAAGAAAACCTTCCTTACTTTTCAGAGGGTAATTAATCTAGTATTTTTTAAAACAAATTTGTTATTCTTATTATAGCGGGTGCCTGCAAGTCTGGGGAAATAAAATCAAAATCTGATAATTACTGTACAATGTTATTTTCGAAACAAACTAAGCAAAAATCTGTTTTCTTAGAAATGTGTTTTTTTATTAATTAAATAATAGCCCTAACTTCTAAAAACTTTAAATATATTTATATGAATTAAATTAATAGTAGTTTCTTGAAATTGCTAACTGCCACCAACTACATATATATTTAATAATATGTAAATTATTTATTTATTAAAGCATTCAAAACCAAAGATTGATATTAGTTATACGTTGTGGGAAGTTTATATGTAATTTAAAGTAATACATAAAGGGGGGGGGATCCTCTAGTTCTATAAGCTATCATATTAGCATTAAATGTAATTCTTCTTTATCCACGTAGTAAATCAAATCATACTGGTATGCTGGATCTTTATGAATAAAGATAAGTGATAATTCTTTATTTCTTAATTAAGTTTATATATTTATATTAATGCAAGCGTTACGTGTATACCAGCCTTTAGTTTTATATATATATTTGTGCTTCATTCATTTTTACTTCCAATACCAAGGACAAGGTTTAGCAAACCCCTTTGGACTTCTTCAGCTCTAGATATGATTGCATAGGGTTCGCTCTGGCAAAAGTTCTGCCTATGGCAATTCAATAAAGTGCATTCTTCATTGTTTATGACCCGACCCTGCCAACGTTTGCAGAGAGTCACCTTCTTTAACTGTAAATTGAAGCACCTTTTTGGATCTCAGAATAGATCTCTCCATTGCCATCATACACGTACAGCTCTCCCATATTCCATTCTCATTAAAGCCTATCAATGCTCCTAAACCATACTGTTATGATTATGCTAAATGGATTGCTATATTTATATTTCATTCACACTTTGATACGATATTTCTGCCATTATTATTATTTCCTAAATTAGCTTCCCACATACGTTCTTATTTCGCAAATGCAAATATTAATTAAATATAATTACCAGTGTCATCAAACTCAATAAACTTATGTATTGGTACGAGTGCTGTTGTTTTATTAATGGTGGATTCAAAGAACTTTAAGTAACTGTAGTCTAGCGCTATTCTTAAAAATCTTAGGTATCCCATACATTCTGTAAATTATTGACATATAAATAGCCGCAATAGAACAAAGCCATAAATTATTTGTTATTGCTGATTAAATACGTTCATTTTATAGCATTGTAAGAGAGGTTAATGTCGTCTAAGGGAGATAATACCCATTGTATTTACATTTTAAGACAAATAACGTTTGCAATCAATCAGATATATCTCAAGTTAACTTAATAAATCTTATATATATTTCTAAATATCTAAGTCATTGTTTCATTTGTTGAATAGAAATAATTTTGATGTTATATAAAAGGTTTCATTTACTAGATGATCGAAAATCGCTAACAATAATATTCTATACATGAATAAAGTTCAAATAAGAGTCTTTTTGTGTCACGACTTTGTGATGCCGGTGGGTAGAAATAAATTAGATCAGTATCATTGGAATTGTTGCTCATAAGTTGGTAGATCTGGAAAATAGGCAAATAGGGCAGAGTTCATGAGTGTTTCTGACTTATGTATCTTGCACATGATTGGACTCAAGGTACTTTTGCCTAGATGCTAGATCTTGTTATATGAACAGACGAAACCGACCGGTACAATATATGAGCTTGAATGATAATTACAAGAATGTAGTGTATATTTCTAATATATAAATGACTAGACATAAATCAGTAATCAATGCGGACAACTTGGAGAACTCGTAACTTATGTTTATAATATATAATATAAGATTATTATTTAATTCAAAGTAGAATAAAATAAATATTATAAACCCTTCCCATTTAACCCGTTCTCAGCATATATCACTTTAATAATCACAATTATATAACACTAAATGTCTGTGTTTTGTTTTCCTTTATATTTTCTTAACTGACAACCCTTAATCTTATTTTCTTAAACACACTTATATGCCTTCCAACTAACTATAAATTCATTATCACTATCATAATAATATTTCCCAATTTTAATACTTATACTAAAGGACTTCCAAGCTATCTCTCTTAAATTTAATAATAGAAGTACTCATATTTTTCAAGGTCTTGATCTCCTAATGAGGTGCAATTATTATTGATTACAATGCAATGGATATGATTCCAAAACTTAATAAATTAAATTTTAATATGAGTTTACCAATGGGAATCATATTAAATACCAAAAGCATAAAAGTGATTTTATGTCTACTCCTAATATTCATAACATTGCAATGAAGCAAATAACTAAATTTAACATATCTAAATTAACTATTTTCTCTTATTTTATTTTGCTTCATAACATCTGTTTGCCAAATTTAACTAGTACTTTAAATCTATTACATTTTATGAGTCGGGTATATGCTTTATCCACGCGAAATGATCACCCTCCCCCATATAAAAAAAATCTTTTTTGGTTGATATTTTAGCAAGGTAAATTGTGAAAATCAATTGTGGAAGTATACTATGGAAGTAAACCATGAAAATTAATCATGGAAATTAATCCTAAAAATCAATCAACATAAGGCAATTCATAAAGTTAAAGGCGATCTGGTATTATTATAAAATTGGTTATGGCAGTATATAGAATATGCCCTTTTATAAGTTGATAAGGTTCTAGATATAAGTTCTGGATATAGGCTCTGAAGATAGGTCCTTGATATTTGAAATATTAAATACAAGACATATATGTAATTTTATAACAATAACAAATATTTCTTATACTTAAATAAGAAAAAAACACACGCGGATATATATATATATATAGATATAGTATCACCACAATCTCAAGTATTATACTCATTGTAAAATAAAATTTACTTTCTTTTTATATGAAATTCACTTTAACTATATATATATATAATAAGTCAGATGTCACATGACTTATATATAGCTTGCAATTACCAATATGTAAACTTAAGAGCATGCTAATGCTCTAAACAAGCTTTTTTATTATTATGATGATGAAATGCTACTACAAGAGAAGGCATTCAAATCATCTTTATCTTAGATTGTCCCCATCCCCAGACTGGTTTCGACCTATGGGTCTCTTTTTCTGGGGATGGGGACAATCTTAGATAAAGATGATTTGAATGCCTTCTTTTGTAGTAGCATTTTATCATAATAAAAAAAAAGCTTGTTTAGAGCATTAGCATGCTCTTAAGTTTACATATTGGTAAATGCAAGCTATATATAAGTCATGTGACATCTGACTTATTATTATTATTCTACTATTGGGGCTTTGGCTAAATTAAATGGCTAAGCCTATTAATATATGAATTATCTGAATTAAGTTCAGGCCCTTATAATTTTTTCAGTTGGAGAGCTGACTTTAAAGACATGCAGATGTCTAAAGGTTTAGATCTTCTTCTTGAGAATTATCTTTTATATAAATACTTAGCTTGAGTTGGTTTTTTGAATCTAATGTCCCAACTCCTCACTGAAGAGACCCATAAGTCGAAACCGGTCTGGGGATGGGGACAATCTAAGATAAAGATGATTTGAATGCCTTCTCTTGTAGTAGCATTTTATCATAATAAAAAAAGCTTGTTTAGAGCATTAGCATGCTCTTAAGTTTACATATTGGTAATTGCAAGCTATATATTGTAACGGTATATAAATATGCCGTTACATTAATTTAAAATAAAATCTTAAAGTTCGCAAATAAAAATAAGTGTATTAAAAAGAAAAAAAACTAAATGCTAAAATTAAAATGTTTGTATAACGTATATATTCGCACAGATGCTAAACTTTAAAAATATTTTTTTTCATAAACAAAAAAAAAAGTATTTGAACATATTTTTTTATAAAAAAAATACAAGATTTAAATATAAAAATATTTTAAAAAAGAAATAACGTAAGTAAAAATAAAAAAACAGGTATTAATTAATTCCTGTAATCTGTAAAAGGAAATGATTGTTTATTAATTATCCAAAAGCTGTGTAATTAAAAAATCAGATGAAAAATAGATAAGAGAAGAAAGAGATTTTAGGTTGACTAATGGAAGCAAATAAAGGCCCGGACCATAAAGAGAAAATGTAACAGTGACATTTTTGTCCATGGAATCCATGGGAGGACTATAAAAAGAAAATATTGAGTTCCAGTCAGTTTTTTTTTCCAACTTGATTTGGTGAGATGAGCAACAAGACACACTTGTCATTCTCTCTCACTTATTTTAAAAATGAAAAGACTGTGATACCAGAATGGAACCAGCTAATGCTACCTCCAGAACATCAGAGCTATCTTCCAATGGATATGTCATGGGAATTAAAAACAGGAACCTGGACTCTTGTACAGTGAGCTATGAACTTTACAATTTAAAAAAAAAAATAATTAAGAACTTTCATTCAAACTTTTAAAATTCAGCTAACCTAAATTTAAAAAAGGAATTCTTATCTGATTTTCAAATTGACAATAAATATTTAAATTATATATATATATATATATATATCTGACTTATGTTATAAATCAATTAATAATGTTTAAATTTATATGTTTGGGTTTGATAAAAAAATCATTTCCATTTATTATTTTATTTGTATTAATATTTATTGCTTAAATTTTAAATGAGGAAATTTAAGGTTGGGTATAGACGTTGCATAGATTCATTAGTGGTTGATTATGTTGTGGTTTTCACATTCAATTAGAATATATAAGTCAGCGATGTCACTGCTGCATCTTACAATGAATGCTATTGGGTTTTGTGTATTCCCTATGCAATTGACATTATCAATAATAAATTGAAAGTATGCTAGCCTTTTTCACATGCGCAATTATAACAGAGAAAGCCAATCAGATTTTAAACAGATATCAAATAAATAATCAAGCTTAGACACGAGACAGAGATTTTGATAGAAAAGGTTGATACCAACCTTTTCTAAACTTAACTTTTATATATATAAGCCAGTCTTAAGCATCTTAGCCCGAAAGATTTAAATATATAAACAAATACAATTATCATTCATTGTGTTATAAATATAATATATTATGGCACGAAATCTCAGATTTACTATACCACAATTTTCATAGCAGCAACATTTGTAAAAAATATTTATCTAAATTGCATGTTGAAAATTGATAATAAATTGAAAGTATGCTAGCATTTCTCACATGCACAATTATAACAGAGAAAGCCAATCAGATTTTAAACAGATATCAAATAAATAATCAAGCTTAGACACGAGACAGAGATTTTGATAGAAAAGGTTGATACCAACCTTTTCTAAACTTAACTTTTATATATATAAGCCAGTCTTAAGCATCTTAGCCTGAAAGCTTTAAATATATAAACAAATACAATTATCATTCATTGTGTTATAAATATAATATATTATGGCACGAAATCTCAGATTTACTATACCACAATTTTCATAGCAGCAACATTTGTAAACAATATTTATCTAAATCGCATGTTGAAAATTGATAATAAATTGAAAGTATGCTAGCATTTCTCACATGTGCAATTATAACGGAGAAAGCCAATCAGATTTTAAACAGATATCAAATAAATAATCAAGCTTAGACACGAGACAGAGATTTTGATAGAAAAGGTTGATACCAACCTTTTCTAAACTTAACTTTTATATATATGAGCCAGTCTTAAGCATCTTAGCCCAAAAGCTTTAAATATATAAACAAATACAATTATCATTATCGATGATTTTGTATTTTGATCAGTTGTGTTTATTTTGAAATGTTTTTGACTGTGGAATCTGTGCAGCTGATCTATACTCAACATTATAAAACAAATTGTATAAAATTCATCTGTGTGGACGTATCTAAAGGTTAAATTTAAGTCGGGCATGAATGGCTGTATAGATTTGTAAAGTTATATATATAGTTTAAGGGAGGGTAATCTTAGGTTATTCGTTTCATAGTTGAATTAGCTCAATGGATTGGATATATTTGTGTAATTAGTAGATGTAGTATGAGATCTGCTATGGGCAGGATTGCATATATATGCCACACACCTTCTGTTTGCCTATGGATGGGTTTGTAAGTCGGCAAAGGACCGCAGTCCATTTCCTATGGAGTTTTTTGTTTATTGTTCTACTCGCCAACAGATGTAGCATTCCTGTTGGTGGAGACACAATGTCTTCTCTAACTCTACTTACTGTTCAGATGTACATTCCTGACAGTATAGTATTTTGTGTTGTATTTTCATGCTACATTGAATACATAAATGTAAGATGGATTGACGCCATTTTGACTGTAAACTTTTGGCCTAAGGTTAAATAAGGGAAAGAATATTTTCTTGTCAAATGCAGATCTATGTAGTCTATTCATACTTGACTCACTAAATAAATATTAAACTCCTTATTGCAATCTATTTAAATGTAAATTTAAAGATTAATATAAAAATCTAAAATGTTAAACTTATTCCTCAAATTAGA
Source organism: Epiperipatus broadwayi (assembly GCA_028023455.1). Taxonomy (NCBI): domain Eukaryota; kingdom Metazoa; phylum Onychophora; class Udeonychophora; order Euonychophora; family Peripatidae; genus Epiperipatus; species Epiperipatus broadwayi. The sequence continues at coordinate 1,949,804 of JAQFVV010006331.1, forward strand.
ATGATTTTATATGTGCATAAATAAATATTTTTATGTGTTAATTTCTGGCAGTGGCTTTTATTATTTTTTATATTTAAGATATAAAGTTATATTTTATAATCTCTGCTACTCCCTGAGCTAGTGACTTGGGCTAACGATCTGAATATTTAAATAAAGTGGAATCTTATCAGTGCGTATCTGCCTACTTTATAAATTTTTCTAGGCTCAAATGCCTAGATGGTGCCCTGATAGTGCATATATCATAGATTGTGGTTAGATTCGATCTCCACTTCTTTCTGACCATTACAATATATATATATTCAGATTGTTTAAATTTCCTTAAAACTTAATCACTGTTTTGACCCACATTTCAATTTAATTTTAAAGTGCTTACGCACAGAATCAGAATTCCACATTTAAATATAAATGTGAAATTATCTTATAATTTTACCCAATGACATACTTAATTTCTTGTCCTCCCCCTTCATTATAACAATTATAAATTTAACTACTCCAACAAGCAATAATATCTTGTATTTCCTATGTAAAGATAATATTATATCCAAATTTTCTAACCATTCTAAATAATTGGTTAAAATATAAAACCATAATTATGTTTTCATGTATACTAAATATTCATCACTATCCCTCTGTGATTCTGATCATCATGTTATCACTCTAGCGATGGCATTCATTTTGATAGGCTAGTATGTTGTCATAGCTGGATGATGTCCAATTTTATTACCTTCCATCAAACTCTGACTACATATCAGCCTTTTTATAAATTGAAATAACTCTGTCAACCCCCACATCAACACCCATGTCTGATTCTAACCCTAAACCTGTCATAGCAACTTTTATATTATCTTGCAAAACCCTCCAGATAATTCATCTCACTATGCAGCACTTTACAATGCACACATTAGTGTCTCAGTAAGGGAAATTAAACAATTCATAACTTCAAATGTTAGCATTGGCCAGAGAACTGTCTTCTTTCTGAAGCTACACATTATGAGAGAAACTAGTTTCTACACATTTATTTTAAATAGGCATGCAAAACATTTTACCACAACTGTATCAATAATTCTCTACTTAAATAATAAAAACAAATGGAGCTGGGATCAAGTCCTTGATCTTCCAGTACCTGCATACATAGTAACTAAATTATAAGATAGTTATTTTCTATCTATCCATTTGAGGTGATATGATAACATACAGGGTGGCTATAGTTTTGATGCAAAATGACCAAGTTTTGACTGATCATGAACCAAACTCATGTACTATATTAATTTCAAAAGTCAAGCACCCAGCAACATTCATTTTTTTTATAATTATACAGATGACATCTACATGTTAAGGCATAGCAATGACTATTCAAATACTTTTCACACATTTAATAATAGGCATATAATTTTGATAATAAAAAAAATGTTTCCTATTTTTTTTTCACATGACAAATATATAAGCATTTACTCTTTCTCATTATTATACATTAACATTTTTTTCAATAGTTTCTTATAGGTCAAAATCATTTTTTTAAAAAAAATTCCTATAACTGTTAAATTTCTATTAAACATACTAACAAACATATAAATAAAAGCAAAATAAATAAACAATAAAAATTATCCACTGTCTCTTTGGTTTGGATTCTGTGGGAGCTAACACTGACTATTTTGTATTGTCAAGGCCAATTTGACAGAAAATAAGTATATCTTGTACATAAACACCAATTATCATTTTTCAGTTCACTGCCTTGGGACAAAATTTATATCTATCTTTTGTTAATGATTATAGCCACACATAAAACTGTTGAAAATTAGTCCTGCAGATTACTTTTGTTTTTAAATACTTTTTCCCAGGTTTGAATCCACATGCATGGTTTCATATTTTAGGCCATAACTTTATTTCTTTAAGTTTTATTTTTTTTTTTTGTTCTTTTAGGAGGAAAAAAATAGTGTTCTTGATGCTCCTTTTCTATGCATATTCTTAGGTTGGGGTCACAATAAAAAAATTACTAATAAGAATGATGAATATTTAATTAACTTTATATCAAAGTCTTCCTTGGAGTTTTAATTACTTAAGCCATGGATAAAATATTGTTCCTGATGTGGCTTCTTTTTAATGAACGTTTAAAAGGCAAATATAAAGATCGAGGTACTGAGTACAAAAGTTTTTGTTGTGAACTAATTTTGCCATAATTGATTTCAAAGAAAAAAAATTGTATACCATTTATTTCTTTTTAGCCATTCATATTAAGTAGTATATACACATTTTTTAATAAGTTGAGTCACTTGCTATCTGAGACAAAAACCATCAGAAAAGATGATCAGATATTGAATTAGCAAGAAAAATTCCCCCTTTATGTCATTTGCACTAGCTTTTATAAAAAAAAATGCCACCTGCAAGTTTTTTGCTTTGATTCTTCTAATCAACCGATTCTTTCTCAAGACAACCTTTTGCCACCATTTGTTAAATGTTGGTTTGATCTATTGTTCTCAGCTCTGATGACTTTTTTTTTCTAACACATTTTACACCACTTTGATTTACAAGAAATATTCAAAAATATATAAATAATTGCAGGTATTTTATAAAACTGATATTATAGAAGTAAATTTCTTCTTTAAAACTTAAATCCAATTTAGAACTGAAAACAATAACCAATTCCTATAAAACCAATACAAAATAAATTCTTTTTACATTGTACTATCAAATAGTCTAGAGTACAATGTGTAAATTTCCATGAAGAAAAAAGTCTATACACGCACATATGCATGCACAGACTCACACTCCTAAATAAGAACTGCTTGTTCATATTCATATTAGTACAAAATATCTTTTTTAATTTTTCAAAAATTTTAACCTATTCTCATGAAAAGAATCGTCAAACAAATGCTATCTATAACAAGTTCAATTTCAATTTTTACTAACATTTTATTTATAAATATACCTGGATCTTGTTTTATGCGGTAGATAGGTTCCACAGAATACCTGCATTAAAAAAATTACACAAAAATAGTCTTAACTTACCTTGAAAAAGGGGGGATAAAAGTCTGTAATTTTCAGAATTCGCATAAAAGCAAAGCAACAAGTAAAAATTACTTTAAAATTCCCCTTAAAAAAATAGGGAAATAAAGTATGATGAATAAAAAATATCAAATATTTGAAAAAAATTGGTACAAGACAAACTTTTTTACTTTTTTTTATTAACTACAGTATTTAATTTGACATTTGTTAATATGTATTTTAATGATTATCGCTATTTTCAAATGTGTGGTTTGTTTGTAAACTGGTAAGAAATCAGATTCATTGATGTGATGTAGCTTCTTCTTGAACAAAACCAAAAATCTCTCAGCAATTATGCCCAGAAAAACTTTATTTCCCATTCCCCACTGTAAATTTTACCATATTCTGCTCCACATCATTTACACAAGTAGTACCAATTTTAGTCTTGTGCTGTGTTAATGGTTTTCTGTTATATAACTGGTTTTTTACTACTGAAACAAATTTTAAATGTTTACATTTTGTTTCTATATTAAGAAAATGATATCACAATCAAAACAAAAAGACTATACATTATCATTAGAAATATTATTTTCAGTTTATAAAATCAATAAAATCTTTGTTATTTATTTTTAAAAAATCTACATTATTTATTTCTGTTATCTGCTAATATAAAGTTATATTTCTGAAGAAAAAAAAGTATTTCAAGTTAAAATAAGTTATTAATAATTTAAATTTCTTGATATCTAATAAATATAGTGAAATATGAAAAATATTAAGAAGAAACATGAATCACATAACTTCAAAATTACATTAAAATAATCCACATAAAATGAGACCCAGGTGTACTATGATTCACAAAGGCCTTTCTGTTTAGACATATTGAAACAGTAAGATCTGACTAACCAATCTTAGTTTCACCTTGCCTTCCTGTTTTCTATCCTCATGCCTTATGTAAAACCCTAATTTTATTGTATTGTGTGTGTATACTGTGTATATGTACTGAAATCCTGCCTAAATTTTATGTCTAAAGGTGTGCCTGGGGTTTTATAATAATTAAAATTGTCTTAAAAGTTTTATTTTCAAACCATCGAGTATATATTACATATATATGCTTGTACAATAAAATAGGTCACATATTCTCATCTACACACATACTGCGATAATATTTAAAATATTATGAAAATTATGGTTGTTTAAAGTTAGTTTGTTTGAGTCTGTTTATCTTGTGATATTATATTTGCTATATTTGTTTGCATTTAATAAAATAATATCACTGATAAATAGTTTCTGGACATTAAATTCAAAAGAAACTTATAAATATAAAATTTATTTAGTTTTTCAAAATCATGCCATTTTCTTTTTAAATCAATGAGGGTAGGGAAAGAACAATAGTGGTTAATTTTAACTATATTGGTGCCAGTTTTACTATTTGATAAGATTAAAAACAGTGCTTACAAGCAGATTTAATTAAAAAAATGCAGTCCGTGATTTAGAATTTATTAATAAATTAAGGAATGGATTTTACCACTGCAGGGTTAGATTATAATCAGAGAGAGCATATAAATAGGGTTGATTGGAGATTATTATTAATTAATCTGCCTGATATTGTGACAGCAAAAGTTATTTCTGTAATTTTGAAATTGATATTTTCTGATAGCTTGTTTTATTTGTGTTATCGGACTGACCGGCTTGTTTCTTAGTTTAAAACAAGTTTTGAAATCATTTAACCTTAGACTGACAGGGTAAAGGGGTGGTAGTCTGTTTTCCTTGGGAACCAGTGCCTTGGCTGTCTGTCATTCACCATCCAATGTTCTGTCACTGTACCGCCAAGCCCAACTGAACCAGCCCAAAGAATGCTGCTCTTGAAATCTAGGTACTAACTGTTGCTGCTGAACAACAAACCCAGAAAAATCAAAGTTTAAAAACTCAGATACCAAATTGGAAATGCCCACAGACAGATCTGAAAGAATGAAGTAATAAAATTAACCCAAGATATCATGAAACTTTCATGCTAAGCTAATAATTTTTATGTACTCCATAATATGTATTTATTCAAGTGTCTTTTGATGCATGCTGAACTTTTTCTTGGGTTAATTTTCTTATATATCTGTAAATGTTTACTTAATTCTTTATTGTAATGAAAATATTTAATTAATTGTTTTAGGCATATGCGAGTTATGTAGGGAAGTTAAATAATGTTTGGTTACCATCTTAATCCATTAAACCGCAAACATGCATTTTTCCCCTCCCATCTTTTATGTATGTTTAAAAGTATTTCTTACATATAAAAAATTTGTTAGAATAAGTATTTATTTCTCTAAGCTTTGTTGAAAGTCTGCTGGTCATTAAAAATATGAAATTTTAGAGAGAGAGAGAGAAAGCTATTTCTGTTCTTTAATAAATTTCCCTTTTTTATTAAGTATATTTCAAAATTTAATTGTGTTGCTGTGCTTGGGTGATGAAACCTTACCATTTTCAAAGGTCGTCAATGGTTAACTCCATTTTCCTTATTCTACTCCACAGTTCACAGCACTGTGCTATAATAGCACATGGGAATTATTTTCTGTACATCCCCACAGTTACAAAGCTCATGGGTGCAAGCCAGGCTTGAGTTGTGAGTGGGCTAAAAATGCCCAAGTAAAAGGCAAAATGCCTATTTAAAGCCAAGACATTTTCTTCATAGTATTTTATAAAGTTGCATACACAGAAACTGCACTCCCTCCTCTGCATTATATCACTGGTTCCACTGTACATTTCCCTTAGTAATTATTTTAAATGAATTCTATTCTTTTAAATGGATTTTAAGACCATTCAGTATAGCTTGATCTTATAATTTAGCTAATCACTTCACGAACGACTCTCTGTTTTCCAAAGATTTCAATTTTTAATAGTTTTAGAATATTAAAATTCTTTTAAAGACTTTATGTGACTTGCACATACCTACCATGTCACTGTATTTTAAACATGTTATAAACTATAACCCAAGTACAAGATATCAGCCATCTTGTTTGCTTTCATATATAGCTATCAAATTTATAACTAAAATTTTGTTTAACATTTGATCATTAAATATTATCTTTAAATTTATTTCTTTTCTTTATTTATTCGGGGTGCAATATAAATTACATAGAATATTAGACTTATCTTGGGAACACCTATAAGTTATTCTTAAAAGAACCTAGGACTATTTTAGATTTAGAGCCTTTTGTTTTCTTCCTGATCACCAGCACCAGCATGAAGTTATACTAATAGTAGCATCAAATGCATTATTACGTAGAGGGCATTGTGGAGTTTAGACTTTAGATTTGAATTTGGGATTTCTGGGAGGTAACCCTCCTAGTGTTGAGTTCTATGTCTAGAGTTTAAATTCTGCAGTGTGTTAGTGAGATAGACAGATTTTGACCATTACATAGTATTTTTTTCCAGGCCCGTGGCACTTTACAATGTGAGGCTTCAGTTTAAATACCCACAAACCCCTGATAGTATTTAGTTGTTTTAATTACCCATTTTCCTGTAGTTTAATATTTTCAATATTGTGATTTATATTTTAAGATATTATTATATGTATTTTGTTTGGCTCGGGCATTTAGAGAACCACTTGGAGAATTTTCAATTGAATATAGTATGACACGAACAATATATATATATATATGATAAACAAAAATGCAAGTTAAAAAACTTGCTAACGCTTGTATTTATGTCCACAGATGGCGTTCTACCAAAAACGCCGATCAAGCGTATGTTTTGTTTACATAAACGTCAGAGTAGTTAGTATTCACTATCTCTAACTATAATTCCACTTTCAGATCATGATTTCAAGCTATTTGCTATCATCAGTGAAAGACAGGAATAAAGAAACTAGATCTAAATACAAACTCTGAGCGTTTATGAAACAATTTCTATTCAGCTTGCAAGTGTGAATTTTTTAGACACATAATGTCTTCAAACTCAGCATAGCAAACCAGATAGCTATATGGGTCTGATCTCAGTTCAGCATCACCACATAGTAGAAGCCTCTGCAATCTATATCATTGCAAGAAAGACCTCAAAGGTACATTTATGATAAACAAAAATGCAAGTTAAAAAACTTGCTAACGCTTGTATTTATGTCCACAGATGGTGTTCTACCAAAAATGCCGATCAAGCGTATGTTTTGTTTACATAAACGTCAGAGTAGTTAGTATTCACTATCTCTAACTATAATTCCACTTTCAGATCATGATTTCAAGCTATTTGCTATCATCAGTGAAAGACAGGAATAAAGAAACTAGATCTAAATACAAACTCTGAGCGTTTATGAAACAATTTCTATTCAGCTTGCAAGCGTGAATTTTTTAGACACGTAATGTCTTCAAACTCAACATAGCAAACCAGATAGCTATATGGGTCTGATCTCAGTTCAGCATCACCACATAGTAGAAGCCTCTGCAATCTATATCATTGCAAGAAAGACCTCAAAGGTACATTTATGATAAACAAAAATGCAAGTTAAAAAACTTGCTAACGCTTGTATTTATGTCCACAGATGGCGTTCTACCAAAAACGCCGATCAAGCGTATGTTTTGTTTACATAAACGTCAGAGTAGTTAGTATTCACTATCTCTAACTATAATTCCACTTTCAGATCATGATTTCAAGCTACTCTGACGTTTATGTAAACAAAACATACGCTTGATCGGCGTTTTTGGTAGAACGCCATCTGTGGACATAAATACAAGCGTTAGCAAGTTTTTTAACTTGCATTTTTGTTTATCATAAATGTACCTTTGAGGTCTTTCTTGCAATGATATAGATTGCAGAGGCTTCTACTATGTGGTGATGCTGAACTGAGATCAGACCTATATAGCTATCTGGTTTGCTATGCTGAGTTTGAAGACATTACGTGTCTAAAAAATTCACGCTTGCAAGCTGAATAGAAATTGTTTCATAAACGCTCAGAGTTTGTATTTAGATCTAGTTTCTTTATTCCTGTCTTTCACTGATGATAGCAAATAGCTTGAAATCATGATCTGAAAGTGGAATTATAGTTAGAGATAGTGAATACTAACTACTCTGATGTTTATGTAAACAAAACATATGCTTGATCGGCGTTTTTGGTAGAACACCATCTGTGGACATATATATATATATATGTAAACTTCTGTCAGCTCTGGTTGTATTATAGAAATATATGTGTGCTAATTACTGTACTAAACATAATTTCAAAAAAATAGTGCAACATATATAGTTTTGTATCAAATAAGAATTGTAAAAATAAAAATGTATGATTGTCTAATTGAACATCCAGAGTCAAATTAAATAATTAAGTTAAATATCCCTGGGGGAGGTTAATGATTAAATAATTAAGTTAAATATCCCTGGGGGAGGTTAATGATATAGATTTGGCCACAGATGGTATTGCACCTTGAAATAACGATGGTGAACTGATTGGTTCATGTATGTAAAGCTGTAAAATTTGGATTAGATCAATTTATATATAGCTACTTATGTAAACAAGTTTCTGTAAAAAAAAAAAAATAATAATAATAATAACTTGTAAATCTATCCATATGGAATCATTGAACAAGGGGGAATAACATTCAGATACCCATTGAGATACCTGAATATAGCAAGTAATTAAATAGGACACCACCAAATAGTTGAGCAAGCAGCAAAAGAAATTGAGGAAATAAAAATCAATAGTTTGCCATATTTCCAAAATAACAAAAAAGCAGCATAGTGAAATCAGTTACAGGATAAAACAAGGACACACAGAAAGGCCAGAGACCGAGTGGAAGACAGCCAGTCACCATTTGTTTGATAAAAGAAAAGTTAGTTAAAAGAACTTTACAAAAAAGTATATATATATATATATATATATGTCCAAAAGATGGCGCTATACCAAAACCGCCGAACAAGTGTAAGATTTGTTTTACATAAACGAAAAAAGAGTCAGAAATTAACTACCTCTTTCATTTGCTCACTCCCAGATCAGCTGATTTCAAGCTGGTTTGCTATCCTCAGTGGGAGATAGAGTATAGAAACTAGATCTAAAACACTGACTCTCAAGTGTTTATGCAAAACGTTTCTATCAGATTGCAAGCGTGAATTTTCAGACCGGAAAAGTCTTCAAACCAGCCCATATATATATATATATATATATATATATATATATATATATATATATATATATATATATATATATATATATATATATAAATATAGCAAATAATAATAACCAAAAAATTTGTCATCCAGAATTGCCACTTATAGTGAAGAAATCATAATAATGTTAAAAAAAAAATCAAAATGAAGGAAGCCAAACAAGAAAAAAGAGAGTTTAGAGAACTGACCATGCTCATAATTAACAAAATCAAGCAAATCAAACAGAAACAGGAAATCCTCCAACAACAAAACAAGAGAAATGAGAATCAAAACAAAACCATCCGGGATGTTCTGCCATTCAACAAAGATAAGGATACCGCAAAAACGAAGAAAATGAGAATCAAAACAAAACCATCCGGGACATTCTGCCATTCAACAAAGAAATGGATACCACAAACTTTGAGGTCACCAAAATCTGTAGAACTCTGAAATTTGACCTGGGAATTCAAACCCAGTTAGATAAATGTGATCAACATAAAAATATTCAGTGGAGAGATTGGAGAAAAACCCATGGACATCTTGAGAGCCTGGGAGATTTCTTCACATTCTACAAGGCTAGGCCTCAAGAGCAAATTGTAATCGCCGCCCAATATTTATATGGCTACGTGAAGGACTGTTGGAGCATAAAGAGAAAAACACCAGGTGACTTCACCGAGTATAGCAAGGCCTTATTAAAATACTACTGGAGCGATGACCACCAGAGTAGCATCTTAAAGACTGTATCACAAGAAAAATATGGGAGTGCCAAAAAACACATACCCAATTCTATATCCAGCAGGTCAACCATCTGGCATTGCTCACCACATTTGCATTGTCTGATGTGCATATTATTCACACCATCCAGCAAATTATGCCATCAATTCAACAACTTGTGGCTGGGAGCTGAATTACAAACATCAAAGACATGGCAGCATACCCGACTATGCAGGACTTCAGCTGGTTGAATACAGAACAGACACCAAAGAAAACTTCCAGCCCCACTGACAACAGAAGCAAAAAATGATGGCAGTAGAAACCAAAGAGCTAAAAGGGGAACCTATCTATACTTTAGACAAAAACCCTATCTCTACAGTCATACAAGAAGATCCTACCTGGGGACTCCATATTAGTCCCTGCCTTATAGTAAATTTTACATTATGGTCCATAGAAACACAGGCCCTCATTGACACAGGCAGTCAAGTTTCATGCATCTCAAAGGCATGGTTGGTGCAAATGAAAGAACAAAATGGGTGTATACCGAGCTTACCAGCCTGACCAATTCAGATGAAGTTAGCTGATGACAAGACAACAATAACTGAAGGATACCAGGTGTGGTTAGAGATCAAATTCTGGCAAATAACCTTCAGACATGCATTACTAGTGATCAATGGCTAAGTAGGAGACATCATCAATGGGTCAGACTTCCTGAGTCAAAATAAATGTATAATTGACTGTGACCAGAATGTGATGATGATCCAACGAGAGAAGTTTCAGTTTCAATGAAGCCCACAGACCCCATGAAATTCAAGTTAGGATTATGGAAGTAGATATTTAATAAGACACCATTCACAATATAGTACAGGAGTCATCCTTAAGAGTGATAGAAGACCAGTCTCAGCTGCAGCACCTATTAACAAAGATGCAACAGGTATTTTCCCAGATACCCAGAGAAATCAAGAGCTACGTTCACTGGATAAGGGTCAAAGAAGAAAACCATTTCCAAACTCGCACCTATCCCATCCCTTTCCAATACAAAAAATAAGTAGATGCTCAAATCAAACAGATGATCGAATGGGGAGTAATTGAAAAGGGATCATCACCTTACAGTAACTTATTGGTGGTCGTAAAAAAATGGATCTATAAAATTATGCCTAGATGCCAGGAAGCTCAACATCACCATACCAGAATGGGACATACCTCCCCCATACAAGAAATTTTTATCAAGCTCTCAAAGAAATATATATTTTCAACCTTATATGTAACTGCTAGCAATTGGCAGATGGTGTTGCACCCTCAGGATCGGAAATATACTGCCTTCTGGCACAATGGACAGATGCACATATTGAAGAGAGTGCCATTCGGATTAATAAATAGTGGTGCTGGGCTTATGAGATACCTAGACCAAGTCCTATCAGAAGACCTCAAAAGAAAATTGATCTGCTACATTGATGATGTGGTAATCACATCCCAAGATTTTCAAGAGCATGTGGCCCATCTACAGCAGTGTTTTGATGAGTGTGCCAAAATAACATTACAGTGAACATTAAAAAGAGCCACTTTGCACTGGGAGAAATTTCATTTCTTGGTCACATCATGAATGAACAAGGAATCCATACCCATCCTGATAAGAGAGGCAATCAGGGATTTCTCCCAACCTGTTAACCGAAAGCAAATTTGATTATTCCTGGGCCTCTCTAATTATTATCACAAGTTTTATCCAGGCTTTTTGAAGGATACTTCCATGCCACTAGAATTAGTGAAACCACACCATTGATGGGACTGGACCACACAACATGAGAGTGATTTTATAAACATTAAAGAAAACTTTCTCTTAACTGTAATGTTACATTACTCAGATTTTGCATGCCCTTGCTACATACAGACCAATAGCAGCAAAAAAGGTTTAGATGCTGTGCTATTTCAGGTCAGTCTAGCAGGCCATGACCAAGTACTATCATTCAGTAGCCATACATTAAAGGGAGCTGAGAAAAATTACACCATCACAGAACAGGAGACACTGGCCATTGTGTGGGCATGCAATAAATTTAGGCAAGTCTTATTGGGTTCTGAAGTGATCATCATCACAGACCACTGGTGTCTAGAATTTTTGAACTAGAGTTACCTCAATAATGATCACCTTATATGATGGAGTCTCTCACTTTCAGAAATTTCGCTATATGGTAATTTACTGCCCAGGCTCTGAAAATGTAGTGGCTGGTGTATTAAGTTGTCACCCCATGGAAGTAAAGCCATGCAACCCTATATTTGAAGACCAGCAATTATTCATTATGATCAATATGCTGGACAATGATATTGAGCAGAAGTTAAAGAATTTGCAAACTGGTAAGAAAAGCAACCCCAATATAAAGAGTTGATGCAAAAAGTTCAGTGACAAGGAAATCCTATGCAAGGATGCACCACTAGAAGAGGAAAAACCAAGTATAGATTACAGAATGGGATTTTACAACAGGTAGAAAAGGAGGTAAGTCATGGAAAATCCTAGTGCCACCCCATCTGAGAAGTCAGTTAATCAGTTACATGCATAGCCTGGTAGGACATTACGGTTTCAAAAAGACGGAAGAAGCATTGCTGTGACAGTTTTATTGGCCTCAGATATACCAGGACACTTTGTGTATCCTCCAAAAATGCACCACCTGTGCAAAGAATAAACCACCAAATAAAATTTATAGTAGTGCTACAGCCTCCATTATCCCATCAGGACCTAACAAAATATTAGCCATCGACCATTATGGGCCATTGCCATTGTACTGTAGGTTCCAATATCTCCTAGTAACCTATGATTTGTTTTCAAAGTATGCATGGGCTTACCCTGTTTTAAGAGCAGACACACAGAGTGTGACCAAAGCATTACAACACAAGCAATTCATAAATATTGAAAAGCTAGAGATAATTCTCTCTGACCATCACTCTGCATTCATCTCACAGGGATGGCAAAATTGGATCAAAACACAGGGCCTCAAGCACATCCTGAAATCAATCTGGAATCCCCAATCTAACATTTGTGAGAAGGTTATATGTGAAATCAACTGGTTATTTAGAACCTATATCCACCATGATCACCGAGGTTGGGTAAACTAAACCACTAAAGTTTTTCAATATATCAATTGGACCATTAATGAGGCTACAGAACTGACATCTATGCACATCCATTTTGGTAAATCTGAGCCCTCATTAATAAAACACCCTTACCAAGAGATTATCCTTAGATCAACATCAAAGAAACCCGGTGCATCATAAACTGGAATTTAACCTCGAGGGCTGAAAAGAGGCAGCTTAAGGAATGGAGACTGCACCAGTTTCAGATCGGAGATCGAGTGTGTGTAAGAACCCCAAAACCCAGTGATTGGGATCAAAAAAAGTACAAGAAGTTTTTCCCACTGTATCAAGGGCCGTACATAATAAAGCACATCTGTGGCCCAAATGCATACTTACTAGAAGACAATGGAACACTTAAAAATACATATAATTCTAGAAGTTTGAAACCTTTGTTTTGATCACCCACATGAGAAAATGTTGAAAAATGTTTCAGGTAGATCATCAAATCTCATTACCCCTTGTCAAGTTTTTTTGTTGATATTCAAAAATGCTAGTAAACATTGGGTGTAAAGTCTTTATTTTTTAAATTTTCTTTGATGTACTAAGGGAATGTGAAACAGTAAGATCTGCCTTACCAATCTTAGTTTCACTTTGCCTTCCTGTTTCCTACCCTCATGCCTTATTTAAAAACCTAATTTTACCATATTGTGTGTGCACTGCATATATTTACCGAAATCCCACCTAAGTTTTATCTAATGGGGTGCCCGGGGTTTTATAATAATTAAAATTGTCTTAAACAGTTTTATTTTCAAACCATTGAGTATATATTATGTATATATGCTTGTACAATAACGTGGGTCACATATTCTCATCTACACACATACTGCAGTAATATTTAAAATATTATGAAAATAATTGTTGTTTCAAGTTAGTTTGTTTTGAGTTTGTTTATCTTGTGATATTATATTTGCTATATTTGTTTGCATTTAATAAAATAATATCACTGATAAATAGATTCTGGACATTAAATTCAAAAGAAAGTTATAAATATAAAATTTATTTAGTTTTTCTAAATCATGCCATTTATCTTTTTAAATCAGTGAGGGTAGGGAAAGAACAATAGTGGCTAATTTTAATTATATTGGCACCAGTTTTACTAGTAGATTTTTATATGATTAAAAACAGTGCTTATGAGCAGATTTAATTTAAAAATGCAGTCCGTGTTTTCCAATTTATTAATAAATTAAGGAATGGATTTTACCACCGCAGGGTTAGATTGGGAATTATTATTAATTAATCTGCCTGATATTGTGACAGCAAAAGTTATTTCTGCAATTTTGAAATTGGTATTTTCTGATAGCTTGTTTTATTTGCATTATTGAACTGACCAGTTTGCTTGTTCATTTAAAACAAGTTTTGAAATTGTTTAACCTTAGAATGACAAGGTAAAGGAGTGGTAGGCTGTTTTCCCTTGGGAACCAGTGCCTTGGCCATCCATTATTCATCATCTGATGACCTGTCACCATACCATCAAGCCCAACTAAACCAGCCCAAAGAATGCTGCTCTTAAAATCTACGCATTAACTGCAGCTGCTGAACAACAAACCCAAAAAAATCAAAGTTTGCTTAAGAACTCTAGTACCAAATTGGAAATGCTCACGGACAGATCTGAAAGAATGAGGTAATAAAGTTAACCCGAGATCTCGTGATACTTTCATGCTATAGCTATGAATTTTTATATACTCCATATTATGTATTTATTCAAGTGGCTTTTAATGCATGTTGAACTTGTGCTTGGGTTAATTTTTTTATATATCTGTAAATGTTTATTTAATTTTTTATTGTAATGCAAATATTTAATTAATTGTTTTAGGCATATACATATAATAAATTTGTTAGAATAAGTATTTATTTCTCTAAGTTTTGTTGAGAGTCTGCTCACCATTAAAAATATAAAATTTGAGAGGGAGCTATTTCTGTTCTTTAATAAATTGCCCTTTTTTACTAAGTATATTTTAAAATTTAATTGTGTTGCTAGTGAATGTACTTGGGTGATGAAACCTTATCATTTTCAAAGGTCATCAATGGTTAAACCCATTGCTCTTATTCTACTCCGTGGTTCCCGGTACTGTGCTATAATGGCACGTGGGAATTATTTTGCATATGTCCTTAGAGTTACAAAGCTCCTGGGCATGGGCCAGGCTTGAGCTGTAAGTAGGCTAGAGATGCCCCAAATAAAAGACAAAATACCTATCCAAAGTCAAGACCATTTCTTCATAGTATTTTATAAAGTTGCGTACTCAGAAACTGCACCACCTCCTTGGCATTTCCCTTAGTAATTATTTTAAATGAATTCTATTATTTTAAATGAATTTTAAGTCCGTTCAGTATAGCTCGATCTTAAAATTTAGCTAATCACTTCGCAAGCAACTCTCTGTTTTCCATTTAAGATTGCAATTTTAAATAGTTTTAGAATATTAAAATTCTGTTAAAGACTTTACGTGACTCAGACATACCTACCATGTCATTGTATTTTAGACACATTATAAACTATAACCCAAGTATGAGATATCAGCCACATTGTTTGCTTTCATATATAGCTATCAAATTTATAGCTAAAATTTTGTTTAACATTTGATCATTAAATATTATCTTTAAATTTATTTCTTTTCTTTATTTATTCAGGGTGCAATATAAATTATATAGCATATTAGACTTATCTTGGGTGCATCTATAAGTTATTGTTAAATGAACTTAGGGCTATTTTAGATTTAGAGTCTTTTGTTTTCTCCCTGATCACCGGCACTGGTATGAAGTTATATTATTAGTAGCATCAAATGCATTATCATGTAGAGGGCATTGTGGAGTTTAGACTTTAGATTTAAACTTGGGATTTCTGGAAGGTAACCCTCCTAGTGTTGAGTTCTATGACTAGGGTTTAAATTCTGCCGTGTGTTAGCGTGATAGAGAGATTTTGACCATTACAATATTAATCAACTTTTTTTAAAAGATATTATAGTGCACGCAATAGTCAACCCCCCCTTCCCTCTGCATAATGATACACTATAATTTTAAATAAAATACAAACAGATTTTTCTCTATATGTTAAATCTAATACACATGGTTATTGCTCTCTCTCTAAATAAAGCTATTAACTTTTCTTAAACTTAAAAAAATTTTTACTCACATATAGTTAAGGAACTAATCCTATTATTTATTCCCCAGTCATTAGTTTCTTTATGAAAGAAATCACAAGGGTTACAGTATATATAATTAAAAACCCATCATATATATATAAAATTAAGAGCGTATATATATATACATACACTTAAACCCATATATATATATAAAATTAAGAGCGTATATATATATACATACACTTTTCAGGATCATATCTTTGCTAAAAGGAAAAAAACCTTTTTATTATATATACATATATATTTTAATTATATTCTTTTGATAAAAGATTAAAATCTATTTATTAATATTATTCTAGTTAGTTAATTATTGTAAAAGACATAGGAGTGCTATTGATGTATTAGTTGAGGTAATAAAGGGGTAATAGTATTCTTATGCCATTGAGGTAATGTTTTGTGTTACATGGCTCAGTGTAAATTCATATTATCACTTGTAGCTTCACTTCATAGTCTCATGATTTAATAAATACTTATTTACTTAGTGCATGATATTAAATCATATTAATTTTTCCGTTAGTTAGAATAAATCTAATAATATATAGTATTGTAAAATATTTTAATAATAGTTATACACATTTTTAGCCTAGCAGAATTGTTTATTTGGCTAGTCATATTTTAGATTATGCTATATATTTTTGGAAATGAGGGCACAACCGGTAGTAAGGATTTTGGCACACAATGTGGATGGCATGATATGTTTAAGGGGATCATAATTATAGTTGTAAGTTAATAAGTAACAGTAATGTATAAATTAAAATGTACAATTTTGGGATTAATGGTTAATATATTTTATTAAGTATAAATAGTTTAGTATTTCTATAATAGTAGTTATAATTGGTTAGATGTTAATTATAATATTGGAATAAATATTTTATTTTTAAAGTCATCATAGTTTCATATGGTATCTATAATATGATTATTTAAAAATTAAAATACTAGGTTATTTGTAAATTAATAAGCAAATAAATACGTAAATTATGCAAATGTGGAAAAAAAATATTTTGTACTATGACCATGTCAATCATTAAGATATTTTAAATGGATATTGAATATAATATATTATGTGAAAATTGTTTGTGGATCATAGGTGTGAAAATTAATGACATGACACACAATTTTGTTAGTTGTAGTTATATAATTGGTTAATAGTAAATAGTGTAAAGTTTTAAAGAGGTGATATTTTATTGTTTATTGTGGAAGTGAATTAGATGGAGATGGAAAGGTTGGTAGGGAATTATTTTATGAAAATATTGTTAATAATTACTGTATACTATTAGAACTGAATTTTAAAAAATATAGAAATAAATAACTGGGATAAAAATTTAGAAGTTGAAATGTCTAATTTTATTGTTGAGGATAATATTTATGAGGAGAAAAAAGAAGTAGAGAAATTGGTAGATTTTGAGACAATAGTAGATAATACTCAAAGTATGGATAGTGAAATAGAGGAGGAAGAGATAATTTTTAAAACAGTAGAGAAAGACGTAATAAAAACTGAGAAAGTTGTAGAGAACCCCTCGATGTTAGATTTAATGAATTATTTAAAATCAATGAATATGAAATTTGATTCTTTTAAAGAAGATATGAAAGAGAAGAGTAGTAAAAATAATATTAAATTTGATTCTTTTAAAGAAGATATGAAAGAGTAGAGTAATAAAAATAGTATTAGATTTGATTCTTTTAAAGAAGATATGAAAGAGGAGAGTAATAAAAATAGTATTAGATTCGAGTATTAAAGAAGATATGAAAGATATGAGTAGCAAAATGAATATGAAATAAGATTCTCTTAGAGAGGATATAAATAAAAATAATATAAAAGTAGAATCTCTTGAGGAAAATATTAGAGAAGTTAAAGAAGTCTTAAATAAAGACAGAGAAGAAATTAGACTTTGTATAGATAATCTAAATAAAAAGATTGATGATAATTCTGAAATTGTAAAAAAAATTTAAAAAATGAAGTGGAAGATAAATTTGATAATCTTGATTTAAGGTTTAGCAAGAATGAAGAAGCAATTGAATCTTCAAAGATAGAAGTTATATAGATTGATGATAAGAATCAGGAATTATTGGGAAAAAAAAATTGTGAATTTTCTGAAAGGGCAGTAAAAAAATTAAAGGCTCAAATAGAAGAATCCATTGTCCAATGTCAGATAAATAATAATAAGTTAGATCAGAAAATAGAGAATTATAATTTAAATGTGAAGAGTGAAATTTATGAAGTAAAAAGTAGCATAAGCCATATTAGTGAAGAAGTTAAGATCATTAAGAATGAGATAGTTCAAGCTAAAGTCGGTATAAAAGAGGAAGTTGAAAAGGAAGTAAGTAAAAAATTAAAGAAGTTAGGAATACCAAAATGGGATGAAAAGATAGGGGATAAAAAAGTATCTCTTGAAATAAATAATGAATCTGTGGAGATAACTAGAATGGATTTAAAAATGAATAAAGAATCTATTAATTTGGTTAGTGGAAATGTAGTAGAGAATAAACCAGTTGTTGAGATAGTGAATAAGGAAAATTCACAATTCATTGGGATCATTAATGAAGATATTGACTTATGTAGTAATTTAACAGAAGAAAATAAAGATTTTGTTGAATTAGTTGATAAAAATATACATGATGAGGTATCATTTGTTAAGTTAGTAGATGATAATTTAGGAAGAAATAAATTTTTTGTTAGAATAACTAGAAAAGAAACCGACTTATCTGTTGAAGAAAATATTTCAAATAATGAATTAGTTAATAAAAAGATATTAGAATATGAATAACCCATGGTAATGAATAATGGAGGTATAAATGAAAATAGAGAGTATGTTGAAATAAGTGATAAAAGGACTGAATTATATAGAAGAATATTGAGAGAATCTAAAGAATATTTTACCTTAATTAATAATATGATAGGAGTGAATAGATCCTATGAAAAATCAGTTTGTGAAAAAGCTATGGATGAATTTAAGAATTTTAATTGATATTGTAGTAATGATAATAAAATTAATAAATCTTCAGGGATAAAGTTAATCTCTTTAGATGAAAAGTGTCTAGAGTTATTAGATAATGAAGCACCAAAAATTGCTAATGAAACTAGCAACAAGTTTAAAAGTAAAATGCAAGATGTGATTCAGAAATGTAGTGTTAGTTATGGAAATATTTGTTCACAGTTTAGTTTGTATAAAAAGGTGTTATTTATAGGAATTAAAAGCTTGATATTTCATGGTAAGCTTAGGGAAAAAATTTAATCTAATTAAGGATATAACCAGCAACATGCTAGATTAAAATTAGCCCACATAGCAAAAATTAGGGTAAGAAAGAGACATATTCCTCATCATAAAATTTGTGTAGATCAAGTGTGGCTTAAGGTTCTTAAGTATAATAATGCTGCATGCCAATTTAAGTTGTATATACCGCCTGACCCAGGGAAAGAATAGTAAGTGTTTTGAGATTGATAGGACAGCATAATGCATCAGGATGGACCATTGATTTTCAAAAGGACTTAAGAGAATAGGGAGATCCCAATTAGTACATTATGATTAGAATTCCTTGAAGTGAGGCATAAACATAGGAGTATTCGGGAATGGACAAACTAATTCATTATTATTACATTAGCCATGTGTTTCTTTGCCACTTGGAATAACAATTTTTAAAGGTATAAGTAAAATCATTTTTTAACAATGTTTTTGTTTGTTCCTCTAATTAGGGGAATGTGAAGTGGTAAATCTGTAGTACATATTTAACTTCACTGCCTGACGACATTACATACCTTTAAAGTAGGGTTTGAACCAGTTTATATGTTTATTTGGTCATCCAGGAATGTTAAGCACACACATATACAAGTATAAATTCCACCCTGTTTATTTAAAATGGTTAGGTGTAACCAGTTGAATTATTATTTTAGCTTAAGTATATTTTATTTCCAAGCTTGTAAATTTCCTTCACTTAGATAATTGTGTATGTGCGTATATGTATTACAGATATAATTTGTAAATACAATTAATGTAAAGCTAAAGCAATGCCAGAAAATTCTAGAAAGTATTATTACAATTTAAAAATGTCATTCTCATTTAACTATTTCAAGTCAAACTAACAAAAATCATATTCTTAAAGTTATTTGCAATTTTAAAAATACGTTTAAATAATGCTTTCTGGAACGTATTTGTTTACATCTTCTTATGTTGCCAAATTTCAAGTATAGGAGGAGCAGAAGTTCTAGGAACGTGCAAAAGGAGTTCAAATCTCACTTCTTTTGTGTTCGATTAGAGAGTGGAAACAAAATGAATTGTGAGTAGAAGGAATTTGCCTCCCTGACCTGAGATCGCCTTTGTCCTGCCTTCCTGCCATGCCATCGCTGCTTGAGAACTGTTATGTTTAACTGTAAAAGAACTATTGGAAGATGCCTACCATTATTTTGTTGACAGTGCCTTCACATCTAAACTTCATATATGTTATCCTAAATGGCCACCGTAACTTTGGAAGGTAATCTGTTTTGCCAAAGAATGAACTCTTTGTATTCCTCACTTTTTTCCTAAATTTTAATTGTACTCATAATGTAATCCTTATTTATTTGGTAACTGACTATAAACTTAATTATCGTTAAATTTGTGATTATCTCTCTTAAGTTGAAAATCTCGTTTTATAAAATGCTAGCACAGAATTATGTATTTTAAATCTATCTTAATTTTTAAATTTCATGCTTTAGTTATCTTTTTCATGCGGCAAAACTTATTTTAAACTATGTATTTTATTAAATTAATTTTAGTGTGCTAATGTTTCAACCTAGCGAATTTATATCATTTCAGCCACCATTCCGAGATTTTTGGAATATTTAAATAGTTAAACGTAAAATTTCTTATTGAACGCAGTTCGCTCTGTTGAATATTTTGAAATATATGCTTAATGGCAGATTGTTTAAAACATCATATTATGGGATAAGATAAACTTTTTGTTGTTGATGCTATAATGTTCTTTAAATAAATCTGATTATTAATATATTTTAATAACTACTTATTACTTATACACCATTAAGCATTAACTTGCTTATAATATAATATTATTTAAGAATACTTGGGCTTGTTAAATAGGAAAATAATATTTTCCCTCTTTTATATTTGACATCCTAATTTGCTAAGATTTTACATATGTTGTTGAGTGGGTTAATATTTTGTCATGGCATTACACATGATACTGTTATTTTATTAAGCTTAAATTAATGCATTAGTCATTTAAGACTTAAGCCATATTCGCATTGCTTACTTTTGATAGCATTTTCAAGATTCGTATTTTGCTTTATCATACTTATTCCTCCGGAACTTGTCTAAGAATGAGATTTGGTAGCTCCGATCTCAGGACAACATTAATTTGTTAAGGCTCTTCATTGGATAACGTCAGCAAACGTACTATGGAACCTTACTATTCATCTCTTTGAATACCACCTTGTTATAAATACAAGCGATCTCTTATATGATAAAGCTTTTAGTCCAAAGATGGACATAAACTCCACTTTTAACGCTATCATTATAGTCAGCACTGCGAGTTCTTTTATGTATAGTTCTCATATCATCTATAAGACGTGGCACAGTGATATTGTAAACCACTCATTTAATAATTAGTCGAATATTTTAGGATTGTCACAGTAAAGCTTATTTAGGCTAACCCATTCCTCATTTGTACAGGCCCAGATATGCTCTCAAACGATAAGTTATTTAACTATCATATCAAGAGTAAACGTCTCTTTGGAGATGAATTTATAAATGTCCTTATCATTACTTAAAATAATGATCATAGCATTGATAACATTAATGTATTATTATTTATAACTCATTAGCATACTAAATCAGTTGCCTATATGCAAAGTAATAACCGCATGAAATCTGTGCTATGTTTCTAATGTAAATTAAATTATTTATGTTCATTAAATTATGTTGAATTACTCATGCGTTTGTGTCTTACTGAATCTCACTCATTGAATCCCATTTAATCTTTATAATAGTGTTAGTAATATTTAGAATTTATAACTGATTATTTTAAATGGACGTTTATCTCTGGGTTGTTCTGTTTTTGCTCATTCTGGATGGATACTATATAAATTTCATGTTTCTTTTGCAATGCTAGCTATGTGCAATTCATTTAAATTTATAGATTGCCCCTTCACATAAGATATTTGATTGAGCCAAGATTTAGTATTATTTATTTATACTAATTACCCTGTAGATCTCGTGTTTCTCCGCTGTGTCTCTGGGACCGGAATGAATAAAATTTCATCTGTTATCATCAGAAGTGTTGTTTATAATGTTATAGTTTTAGAGAAGAGCAAATAGGGCAGAATTCATGATTGCTCCTGACCTGTGTATCTCGGGCATGAGTGGATTTAGGGGGTAGTTTTGCTTAGATTCTAAACTTTGTTAAATGAACATACAATTCTGACCGGTACAGGATTTGTTTCTCTCATACCTTCAAACAGCATACTTTTAAATTTGGGTGCTGCATTGATAACTCTGTTTTAAATACCTGGGTTTATAATAATTCGCAATAACAAACCAAAGATTTTCGTTCTCTATCATCGGCGCGCAATCAATACGGTTCTTTTAATTAGCTTAAAGTAATTATAATACCTGCAGATAGGCATGATAAGGGATTTAATATCAAACCTAACTACACCTAACTTACAATAATAAATAACTAATAATAACAATCTCCAGTGTATAAGTTAACCTTATCTATTTTTATTATACTACAAATCATTAAGAACTAAGTAAATAATCTACATGTCTTTCATCTTCATATAGTATCTTAATTAAGAATATGATAAAATCTTATAATTTAATAATATATGGCAATAAATAATATTATACTCTTATGTAGTGCATTATAATTATTTTATGACCATCATAACCATAATATGTTAATGTCAATGAATTTCTGTAAAATCATATTAAGAAAATATAGTATTTCTTAAAAAAAAAAATTTAATTCATACTGTGTAAATATTATGTTTTAATTCAAATTATCTGTTGTCATATGCTGTGGTGCAAGATAATGAACTCGACACACTTTTAAAAACAATTTAAACAAATTTATTTACCTTAAAACTTTAATAAACACCTTATATACAATATGTATATTCCAAGTGAAAATCAAAAACAAAACTAAAAAAATAATAATAATACAAAATTCTTACATCTTTACTTTTCCATTATTCAAAACATCCTATACATTTCTTAAATTCTTTATCAGTAACATTTAATAATATTTACGAAATTATATTTTTTATATACCATTTACAATCAAATAATACAATAAAAGGCTTTTATGTAAAATATCATTTATGTAGCACATGTAAAACAAGATTTAAATTTAACAATTAAAATGCTCATTCCAGCTAAATATTATAGATATTTCCATTATAATGTAACTATTATATATTACATTCACAATTAGTATTAATTTAATATCAACTAATGTATAGGTTGATATAACTTCGTAATATTATGTGACATTTATCAATTACATAATCGTTTATTTCATTCTGATGTAATTTCATAATAATATATGTCTTACTAAAATATGCAATATATGGAGGTTCTTTTCTTGAAATAATATTTTAATGTTATCCAACAATTTTGTAGAGACAAATTTTTTATTTATAAATTACCCATCTTCATACCATTATTAGATTAAAATAAAAATTCTATGATTCTTTTTTTCGCTTTAACTACCATTTTTCTCTACTTTACTTAAACTGATCATAATCACATATTTACTATATCATATTTTATTCCTATTCCATCTTAATAAAATCCTTTTTTAAATATCATTCTAATCTCATCTGACTCTAGTATCAATTCATAATTCTTTTTTTTTTTTAAAAAATAAATGGCTATCCAAATTCACCCCTATATCTCGTCATCTATTTATAATAAATCTTAAACGCACATATGAATTTGCATATAAAATTAATTTATATTGTCTAATAAGGAAGAAAAATAATTACTTTACTTCTTACCAACTTGAAAAATAAATATAAAGGACTCGTACTAATATAATAAATCAATATCCTAACATTGTAACAGAAACATTAAAGTTTATTCACGAAAGAATCATATAATTACTTCCCTCATTACATTGTAATAAATTTATATTATAAAATAAAAGTATGCATATTTTAAAATAAAACTATTATTAATAATCTTATGCGTATATATTCTTCAAACATTCATACATTCACCCAACAATTAAATAATATTTGGTTCATCTAAAAGAAAACAAAGCAAAAATACATTAAATTATTAATATTATACAATTGTTACCATAAGCGATATTCCAACTTATAAATCAGCTAAACAATGTCCTCTCGTATTATAGATTAACAAAATAATATCACATTCATACTTGACAATCACTCTTAAAATATTAAGTGTTTTAAAATTATAAAAAAAAATACTTTATGAAACTAAGCGTTATATTAATATGTAATTACTTTTAAAATGTATCTTTCTTATCCCTAATAGATTAATAAATAATTAAATATCTATGTTAGATAAGTAAATAAAACTATATTACATAGACTCCAACGATGTTTTTTCACCACATAACAGTTCTTTTCTTCCCAGATAACGAAAATTTCCCAACAGCTCTTCCTTTTCCCGTAAATCACGTGTTTAAATAGTTTCTCATGAAATAAATGAATTACGTTTTTTTTTTAAAAAAAATAAAAATAAAACAAGTTCCACCATAAAGAAACAAAAATAAATAATTAAATCAGTTTTAAGGATCCGGATCTATT
Organism: Epiperipatus broadwayi; assembly: GCA_028023455.1. Lineage (NCBI taxonomy): Eukaryota > Metazoa > Onychophora > Udeonychophora > Euonychophora > Peripatidae > Epiperipatus > Epiperipatus broadwayi. Next base: position 1,974,656 of record JAQFVV010006331.1, read on the forward strand.
TTTTAAGAAAAATTCTCTAAAAGTTATTATTCTCCTAGGATTAGTCAATAGTTTGTAATGTTTTCATCCAAGTATTATAAATTGACTTGGGCATCCGCGTACATTTATTTGCGAATTTTTTAAAAAATATTTCAGCAAAATTAATCTCAACCTTCTTCTGTATGACCAACATCCAGAATTTAAAACCATAACATTTTTATCTACAGGTATTTATTTACCAATTAAATTTCCGATTTATCTGCCTTTTAAAATTATCGACATCTGGTCTTTTAAATAACAAAAACTTAACAAGGCAAGTATTTCGGCAATTATTAGTAATTTCTGTATCTTTACCAAAAGATATATTAAAATATATATAATTTGAAATACTTTCTTCATAAAGAAGTATTCTCTGCATCTTTCTTCAAAATATTTATTTATATAAAAAAAAAATATATATAAACTTTTAAGTTCACTTCTTTTACTGTATTATTTTACCGGTCTTATAAAAATATTATCCTTCCACGTAATGTCCAATATATTATCTTTATCCATCTACTATTTCTTCTAGTTAACACAGCGTCCACTATATTTTTTATACAAAATTTCCAATACATTATATCAATATGTGATATTTCCATGACTATTAGACAGCAAAATTAAGCTTTGATAGAAACGATTGATAACGGATTATGAATAACTAGCACTGCATCTCTAATGGTAAAATTTCTTAAATTATTTGAACTACTCTCTTTATAAAGTAATAATGATTATGAGAGTGGTTATAATATTTTACTTGGCTATATTTAATAGCACACTTAACTCAACAACAGAATAACACAAGCACCCTTAAACAATTAAACCCTAGCTTTTATACTAGAATATATCACCCACATGATTGGTGAATTTAAACAATCATCTTGCTAACTTATCTACATATCTGGTTAACAATACAAAATCTAAACTAAAATAAATAATGACTCATTTAATATTTATTATTTATTATATTATTTAATTCTTAAATTAACTTTTATCTTTTATTTAAATCCATTAAATATTTTTTTAAAAATATATCTTTTATTTTATCTCACTTTTAGCTTTCATAAATCTATTTTCCTAAACAAACTAAAATCTACTTTTATTCATTATATTCATTTCTTTTTTAAAACAGTATTAAAAAAAAAAGATTTAATATTTCATACTAATTAATTTTTATTTTTATCTTGTAATAGTTCAATACAATATTTTAAATTTTATAATAGAATTTTTTAAAAATAGCTTTGTCACTTCACTAAAAAACCCACAAGCATATGTGTACAAATGTCTATCTGTCACATGACTTACAACACCGATAGAAACGCTTATAATTAGCTAAAAATAAACTAACAATCCAATTTTTGTAAAATAAAATATTTTTAAAATAAATAATATACTATAACAACTTTAAAATAATAATTCAATATTATAAAATCAAATATTCACCTTCTCTTATATACTATTAATAACAAAAAATATTCCACATTCACTTACTAAATATTAATTTTTATCATCAATAAATATATCATTTATTTAACTTTAAGTTGTCATTTTTTAAACTTTGGCTCTAAACATTTATCTACAAAACTTATTAATGCAGTATTCATCATGGCCAGTTTCCCCAACCATATAATATTATCATTTTTCCCCATTGAATCGTCTCTCTCAAATATTAGCACAATTTCACACTTCAAATATTCATAGTTGAACTTAATTAAACTTTTATAAGAATATTAATAAAAATCAACATCACACAACTGAAATATATCTTGAATTTAAATTTTTTTTAAATAAAACTAACAGAACAACTTATGAAGACCCATACAAAAGAGCACAATATATATATATGCAAAACCATAAAACAATACAATACTAGATTAAATCCAAAATTTTACCAAAATCCTTACACAACCATGGTTTCATCTCCTACAAATAGACCTCAAATGAAAATCAAACTAAAGGAAAACATATATATATATATATATGTTAATTCTAATATTTTCACGGATAAAAGATGTCATATTATTATTACTATTTTTGGGATATTCCGTGTAGTGATAAAGCTAAATGCTGACGTTTCAGTACAATATCAAGTACCTTCCTCAGAGCATCCTCTTTCTCAAATCATAAGAATGCATGTGATATTTAAAATCATTTTTATCGTTTTTGTTCTCATATTTAAATTCTATTGGTTGAGAAGTTTTAAAATTTATTTTCTCTTCCAATAGTTTCTTCCAAATGAAAAGTGTGAGTTAAAGAAGATTAACAACATTTGGAAGAAACTATTGGAAGAGAAAATAAATTTTAAAACTTTTCAACCAATAGAATTTAAATATGAGGAGAAAGAAAACGATAAAAACGATTTTAAATCTCACATGCATTCTTATGATTTGAGAAAGAGGACGCTCTGAGAAAGGTACTTGATATTGTACTGAAACGTCAGCATTTAGCTTTTTCACTACACGGAATATCCCGAAAATAGTAATAATAATGTGACATATATATATATACAAACAAAGAAACCTTCCCATAATTCATTTCAAACTCCACCTTCCCTTAATATCAAAAAAAGTCTTCATAAGATTGATAGCCTCTGAATCAAGGAGTTTTATCATCAAAGTCTCCTTTTTAAATTTTTTTATAAAAAAAAATATTGAGACTTTGGAGAATCGCTAGCAGAAGCTTACCAGCTATTTTATATAAATAATCCATTTTTAGCAGCTTGCAACATATTGCATAAACATTATGGCTAACTCTGAGTTATCATATTCATAATTCTTATTTTTTATTAAAATGATAAAAAAACACAAAATTCCAGAGTTGTAATTAAATTTTTTTCATGTAAATGCAGTAAGGAAAATGAAATTGAAAAACTTGATTAAGCAAACTATAACAAACATGTTTATTCATATGGGTGGACAGATGTTGCTTTTCAGGTGAGTACTATCTTGTAATTTTTAACATATTCCACTACACCTAGTTCTGTCACTGGAGGATTTCAAATTTTAATGATACTTTCAAAAAATCTTATGGCAAAAGAAGAATGTTAATAAATAACAATAATTTTTAAAAAAATCACAATAATTTTAGCCATGTATTAACAGTTTGCCATGTATTAAGGGTTTACCATGTGTTAATATTTGAACATTATGCTATGAATGGAATTTATTAATAAATGTATTCAATATTTTTTATATTACCATGCAATTTAAAATACATTTGTTAACATTTTTTAAAATTAAGAGGTGGCATATGTTCGAAAAAATAATTTTGTGGTGGAAAAAAAATATAAACAAATACTCCGACACTGAAAATGGATTATTTAAAATAAAATGCTTGATGAACATTCAGCAGGGATTCTACATAAGTACCAAAATATTACATGAAAGATAATTAAAAAATCTTTCATAATTATACCCTATTTTTAAAAAAAAATAATTATCCTCTATTTTTAACTTTTATGTAAATAAAACCAAATAAAATATAAAAGTTTTTATCTGTGACAAAAAAAGGTTAATGAAATATACTTATAATTTTTTTTTTACAGTATATATTGTTCTACATTGTTTTATGTGAGTTCATATATTATGTCTATAACCACACATGCATCAATCTACAATAAACTTTTTAAGATTCCACTTTTGTTTTTATGGTTAGTTGATACTAAATTGTGATCATGACTGAACATCATCACACTATTACATATATACACCTGGGTCTCATTTTATGTGGTAGATAGGTTCCACAGAAAACCTGCATTAAAAAAATCACACAAAGTTAGACTTAACTTACCTTGAAAAATGGGGAATAGGGTCTGTAATTTTCAAAATTCACATAAAAGCAAAGCAACAAGGAAATATTACTTTAAAATTCACATTAAAAAATATAAAGAAATAAAGTATGACTAAAAAAAAATATCAAATATTTGAAAAAAATTAGTACAAGACAAACTTTTTTTACTTTTTTTTTATTAACTACAGTATTTAATTTGACATTTTTTCATACATATTTTTGACAATACCGGTTTGTTTGTAAACTGGTAAGAAATCAGATTTGTCAATGTGATGTGATGTAGCTTCTCCTTGAACGAAGTCAAAAATCTCTCAGCAATTATGCCCAGAGAAACTTGTTAGCCACTTTATTTTCCATACCCCACTCTAAGTTTTTTCATATTCTGCTCCATCCCATTTACACAACTAGTGCCAATATCAGTCTTGTGCTGTGTTCGTGGTTTTCTGTTGACAACTGTTTTTTACTACTGAAATAAATTTTAAATGTTCACATTTTATTTCTATATTAAAAAATGATATCGCTATCAAAACAAAAAGACTATACATTATCATTAAAAATATTATTTTCAGTTTATAAAATCAATAAATTTTTGAATATTTATTGTGATATTTTTATATGTGGATAAATCTATTATTATTATTTACTCATTAGTATAAGTAGGTTATTTATTCTAGATACAGCTTCAGGCCGTATTCATGTTAGCTGCTAAAATAACGTTATATTTTTGAAAAAAAAAAAGTTTTTCAAGTCAAAATAAGTTATTAATAATTTAAATTTCTTGATATCTAATAAATATACTGAAATATGAAAAATATTACGAAGAAACTTAACTTCAAAATCGCATTAAAATAATCCGCATAAAACGAGACCCAGGTGTATATATATAGCTTATTAAATTAGGTCATGTGACATCTGATTTGATTTTTTTGTAATATATATGTATCTGATTGTTACTAAATATGTGCAATATATTTATCAAAATTATAATAAATAATATAAATATTATACACATCAGCTATATTGATGATAATTATATATAATGTGGTGAAAAAGACTGTTTATGTATAATTATTAATATATACATGTATATATTAAGATTAATAATGTTCAAGACTAAATGGATTTATGAGTAATCATTAAAAACCAGTCAATACATAATTTCAAACTGTTGTAAATGTTCCCACTCTCCTTTTTAACAATAAGGATGGGATCCCAAAATGGAATCTCACTGTTATTAATGGTCTAATATATTTATATAGACATTAAAGATTGCATCTTGATCACTGAGATTGAAATTATTGATGCAAAGAAGTTTAAATAAACTTCTTTGAATGGGTAAATAAAAACTACTCTGAATGCAGACTAATAAGTAGTCGATTATAACATTACAAACTGTAATTATAAATTTCATATTGCACCCAAAGTATTACTTAAATAATAAATGTAATAATGCTCAAGGTTAAATGGATTTATAAGTAATCATTAAAAACCAGTCAACACTTACACAATTCTAATATCAATAACAATCAACAATTTTCAAACTATGGTCAAGGCAACCTCCTTTTTAACAATAAGGGTATACTGTTAAAAAGAGGGTTTCCTTGACAACAGTTTGCAAATTGTTGATTGTTTTTAATATTGAGATTGTTTAAGTGTTGAATGGTTTTTAATGTTTACTTATAAATTCATTTAGCTTTGAACATTATTACACTGATTATTTAATTATTAAAGTGGAAGTCAACCTCTGATAATGCACTATTTCTTGAATCTTATAAATCTCCATGCACTCACCCACCAGTGTGAATTTTAAAAACTTAAGTGTATCATATAAGTTTAGAGAATATTTGTATATACACCAACTCCTACTGACAATGCTTATGTCAGGGTTTGAGTCTAATATATAACTTACGTTATAATCAAATATTCTCTAAACATAAGTTTTTAAAAGTCTTACTTCTGTTCAAGTGCATGCAGATTTATAATATTCAAGAAATAGCACATTATTGGAGGTTGACTTCCACTTTAATAATTATGTTTATGTTTATATAATATAAGTCTTATCGTAGTTGGTTAAAAATGAGACTCAGTATTTCTCCTGCAAAAAGTTAAATAAATTTAAACAATTCAATATTTGATTATAACATCAGGCACACAATAGACTCAAGCACTGATATATGCATGGTCAGTAGGAGTTGGTGCATATACAAATATGCTCTAAACTTAAGTGATTCACTTAAGTTTTTAAAATTTTTACTGGTGGTCAAGTGTGTGGAGATTTATAATATTCAAAAAATAATGCATTATTGGAAGTTGACTTCCTCTTTAATAATTACAAATTTTTAACAATTTATAATAGTAAGTTTTACTTATTATCTAAATAATACTTTGCGTGCAATTCAAAATTTATAATTGCAGTTTGTAATGTTATGATTTGCCCATTTATTTGACTGCATTCAGAATATTTTATTTACCTGTTTAAAGGGATTTATTTAAACTTCATAAAAATATTTTCAATCCCCGTGGTCATGTTGCAATCTTTAGTGCCTATATAATTAAATATTTTAGACTATTAATAATAGTGGGATTCCAATTTAGGGATTACAGCCTTATTGTTAAAAAGGAGGTTGCCTTGACAACCGTTTGGAAATTGTTAATTGATATTAGGATTATCTAAGTGTTGATTGTTTTTTTAATGATTATCATAATTCAAGTAGTAATAATGTAGTGGAAGTCAATGAAAACAAAATGGAGGATATTCTATCAGAGGTAAATGATTCACAAGACTTGGAAATTTTTGATGGTCAAAATGTATTGGAAATTGACATTTGTAAATTAATCGAAATTGATGATATATCTAAGGAGAATTTAGGAACTGTAAATAATCATAATTTTGATAAAGAGAAAGAAATCTAACTAAAATGGACACTAATTGTTTACCTTGTAAAAAAGTAGTTTTTTTTATTGAATAGAATTTTAAATATTATTACAGACTTATCAAGTGAAATTAAATTAATGAAAGAAGAAAATATTATGATAAAAATATGTTATTAAATGTATCAGTTAATAAATTGCATATAAATAAAAATAACGATTATGGAAGTACAGATGGAAATTCTGTTTTAAAGAAGAAGAAAAAGTCCGGTTGCTGATTTAATTTCCCTTCACTCTCTAAGATAAATAGGAGAGATACTTTACAAAAGCAAGCAGCTGATACTGGATCAAGTTTTAAACTTAATGAACAAAAGAATAAAGCAATTAAAGTGAAAGTTGGACAGTCAGATCAGAAAACAAATATAATGTCACATGATCATGGCTCTGTTGAATTTAATGAATCATCTCTGATTTCAAACACACCTAAAAAATTATATGCCTGTTGTTTGGAAGTTTGTGCAGATAAAAAAAGAATAGCTTTAAAACTGTATTTTATGGAAAAAGTAAACATAAAATTGTAAAAAAAACAATTGTTAAGTGTTGGTGGTTGAGAGGTCAGCGACAGCTGCTTTACAAGCAGTTGTCTTGGATTAGCAAGTTCGCTTCCCGCTGATGCTATGACACATGAGAAAAATGTAAAAACTGGAAATATTTTTCCTGTTATAGGAAATCATGTGTTGAAAGCAGTTAAGAAAAGAAATTCTGATTAGAATGGATAATGATACTTCTGCTGAAGATGTGATTGCACATTTGAAAAATGTATGTTATAAACTTAATGCTAAGTCTAAAAAATATTCTTCATTTTATTTATCTATTGAAGAATCTGAATCTGATAAAATTATGGTCTGTACCATTTGGCCTCTGTCAGGAGTCATATTGCCCTTCTATGGTAATTTAAAATATTTAAAAAATTTTAATGCTGATGTAGTTAATAGTAGACAGGATAATACTATATTAAACATTAACAAGATTATTGAAGAAAAGTTGAAAAATATTATATTGGCTGATAATGTTGAAATTAGCACTATAGTGCAAGATATAAATTTGCAAAATAATCTGTGTATTAAATAGCAATTCATGAATTGTTATTGATTTTAAATGTGAATTATTATTAAATGAATATGATATTATCTTTTTAATAGAGACTTGGTTAAAAGAAAAAAAATATTATATTTGAAGATAGGTATTGTGTGTATAGATGTGAAAGAAATTATAGTAATGAAACAAGAGGGGGTGGTACTTTGATTTCTATTAGAAAAGTCATAAAGCATAAACAGATAATTATTAATGATAATAATATTGAATCTTGTTGGATTGAAGTTAGTTTAAAAAATAAAAATAAAATATTGTTAGGTACTATAGAACTTCAACCTACTCTGTCAATGAATAATTTGGATGCATATTTGGTTAAGGCTGAGAATATATTGGTGAAATATAAATATGATATTATTATAGTTGGGGATTTTAATGAAGTGTGATTATTCTCTGCATAGTAATAAGACTGTTGGTAATACTAAACTTTATAGATTGAAATTTTTTGTTGAATAGGTTAGAATAATTCGACTTAATAATATTATTAATTTTAGGGATGGTATGTTGGATTTATTGCTTAGCACTAAGGATGATTTGAAGTACAAAGAGGCTGATCAAGCTCTTTTGTCTCCTGATCCTTATCATCCACCTTTGTAATTTGTAATAGATGGTTTTCATGAACATATAAAGCCTATAATAAATTGTAAGAGAGATTACAAACATGGTGACTATTATGAACTTTGTAAAGCTTTTGGGGCTATTGATTGAAAGGTATAGCTGCAAATAAGCTTGTTAGTATAGTTGAAAATTGTCTAGATCAATATATTCCTGTTAGGCATGTTTTGAATACTAATAACAAATATCCCAAATAGTTTTTTAAGGAATTGTGTAAGGGTTTCAATAGAAAGCATAAATATCATAGATTATATAAATTAACTAATGATAAAGAATTGTATAAGAAATTTAGTGGTTTGCATGCTTATACTAAGACTCTTATGAAAAGAGCTTATAATAATAAGTTAAATAGTTGATAAACAGAGCAAAACTCTCCATACAGTATTGCCACCTGTGCTAAACAGAGTAATCAATGGATGCCAGAAGGCTTGTGCATAAAATCCCTATCTAATGCCTACTCATCCAATATTCCCAGACTAGTTTCTGGCTTGTGGCCTTCGTCAGTGAGGAGCTTTGGATCTGAGAACACTGCATCTAGATCTTAGGATCTAATGCAACCCTCTAGCAATAACCTTTTATCTCTACTTAACTACAAAACTATGAGAATGAAATTGAAAACACAAAAAATATTTCCAATCTAAGCTCAATAGCTTATATAGTCATATGGGTCTGAACTCAGTTCATCACCCATACATTTTGGTGTCTTTGGCTCTTTTACAATCATAGCCACCACTATCCTATTAGGCAGGATTAGTGTTAAACCATTAAGCATCACATGATCACATTTCCTATACTAGCACATTAATTGTTGATAAACAGAGCAAAACTCTCCATACAGTATTGCCACCTGTGCTAAACAGAGTAATCAATGGATGCCAGAAGGCTTGTGCATAAAATCCCTATCTAATGCCTACTCATCCAATATCCTCAGACTAGTTTCTGGCTTGTGGCCTTCGTCAGTGAGGAGTTTGGATCTGAGAACACTGCATCTAGATCTTAGGATCTAATGCAACCCTCTAGCAATCACCTTTTATCTCTACTTAACTACAAAACTATGAGAATGAAATTGAAAACACAAAAAATATTTTCAATCTAAGCTCAATAGCTTATATAGTCATATGGGTCTGAACTCAGTTCATCACCCATACATTTTGGTGTCTTTGGCTCTTTTACAACCATAGCCACCACTATCCTATTAGGCAGGATTGGTGTTAAACCATTAAGCATCACATGATCACATTTCCTATACTAGCACATTAATTGTTGATAAACAGAGCAAAACTCTCCATACAGTATTGCTACCTGTGCTAAACAGAGTAATCAATGCTAGAGGGTTGCATTAGATCCTAAGATCTAGATGCAGTACTCTCAGATCCAAAGCTCCTCACTGACGAAGGCCACAAGCCAGAAACTAGTCTGGGGATATTGGATGAGTAGGCATTAGATAGGGATTTTATGCACAAGCCTTCTGGCATCCATTGATTACTCTGTTTAGCACAGGTGGCAATACTGTATGGAGAGTTTTGCTCTGTTTATCAACAATTAATGTGCTAGTATAGGAAATGTGATCATGTGATGCTTAATGGTTTAATGCCAATCCTGCCTAATAGGATAGTGGTGGCTATGGTTGTAAAAGAGCCAAAGACACCAAAATGTATGGGTGCTGAACTGAGTTCAGACCCATATGACTATATTAGCTATTGAGCTTAGATTGAAAATATTTTTTGTGTTTTCAATTTCATTCTCATAGTTTTGTAGTTAAGTAGAGATAAAAGGTGGTTACTAGAGGGTTGCATTAGATCCTAAGATCTAGATGCAGTGCTCTCAGATCCAAAGCTCCTCACTGACGAAGGCCACAAGCCAGAAACTAGTCTGGGGATATTGGATGAGTAGGCATTAGATAGGGATTTTATGCACAAGCCTTCTGGCATCCATTGATTACTCTGTTTAGCACAGGTGGCAATACTGTATGGAGAGTTTTGCTCTGTTTATCAACAATTAATGTGCTAGTATAGGAAATGTGATCATGTGAAGTTAAATAGTGTTGAAGAAAATTTTAGAAATAATCCACAAATCTTTTGGAATTATGTAAACGATCTTAATATTGTTTGAAATAAGAGTTGTAGATATAATGTAATTAAGCCTTCTATGGATTATCTAGTCAAGCATTTTACAAATATATATTTAGATACTTCAGATAATGATAATATGGTTATATTACATTTAATAAAGAGAGTTTTTGGAATATAGATGTTAATAAAATTGCAATTCCTGAAATGTTTGGTGCAATTTCTAAACTTAAATCGAAATCTTCTATGGGATATGATAATATTCCTAATTTTATTATCAAGGGTTGTGCTGAATGTATCAAGGTTTGTGCTAAATGTTTGGTAGCACCATTGCATTATATCATTAATTGATCGATTGGGAAAACTATTATTCCTGATATATTTAAGATAGCTAAGATTATACCAATTTGTAAGAAAGGGGATAGATCTTATTCTAGTAATTATAGGCCTATTTCAATTCTGTCACCTTTTGCTAGGATTTATAAAAGGTGTATTTATAGTGATATTATTGTAGATATGATTAACATATTACCTAGTTATCAGCCTGTTTTTTACCTGTTAGATCTATTGAAACTAATTTAATGGTGATATCTGATCACATTGCTCATACCTTATCTGATCAGAAGCAATTAGATGTTGCATATTTTGATATGACTCAGGCATTTGATGAACTTTCATATGTTAGAATTTTATATAAACTTAAAATGTTGGGCATTAGTCCTCATTTAATTGGTTTTCTCATTATTTGATGGGTTCTAAGTCTTACATACATATGAATAAAATCAATTCTCTTTTTTTTTAATAATATGATAGGTGTTCCTCAGGATAGAATATTAGCACCATTACTTTTTAATGTTTTTATGTGTGATCTTGATCATAACATAAAAAATAGTATGATTCTTACTTCTGCTGATGATTGTAAGTTATTTAAAAGAATTATTACTTATAGCATACATATTGAGGTTCAAGAGAAAATAAATTGTTTTATAATATAATGTAGGTATAACAATATGAAGATTAACATTAATAAAACATACATTATTTCCTATACTAATAAAACTGGAAAATATGATTATCAATATAAAATTGAGAATGTTGTTATTAAGTATAAAGAGATTGTATCTGATTTAGGAATAATATTTTGTAGTAACTTTACTTTTAATGAACATATTAAATATATTATTAATAAAGCATACACAAAGATGGGTTGTATTTTGAGATATGGGAGAGATTTATCTATTTCTATAAAATATATGTTATTTTTGTCTCTTGTTACACTTTTGGAATATGGTTCTTGTATATGGAACTTCAATCTGATTAATATTCAGTCTAGAATATATCATGTTGAAAAAAGATTTAATAAATTAATACTGGAAGAATGTCAAAATGTTAAAACAGTATCAAAAGAAAGAATATTGAAAGATATGATATTGCTGAAAACGATGATTGATGAGACAATTGATGTCAGTAACTCTACATTAAAAATAGAAATGAAAGTACCTTGTCATTTGTAAAAAAGAAATGCAAGCTTTCAAAATTGATAAATGTAAAAATATTTTCTTTAGTAAGTAGTTATTAATAGATTGCAAATAGTATATAATCTAACTTTTATTAATATTGGTATCTTGTATGATCAGTCTCTTATAAATGTTAGAAAACAGCTAAATTTATAATTATGAACATATGTATAAACTTATGTATGTACTTTGTATTTGCTTATAGTTTTTATTATTATTATTATTATTATTATGATGATGATGATGATGATGATGATGATGATGATGATGTATCAAAGATACATCTTTACTGATAATTTAAAAAAGTTACAATAGTTTTACAAGTTTGATTGCGTCATGTTACAAGTGCAATCATGGATTAAGTTTGTATAATTCTCTTGTACTTTCATAGTTTCTTGTAAGTTTTTTCCTGGAATATGGCTTGATGAACTGGCAAGATAAATAGTTATGGTTATGGATCTGTGAATGTATGTTGGCTATTTGAGCTAGTGTATTCTGATTATAGGTTGGAGAGTTGTTTTATGAGTGACCATGTTGCAGCTACAATATCAGGAGTAATTTTAAAATCTTATGTTCTTAATTGTTGCAGTTTGTTTGTAAAGGTAGCTAGATGTCTTCTTGTGTTATTTCCGAATATGAAGATGCAACAAGTGCACCGTTATGCATACAATAGAAATGTAACTGCCCATACTGTGGGTATAGAAGCTTTCTTATATGATTGCATGATATTGATTATTGAGATGTTTTTGTGTTGATATTATCTATCAAGATTTTATGTGTGTTTGATGGAGCTGGGCAAGTATAAAATATGTGTTGTGTTTTGTCTGCTGTATGACAAAAATTGCCGATTGGATTAATACTGCAGTATAGATGTCTGTAGTGAAGGAAATATGATGTTGCTAATGCATGTAGATTTATTTTCAAGATGAAATCCAAGTATTTAGGATCCAATGACCATTTCTAGAACCTGCTATATAATTGATGGTCATTAATTCCTAGCATTGTTATTAGTGTTTCTTTTAAACCATCTGGATAAAATAAATTATGGCTTTGCCAAAATGTGTATTTGTTTGTAGATTGAATGTCTATTTTACTGGATGTGTTGTTGTGACAGTTTGTATAAGTGATGATATATAATTGAGGATGGAGGTGAACTATCGGTTGGCGTAACCATGAGCAAGCATGATAGTATAGAGAATTGCATTATAGTTGATGCTAGAAGGTTAACTGTTTTCTGTATGTGGAATGTATTGATAGTGTGAAAGCCTAGTCCATTGTTTTTGGGTGTTCTGCTGAGGCATTTAGCTGATACAGCAACAGTTTCCCAGCCCCATAGTAGCTTCGTGCAAAGCAATGTTATTTTTTAGGTAAAATGTTTTGAAAATTTTATTATAGAACAAAAATATTTGATTTTAGTAATAATTAGCATGTTCAATAATTGGACTTTAGAATAAATAGAAAGGTAAGCCTTTGAAAGAGAGTTTTATATTTTTGTTGCAGCTTTAAGTAACTTGTTTTGTATGTTTTGTCTCATTATATTAGTTTCCATATAAAATGTAAACCTGATAAAAGTGGTAGGTTTGCCATGAATGATTTTTGTATAAGGTTTGGTTGTATATGTAAATCAAGCAGCTGTTTTATTGAGATTAAGTTTTAGTTTTAAATTCAAAAGTGTATTGATCTAGTATCTTTTGTAATATTGGAAAGTGTTTATGAAATTTTAGAAAGATGGTGATGTCATCCATGTATGCTAAACATGAAACATATGTTGCATGTGAGGAATTTGTATTCCTGTTATGTTTTGTTAATTTTTTTTATAAGAGGATCAATATAAAATGTAAAAAGGGGGGAACTTAATGGCAAGCCTAGCGAGATTGACTGGGTTGATGTAAATGTAAGGGATTTTCTACCATTAAGTGTGATGTGAATTTGCCTATTAAGAATAAGATTAGCAGTTGCATAGCATAGGGTAGGGGGGATGGTGGTGTTTGCTAGTTTGTCCAGAAGTATTTTTATTGGCACTGAATTTTAAGCTGCTTTGATGTCTCATTGGACAGCAATTGGTGCATACTTTTTTTCTTTTTGTACTGTAGTCACCTGTTCTGTGGATGATTCTTTTTAGCAAACTGAAAGGGTGAGATTAGTGGAAGTACATGTTGATCAATTTGGTCTTTAATGACTTTTCCAAGATTTTAATGCCTAATGGTCTCATAAAAATAGGTGGAATGTCTGTTAGTGTTGATATGGGCTTTTTTTTATTAAAAGGTACAATGGCTATTGTATTTAGTTCTTTAATGTTAATTTATAAAACAAATTAAGCGTATGTCAAGCTTGAATGTGAAGCTATAATAAAATACAGGAATTAATATACGCTAAGCGCTTTCGAGGTCCTTTACCTCATATTCATAGCGGTGCTGTGAGCTGCGAAAGTAAAAATGGGGCGGGAGAAGTTGTATGCAAAGCATATGCAAATGGACTAAATAGTCCAGCGTTTAGAGATGTCGAAGCATGTGTCACGTCTATTGATTGAGTTGTTATTGTTGTTGATGTAGTACGCTTCTCTGATCTTCCGCTTAATGTCGTTTTTCTCGATACAGACTATTTTAGGGTGGGAAGGTTCAAATAAATGTCCAGTCTTCTTGGAGTGTTCCAAAAATGTTGATGAGTTATCGTTGTTTTTCATAGCTCTATTATATGTGTATCTGTGTTGTGCTGTCCGGGTGGTTGTGCCTGCCTTGGTTTCTCCAAAATAAATGGCGCGGCAACCGGGTTGTGGGCAAGTGATGCTGTAAACGACATGGGGGGTCTGAGAAGGTTCTATTTTGTCCTTGGAGTTATTGATGAGATGGTTAGTGCAAGGGGGTGTATGAAAGCTGATTTTAAATTTATTGTCCAAAATCTTGATTAATTGGTGGGAGATTTTAGGTATGTGGGGAAGAGTGATATATGGAAGTTTAATATTGTTTTTATTAATGGTGATTTTTGTATGAAACTGCTTGATTTTGTTGTTGATAGTGTGGAGTTTATAGCCTGCCTGTAGTAGATCTTTGGTATAGAGATATATGTTGTTCTTTCGATCTGCTTCAAACTTGCACAGCTGCATGTTTCTGTGTAGGAATGCTTGTAGTCCTGCTAATTTGTGGGAGTTAGGAACGTTAGAATGTGGATGTATGAAGCCTCTGATTTCAAAAGGCTTTATAATCATTGATGTTGTAAATTTTCTCCAAAAGGTAGTTATCTAGATTACTTATATATTGTGAAGTGAATTGGATTAAGTGGGAAAAAACAAATTTGGGGATGTTGTTTGTTCTGGAGTGACATGTCTTGTTCAATTGTGGTAACTTTTTCTGCAAACTGGCCTTGGTTAAATAATGCATCTGTTTCTGGTTGTCCAAAATAGTTATATGATAGTGTAAAGATATGTTGTTCATGGAATCTTTTCTTAAAGTGATTAAAAATAGTTTGTGTCATGTTTTGGCCAGTGTATGTGACATCTTCAACTTGTATTTCCATGGGGACTCTTAATGTTAGGGGATGCCTGAGTGCCCAACAAATGTAACCTCTAGACCTTGTATGAGGTTGAGAAAGACAGATTTTACTTTTTTCTAGTTAAGTATTTTTTGAGTTTATTGCATGTATTGTTATATATTTGTGTGAGTTTATATAAATTTTGTTGAGAAACATGTACTGGTTGGCACATGGTGATCCACTTATGTATTTCATCTGCTATTGTTAGAAGATGCAAAAGTGGTGGTTAATTATATGTTAAATGCTTAATATTGAATGATATGATATTAATGCTAGATACTTTTGTATTTGATCAAGTTACGATGGCATCAAGTCTTTGAAGCATTATATATGTTTCTGAAAATAAAAACTCTGTTGTTGATGTTGGAAGGAGTATGCAGAGCGTTTTTTTCCAGTGGAGTTTGAGTAGTTTGTATGCCTGTTAAATTTAGTATGAGTGTTTGTGCAGAGTGATCGGAGAAAGGGGAAGGATTTAGTGTTATATCAATTAGGTGATGGAGCATTGGTGAATAAAAGCAGAAAACTATGAGTGTTGCAAAGCGTCTATTATAAAATGAGATAAAATTTGAAGAGAGAAAGCCTTCAGCTCTCATAAGTACTACGGCTAATTGGTGAAACCATTTAAATGCAAATATATTATAGTTCATATTAAAATCACCCATTGAGTTAGTTGGATAAGATGTTGATGCTAACAAAGAGTTAATTGTGATAATGATATGTGATATTATTGAGGGACCTGGAAGAATGTAGACAAAAATTATGTTAATTGTTGTAATACGGTTGTGAAACATGGCAATTAGTAAGTTTGAGTCTATGTATATAATTTTAAAAGTTGAAAAAATAGTGGTAGGACCAATAAGCATGCCTATCCCTCCTGATGGAGATGATGCATCACGTGAACAGGCACAAAAACTATGTTTGTTTAGATAGTTTGAAGGATCTCTATGTGAGCCACTGTACATTTTGGTTTCAAGAAGGCCAAGTATATGTGGTTTTACAATATTTATCCATCTGTTAAGTTAGGGTAACTTTGATATTGAATTAATGCCTCTAACATTAAATGCTGTTATTTTAATTTTCATGTTGTAGTTTTATTGTTGGGTTATATGATTGTGATATCAAGTTGATCTATAATGTAACCTTGATCATAATTTGTTTGTCTAATTTTGATGATGTATTAATCTTGAGATGAGCGAGTCTCATATGATGTTATATGTTGTGAATTTCTTTTGAATTAATATTTACTGTGTATAACAAAATTCCACGTGTACGCTATTATAAGCTGCAAGATCAGATAGGTCTGACAATCTATCATTATTATCAGTTTTAATTTTTTTTGTTTTCTTGTGTGGGAGTTTCAATGATTGGCATGAGTGGTGTGATAGATTTCATAATTTGTGTTGAAGTTTTATTTATGATTATATGAGTCATGTTATTTATTTCTGAATTTGTGATTTCATTAGATGAAGTGAGTGAATTTGAATCTATGAACATTGGATCAATCTCTGCATCATTCTCATTTGGTGCAATAAGTTGTTGGTATGCATTATTATTGTTTGAGTGAGTTTGTTTTATATAAGTAGTGGGAGTTATGTTGGCTTCAAAAAAGTATGATTTATTTTATTGTTTTCTTGTGTGAGTTCAATCCTGTTTTCATCTAGCTGTATATTAATTTTCATTTTATCTGTGGCTGTTTTGTTGTTTTCCAGACAATTGTTAATTGTGTCTTTATTGTAATGTTGATGATTGTGTGTTTCATTGTTCTGCTTTTTTGCTGTGTACGACCTCTCTGCCCACATGTGTAACATTTAGGTTTTAATCCCGTTATGTATAAACATAGCATGGCTTCTTGTTCTAATATCTGTGTGGGAATGAAGTTTGGATCATTGATAATTTGGTGTAGTTTTAGTTTCAATTCATAGTTGTTTGTTGCTATTGATATGGGATATCTTTTGAGTATATTTCTTTAAAGAATATTATTTTTCCAAAGTGTTGTATCATTTTAAATCAAAAAGTCGTAAAAACTAAATCCACGTTTTCAAAAGTCAAACATAAATGACATACAAGATTTAGATTTAAGAACACAACAAACTAGTCCACCCCCAATAACAGATTGGACAACAAAAATTTTAGAAAATATTTTCGAAAAATACAACAATACCATTCCCCAAAGGTTATTTAATTCTTTTAAACTTTTTTTATTACTAAGATCGCTTGTAATACCTGCTACAGATTACAACTGCTCGCTATATCAGTTTCCTCATCAATCACTCTATGATGCGATTACACCACATGACTTATGGCAAACTATATCTAGAATAGCTGATCTCTCTAATCCTAAATACATAGCTATCGAATTTTTTGAAATAAATTAAAAGCAGCGTTTTCAAACTTTAATAAAAACAATAGGTAACTATGTTGTTGTTGTTGTTGTTGTTGTTATTATTATTATTATTATTATTATTATTATTATTATTATTATTATTATTATTATTATTATTATTATTATTATTATTATTATTATTATTATTATTATTATTATTATTATTATTATTATTATTATTATTATTGTTTCAAAGTAAACTTTATTAAGCAAAAATTGGTTACATCATATCAAGTTGTACATTGTATAATATATTAACAAACTAGGAGTTATCATTAATTACAGAAAGAAACACTTTTTTTTCCATTAGAGTCTTTAGTACTTGTTATTGTTTTTATAGTTCAGTTCTTATTGTTAGTTCGTTCTGTATTTCCATTTTTTCTGAGGTTATGTTTTGTGTTTCCATTATAATGCTGCTCTTATTTTGAAGAGAGACCAAGTGGCAGCAAAAATGTCTGGTGGTGCAAGAAGTTTGTCCCTTTCTTTAAGTTTTTCTAGCTTGTTGTGATATGTGTTAGGATGTCTTCTTGTATTGTTTCCTAAGGTAAATGTACATCTGGTACACCATAAGGCATATAAGCTGAAAGTGGCTGCACAAATTGTTGGTATTTTGTTTTCCTTGAATGTTTTCAGCATTTTTTCTATTGTGTTTCTTCTTCCCTATGACACAAAGAACATATTGGATCAACATTTAGGTAGAATCTTTTGAAGCGAATGAAATGTGCTGTAGGTAATGCATTAAGATTCAATTTGAGAATGAAGTAAAAAAATGTTGGTTCTAGATACCATCTTTTGTATTTTTTGAGTAGCTGGCTATTATCTATTCCCAGTACTGTTAGCTTATTATTATCTTCTCGGTTCTGAGATAGAAAATGATGTATTTGCCAATTAGTGTATTTAATAACACTCTTAAGTGTTATTTTATTTTTAATGCTTCCAATACTTACTAATAGTGTATTTATATAATTATCCATTGGAGGGGGTCGGTCAGTGGGTATGATTTCTAGTTTTTGCTCTATGTTTTGAAACCGTTTAAATATGGCAATCAGTAGATTTACTGTTTTTTGTGTGTAGAAAGTTTGTATTGCATGCAGTCCAAAGCCATTCCATATTGTTGGTTGGTTTAGTTGCTTCATTGAGATTGCTACTACTTTCCTTTTCCATAGCAGCTTGTTGCACAATGAGTTAATTGCTGAAATAAATGCTTTTGTGAAATTTATTATTGGCAAATAGGAAGCGATCTTTGTCATAATAAGCTGATTGTATAAAGATACTTTTGAGTAGATTGAGAGATAGGATTTTGAGAGTGATTCCGTGATTTTCTCTGCCTCTGCTTTAAGTTTATTTTGTATTGACTTTCTCATTTGATTCATGCCCAAGTGGAAAGGGAAACCCAGAAACATACTGGGTTTACCCTGATATATCTGTGTGTTTAATTTACCTGTAAATATTGCTCATGCAGCCGATTTGTTGATATTGATTTTTAGCCCGAAATTTGCTGTATATTCTTTTATAATTTCCTGCAGTATAGGTAATTGCTTTTTTGATTTTAAAAATACTGTGACATCATTCATGTAAGCTATACATGGTATGTATGTGTTGGTGTTTGGAATTAGAATTCCTTGGATTTTTTTGTATTTGCTCTAACAGGGGGTTTATATATAATGTGAATAATTGTGTGCTTAGTGGAGATCCTTGTGGGATAGATTGGCTGGGGTAGAAGGATGATGAAGCTCTGCCATTGAGGGTGATGTGAATTTCTCTGTTTAGTAGCAGGTTAGTGATTGTATATAAGATTGTGCAAGGTATTTCTGTTTTTTTAGTTGAATTAATATGTTTTGATTGGCACTGAATCAAATGCCCTTTCAAAGACTTGTTGCATGGCCATTGGAGAATATTTTTTTAATTACTGAGTTAATGATTGTTTTGTATATGAGTGCTGCTTGACCTGTTGATGATCCCTTTTTTGCATACTGATGTTGTGATATTAGTTTTATTATATATGGTTCAATTTTTTCTTTTAAAACTTTTTCCAGAATTTTTATTCCCAAAGGCTCCATTGAGATTGGCCTTAGATTGGAGACTGTGGTAATTGGTGCTTGTTTTTTAATGAAGGGGACCATTGAAACTGGATATAGCACTTGTATACTATATAGCTTTTGTGATAGTTGGTTTGCAAGCTGGAACAGGTATGTGTTTGTAAATCATTTGAGATGTGACAAAACAAAGTGTGGGATTCCTGGTGGTCCTGGGTAGCATGTACCTGGAATTGATGCTAGAATGTGTGCAAACTGTTCTATTTCAAATGGTATCTCTGTTTCTGGTTTTCCAAAGAATTGTTCTGTGGGTTTGAACTGTTTTTGCTTTGCTAGTTTTTCTTTGAAGTGCTGATATATTGGTTGTATCATATTTTGTCCAGCTGTAATTTTCCCATCTCATTCTAGTGCCATGGGAACTCTATTTGTGGATGGATAGCCTAATGCCCATCGAATATATCCGTGGGTCTATGTGTGCTGTTGGGTTAGACAAATTCTTTCTTTTAATTGCTAGATATTGCTTTAGTTTATTGCATGTTTGATTATATAGTTGTGTCAGCTTTATTATATTTGCTTGATTGTGAGTGACTGGTTTTGACATGCTGATTCTTTTGTGTAACACGTCTGCTAATGTGATTAGTTTAGAGGGGGGTTGATTTTTGAGTAATATGATTGATATTAAAAGAGAGTATGTGTGTATATACTATACATTTGGAGATTGAGTCTAGTTGCATTTGATTGAGTTTATTTATCATGTTTTGGAAAAGAGGAATTCTGGAGTGTTGATTGGTAGAAGAATTCTTATTGTCTTTTGTATATTAGTGATTGGGTTGTGGTATGTGTTTAAATTTAATTCTATTATCTGTGCCACATGATCAGAAAAGGGGAGGGGGAGAGACTTACATCAATTGAGTAATGTAACATTGGAGAATAAAAAACAAGATCTATGAGAGTTCCACGATGATTGTTATAAAATGACACTGAGTTCTGTGGGAGAAAACCATCGCCACTCATAAGCAGTATTGCAAGTTGATTTATCCATTTTGCAACAAACTTTTGATAGCTCATATTAAAATCACCGGCAAGTTATGGTAGGGTAGGGATTGGATGCTAACATGGAGTTAATGGTTAAAATTATTCTGTTAATTACAATTGGACCGGGGGGAATGTATACAAATATTATGTTAATTGAAAAGCTTTTGTGATTAAATGTAGTATCAAAAGATTGAAGTATATGAAAATTATTTTAAATGATGTAAAAGGGCATTTTTGATTGATAAATATACCTGTCCCACTTGATGGTGATGATGTGTCTCTCGAGCATGCACAAAAAACAAATTTGTTCATATATGTTGCTGTGTTGATTTGGGATCTGTTATATATTTTTGTTTCTAATGGCCCCAGTATACTGGGTTGCATTGTCTGTATCCATTTGTTAATTTGTTGTATGTTTTTTGGAGTTTAAACCTCGAATGTTATGTGCCGCTATTTTTATTTTCATATTATTTAATGTTGTAGAAGGAGAGGGTTCGCAATTTTCTATAGTTTCTGAATTTCATTTTTTACCTTTTGTATGTCTATTTTGCTTGAAGTGGGGTTAGAATTATTTATTGGTTCTGTAAATATTTGTTTAATTGAGAAACTGTCTCTGACGTTTTCAGATTCTTTTGATTCTTGAGAGGTTGATTCCATTTCCATATTTTCATCTATTAGTAGTTTTACTGAACTTAGTTGGCTATATTCCAGATCATTTGTTTTAATCTTTTTATTTTCTCTATTTTTTTTTAGTTTTGCTTGTTTTCTTTTACTTTCCGGAGGTGTGTTTTCAATCACTGGAAGGTACTGTGTGATGGTATCCATTATTTCAGTTGTCATTTTGTTTATAATTGTGTGCTCAGCTTGATTATTATCTCCATTTGGCAGTTCTTTTGTTTTTTTTTGCATGTAATTATTTTCATTTTCTATTAACTTATTACTAAGTGATTTCACCCGGGGTTCAAAGTTTTCCTCTTACTCATTTGTGTTTGTGTTGATTGTTATTTCCATTGACTTGCTTGGGGGATGGTCTATAGTTTTATTTTTATTAATTTTAATTTTTGATATTATTGACTTGAGTGGGGAGAATTCTATGTTTTCCTGCTCCGTGGATTTGTGTACTCTATCTGGTTTCCCTTCTAATCTTTGTGAGGGGTGGTTATTCTCTTCCACTAGATTTACTTCTTGATTGCATTGCATTGCTATGTGGCCTCTTTTGCCACAGGCAAACAACGTGACTTTAGTCCTTGGATATATAAGTATAGCATTGCCTCTTGGTCTGTTATGTGTGTTGGAATGTTTTCTGGGTCTATTTCTTTGTTTAACTTGACTTTGTATTCAAAACTATTTGTGAATACGGGTACTGATGTTTCTTTGGGGTATATCTGCTGAAAAAAATAATCTTTCCAAATGGATTCATCATTCTTTGGAAATCGTCAAAGCTATATCTAAAGTAGGCGTTTTTTAATACTCCAGTGATGTTTTTGTATCTGCTTTTGTCTACTCATATGATTGCAAAATTACCTAGAGTTTTAATATGATTTTTGAATTGATCCCTTTGTGCAGCTTCACAAAACTCAACCGCTACATATCTACTATTTGGATGGTCGCCTATGCATTGTACTGTCTCCAGTAAATTATTTTTGTTTAGTGCTTCAATAAGTAGCTCCTTGGGGAAACGTTTGAGAGTGCAGTGATTGTCTGTTACTGCCAACACTATTGATTTTTCAGTAAAAAATCTTTTGAATGTTGTAAAAAGGGTTCTAGGTATCGTATTATTGAATCTGACCCCAATCTTTTCCAGCATTTCATCTGTCCATTGTGTGTGTGTGTGGAAGGGGGGGGGCTCAATTTTATTTTGGTTTACTAGATCCAAGTCTTTAAGATTGTCTGACATGGCTTTCCTAAATCTGGGATTTTTTCCTGGGTTTACATTATTTTGGTAAGTTTTTGCGATAGTTGCATATGTTTTTTTTCTGTGGTGCAAAGGACCAGCTTCTTGTTCTGATGACTGGGCAGTCACCATTTTATTATTTACGCAAGTAATTTTTTAACAAGGTAATGTTTTGCTTTGATTTTTTAAACTATTTTTTTAATTTAAATCGTATTAACTTTTTTGCTGTTTTTCCTTCTACTCTTTTTACTTTTTGTTTCTAAATAATGTTATTAATTATAATTGTTTGAATTGATGGCTATTCACCATACTGGAGAATTATAATACTATTTGTAGCTATTATTGATTTTTTTACCATTGTTCACTAATTATTTTAAGACACACACATTTCTTAAAACATTCGGGTTAGCATTGAGTATAGAATTTTTAAATATTTAAAGGGAAAAATCCACTTTTATAGCTATTTAATTTGAAAAAAGGCTGCAGAAAGGAGTTTGCTATTAACTGAAAGGAGACCCTTTGATTCCTCTTGGAGGCCTTAAAGGAACCGAGCAGGGCAAATTTCTAATGTCCACTCCATACGTTCTTGTCGTTGCAGCTGTTATTACTATATGTTTATTCATATAGTATACGAACATGGATGGGCTGCTCACCAACACGCATTAGCCAGCGTGGTGAGTTTATTGGCTTTTTACCTCTGAGTTTAAGATCAAGAAACACCATGGTCTTTCTTCTCAGTGCCTGATAAGGCAGAATGAATGTTTGTGTAAATGATAAATATTTTTCCCAATTATACAATTATGACAGACAAAAATAAAGCATGGCCCTTAATCCCAGGAGGCTGTAAAGTCACCAACCAAACCAGCGGTTGGTGGCCGAAGGCGGAGGGTGCTAAGAATATCCTGGAGGCGGACCCAGGCTGCCATTTGATGATGACTTTTTATTTAGGTACTTACAACTGCAGATCACTTTCAAGTGAAGGAAGATTGCAAGAATTAGAAGAAGAACTCTCTTATATTAAATGGGATATTATTGGACTTTGTGAAGTTAGAAGAAAAGGTGAAGAGACAATTGATTTAAAAAGTGGACATATGCTCTATTATAAAGGCACAAATATTGGAAATACAAGTGGAGTAGGATTCATTATAAATAAAAAGTGGAAGAACAATATTGTGGAGATTGATGGTGTATCAGACAGAGTGGCAAGATTAGTTATACAACTTAATAGCAGATATCAAATGCAGATAATTCAGGTTTATGCCCCAACAAGTTCTCACAGTGATGAAGTAGTAGAAGATTTTTATATGGATGTACAAAAGGCTTTTGATCAGAGTAAACAACATTTTAAAATTGTTATGGGAGATTTTAATGCTAGAATTGGTAAACAAATGAAAGATGAAAGTGTTGTAGGTAATTTTGGTTATGGTAATAGAAATGAGAGAGGACATAGACTTGTGGAGTTTGCAAAGAAGGAAAAACTTTATATTATGAATTCTTTTTTTGAGAAAAATGTTAGAAGGAAATGGACATGGAAGCATCCAAATGAAGGTACAGCAGAATTGGATTATATTTTGACTAACAGGAAATACATATTTCAAGATTGTAATGTTTTTAATAAATTTAACACAGGAAGTGATCATCGATTAGTAAGGGGTAAGATACATGTTAATGTAAAACTAGAGAGACAAAAATTATTAAGAAAAACTATATTTACAGTTGATATTCCTAATCTTCAGAAACATTCTAATGAATTTAAATTAGAACTCACAAATCGGTTTCAAGTATTAGTAGATTTTGAACATGATTCAGATTTGAATGAAATTAATATGAAAATAACTGATACACTTTTAAAAACTGCAACAAAGATAGCTGGTAGAAAAAAGCAGCAATTGACTAATAAAATTTCTACTGAGACTAGAGAACTTATGAAGAAAAGAAGGAATATGAAGATATGCAAGAATGATGCATTAAAAAGAATTGAATATCTCGAATTTTGTAAAATGGTGCGGAAAAGAGTTGAAAATGATATAAGAAAGTATAACTGTGAACTAGCAAGAAAAGCTGTAGAAGAAAATAAAAGTCTTAAGAATGTAAAACAACATTTTGGTATTGGTAGGAAATTTATATCTGCAATAAGGAAAAAAGATGGAATTATTACTAAAAAGAGGGATGACATTATGAAATTGGTAGAAGATTTTTATCAAGGATTATATAGTAATAAAGAACAAGTACCTCCTATATCTATTACATCTTCCGAATTGCCCAGAATTTTAAATGAAGAAGTGAGAAATGCAATTAAATGTATGAAAAAAGGAAAGGCTCCAGGTAATGATGGAATTATAATTGATATATTAAAAGAAGCAGGTGAAGAAACAGAAAAAATATTAGCAAAGTTATATACCAAATGTCTAAATAATAAAGATGTACCGGATGATTGGAAGAATGCAGTAATAATATTAATATTTAAAAAAGGTGATAAAGAAGATATTAGAAATTACAGACCTATCAGCCTTTTATCAGTTTTATATAAAATTTTTACCAAGATAATTACAACTCGTCTACAGAGAACCTTGGATTTTCACCAACCAAGAGAACAAGCTGGATTTAAAAGTGGTTTTAGTACAGTAGATCATATTCAAGTATTGAGAGAAGTTATAGAAAGGACAAATGAATATGAGTTGTCATTATGTTTTGGATTTGTAGATTATGAAAAGGCATTTGATTCTATAAACATTTCTTCAGTGATTAAAGCATTGGATCATCAAGGTATAGATCCAGGATATTGTCATATTTTAAAGAATATTTATAAAAATGCAACAGCAACAATTAGATTACATAATGATACTGGGAAAGTCAACATTGAAAAAGGTGTAAGACAAGGTGACTCCATATCTCCAAAACTTTTTACAGCAGTGCTGCAAGAAGTATTTTGTGGATTAAAATGGGAAACTAAAGGAGTGAAAGTAAATGGAGATTATTTAAGTCATTTAGATTTCGCAGATGATGTATTTGTTTTTGCAAATAATGCTTCCGAGCTGCAGGAAATGTTGCAGGAGTTATCAGATGAAAGTAGGAAAGTAGGACTAAAGATAAATGTTAAAAAGACTAAAGTAATGTTTAATCGATTTGCTCAAAATATGAAAATAAAGATTGATTATGATGAATTAGAAGAAGTTAAGAGTTACAAATACCTTGGTCAGATTATTAATACAGATGGAAACATAATAGAGGAAATTAATCATAGAATTAAACTTGGTTGGAGTGCTTTTGGTAGAAATAACTTGATATTAAAAGGAAATATGCCTATGTGTTTGAAAAGAAAGGTTTTTAACAAATGTGTTTTACCAGTTCTTACTTATGGATCTGAGACTTGGACACTTAATAGAAGATCAATACAGAGACTTCAGACCACTCAAAGAAGTATGGAGAGATGTATGTTGGGAGTAACAAGAAGAGATCGAAAACGCAATGTATGGGTAAGAGAACAAACAGGTGTTACTGACCTCATTGAAAAAATTAAAAGATTGAAGTGGAGTTGGGCTGGACATATTGCTAGAAGAGATGATAATAGATGGACAATTGAAATTTTAAACTGGATTCCAAGAGATTGTAAAAGACCCAGAAGGAGACCACATGTAAGATGGATGGATGAAATAAAAAAATGTGTAGGGATGATGTGGAGAAGAGAAGCTAAAGATCGGAGAAGATGGATTAAACTTGGAGAGACCATCATCCTGCAGTGGATTGATAATGGTTGATAATGATGATGATGATGATGAATTTGAAAAAAACTAGGAGACTTTTTTCTTACCTGCAACAATGTAAGTAACCAGGTGGCGCTCTATTTTTTTATTATTATGATGATGATGATGCTGATGCTGATGATGTTTCAAAGCAAAACTTTATTGGGTCTAAAAAGTTACAGAGTCACATCTAGTAATATATTGTTTTGTTACAAATGCAAAAACAAATTGCAACAACTTTCTGTATATAAGTCTTTATCATTTCTGCATACTTTTTTGCTTGTTTTTGAATTTGGTCTTCTATTTAGTTCACTTTATGCTTGCATCTCTTTAAAGTTGAAAAAATACTGATGATGAAAATGTTATCATCTATCATATTGGACTTATATTTCATAGACTGGATCTTGGTTTCAATAGGGTCACGTGGCTGCAAACACATCTGGTTGAGCTAAGATGCTGTCACTTTTTCTGAACAGTTCTAGTTTTATTGAATATGTTGCTGGGTGGTGTCAAGGGTTATTAGCAAAAGTGTATCTGGTATACCAGTAGGCATAAAGACTGTATGTTACTGCACAAATAGCAGTGGTGTTGCCTTTTTTAAAAGTATTTATTATTTCTTCAATTGAAATGTTAGCCTTTCTGCATGTGGTAAACATTGTGTGATGTATTGTTTCTAGTGCAATGCAGGAATAAAGAAAATGATCTTGTATCTCTTCTTCTCTATGACATCGTCCACATATGGGAACTATATTTGTGTAGAATTTACAAAATCTAAGGAAATGTGTTGTGTGTAGAGCATTAAGATTAAGCTTAAGTAGAAAATAAAATAATTTTGGTTCTTGTGACCACTTTCTGAATTGTTGCAGTAGTTGCCTATTGTCTATCCCAAGAACTGATGGATATACATTAGGTGTCTGGTTTTAGTATAGTATATTATAAATGTACCAGTATGTATACTTGTGAAGGGGGTGGTCTGTCTGTGGGTATTATATTGGGGTGGTCTGTCTGTGGGTATTATATTGATCACACACTCCATGTCTGGAAATCTTTTTGTGGTTGCTGTTATTAGATTTACTGATTTCTGTGCGTAAAAAACATTGATTGTATGGAGTCCAAGTACATTGCTATATGGTGGTCTGCTCAGATTTTTTAAAGAGATCTCCACTGTCTTTCTCTTCCACATTAGTTTTATACAGATTGATGAGATTTTAGATACGAATGTTTTTGCAAATTTGATTTTAGGTGTGTAGTAGGTAATTTTTGTAATTAAAAGTTGATTAAGTAGTGCTACCTTCATGTATATTAATAGGTATGACTTTTCAAGTGATGCTGTGATTTTTTTCAGCATCTTTTTTTTAATTTATTTTGATTTTTTTACCTCATTCCATTGGTGCCAAGGTAGAATGGAAAACAAAGGAAATGCAGCAGTTTTATTTGTGATAATTTTTAAATTCAAATTTGAGGTATAATTCTTGATTATCTCTTGTAATATGGGGAGATTCTTTTTAGAGAGGAGGAAAACGGTTACATCATCCATATAGGCTATGCATGATATATTTAAAGCAGTGTTTGGGATTTGAATGCCTTTTATTTTTTTATGTATATTAATAGAGGATTTATATATATTGTAAAGAGCAAAGCACTGAGGGGGATCCTTGTAGGAGGGATTGACTTGGTCTGAAGGCTGGTGATTTTTTCCCATTCACTGTGATGTGAATTTCATGGCTGAGTAGCAGATTTGCTATTATATATAGTAGGGATGGAGGTGTTGTTGTTTTTTCAGCACATCTAATAATTTGGTTATAGGCACTAAGTCAAAAGCTATCTCAACATCTATTTGAAATATAATTGGTGCATATTTCTTTCTTTTTTTACTACTTCATAATTGTTTTGTACATTAAGGCACCCTGGCCAATGGATGATCTTTTTTTGGCATATTGTGCTGATGATAACACAGGGAGTATGTTGTTCTATTTTCTCCTTTATTACTTTTTCGAGAATTTTTATTCCTAAAGGTCCCATTGAAATTTGTCATAGATTAGATAAACGAAATATTGCTGTTGGTTTTTATTAAATGGAACCATTGCAATTGGGTATAGACTTTGTATGTTGTTTTTTCAGATATGTAATTGGCTAGATCGCACTGGTATTTGGCTGTGAAGTGACTAAGATGTTTGAACCCAAACTTGGAAATTCCTTGTGGTCCTGGGTGACATGGGTTTGTTATTTTTGCAAGTTGAAATACAATGTCAGTTGTTGTTATTGGTGTGTTTGTTTCAGAGTCTCTGAATATGTCTTCATTTGGTATGTACGCTCTTTGTTTTTGCAGTTTTTTTTTAAATTGTTGATATTGTACCGATCGGATTTGTATGTTCACATAACAAGATCTAGCATCTAGGCAAAAGTATCTCGAATCCAATCATGTGCAAGATACATAAGTCAGGAACACTCATGAATTCTGCCCTATTTGCCTATTCCCCAGATCTATCAACTTATGAGCAACAATCCCGATGATATTGATCTCATTTCCTCTTTCACCGCCGGCATCACTCATCGAAGACATAAAAAGACTCTAAGCTAACTTTAATGATAGACTAACTTAAAAACGAACTATACTTTAGAAGCAATGAAGGCTTCTGACCTTGCAGATTAATTATGCAATTTTAGCGGAGATCATCTAGTCATTAAGAGCATAACTTATAAATTAATAATAACTTAAATAAAAGAAAGCAATGATTCAAAAGTTGATAATATATTTTAAAATTTATTATATTCATAACATAAATAAACATATATGATTGTTTGTCAGACACTAGCTTCATAACCATTATATATAGAATTCAGATTTTATAATAAATTTTCTAATATTTGTGGCGATGCCAATAATAAATACCTTACAGAATTAGCACAGAGAAACGTATTATTAAGATACTACTCCACCCAGAGTAATGAAAATAGTATTTAACCGATTTTTAAAGAGAACATTTTAACAAAGCAATATTATATTTGTATAGAATATAATCATTAATTTGATTTATAAAGTGGCAGACGTATGGGACAGCTAATGAATATTTATATTAATAATAAGTTCATCGCAATGATACATATATTAAATAATGGGCATAGATATCTGTTTTGGCAAAGTCACACTACTATGGCTTATGGATGTTCATGGGTTTACTAGAAATATAATGAAAGGTGGTACATGCATGGCGGCAGTTTGGGTGGTCCAATTATGGATCCTGGAAGTGTGCTTCATGAAGTTTATCGAACGAGAAATACCAATTTTCTCTGCAAAGGTTGGCAGTATCAATGTAGAAATGAAGGGTAGTTGGCAATGCATTTATTGGGCTGGTTTTTCCAGAGTGATTCCCATATAAAGCATGCACATGCAACCAAATATGTCCCCAGGGTGGTTTTACAGCCTGGGTCAAGGACATTGAGAATGACGAAGGGGATCGACTTAGTGAATACCTCCATATTTGAGAGAAGCACGAATGTATATAAAATGAAGTGGCCTTTATGCATGCAACGCTTGAGAATAATGAAGCATAAATAACTTTATAGATATCTTACTTATTTAATACCCATAAATTATGGAATACCATGCGTAATAGTGTGAATTAATTACTAAACAGGCATGTATAATAGATTTAACTAAATATATAAATTTAAGATATAAAGAGTCCCCTCCCTTTTTACTTTAAGTTATTCGTAATTCCCCACACATTTCATAAATATCAATCTCGGTTAATAAATGCCTTTTGAAAGTAAATAAAACTGATACATAAATAACTAGGATGGTGGTAATAGTTGGGATAAAATATAGATTTTATATATATATATATATATATATATATATATATATAAGATACATTAAAGTTAAAGTAGCACATTATTATTTAGAATGAAAAAAAATCAACATTTTTAGGAAAACAGATGTTGGTCTGTTTTCTATAGCAAATTTTTATAACTTAATGACTATTTTCCAAAATTGCAAACATCTGCACAAATGAATAAGACTTGTTTTTAATTAATTTATGTTCTTAATTACCTCGTAAGTAAAGGGTAGGTAAAATAGAAATAAAATATGTGTTAGCCATTTTGGAAATTATTATTGGCATTTTAAAGAAAACGTAAATACATAAATATATTAAATTAGAATTATTTTTGCCACATGGAAATAAAGAAACATATTAAACAAGGCTTAATGAGGATAAGTTATATAGAGTGATATAATAGAAAGTTACATAATATGAAAACATTTAACTATAGGATCAGAACAGAGCATCAGGAATATAAAGAAGGATGAATTTGACAATCAAGAGCAGCTAAAGTTCCTCTACCTTGATATCTGGAGTAGCAGTCCTTGAGACAAATAATGTTCATCATCATTAGTTCACTAGATCTAGGGTTTAGCATTTACTTTATCAGCAGATATTTAGAGTTCATTAGTACGGGATACAGAGCTTCACTATGGGAAAAGCATATTGGAATGGAGGGGAAGGTGAAATGTCCCCTACTCATGGCACATTGGGTGAAAATTAAAATTAACATGGATTTGGTTTGCCATCATCATAATTTTGATTGTTTCCACTTTTGGATTCAAATCCAGCAGTATTTATACTTCTATTTTGGTGCTGTTGCATAGCAACTACTGCAGGACCTGAGGCAGTTTAAGCACTTAACATATATCTACAATTAGCTGACTGGATACTTTATTATTCTGTAAGACTTTTGAAACAATGCAATTCTGTTATCAGTTTTTCGAACGATTGTTTTAAAATAAGTCTTATGATTTTAAAACAAGTTGGCATGGACAAAATTTCCACTAATGGGTTTATTTTACTATTATAAAATTGTAATCCTTTTACTTTTAACTAATGGGCTTTCAGGGTAATTGTTTTCGAGAAACTTTTTAAAAGAACTGCATCATTTCTGACTGCTAAATTAAACATAGAAAATAATGAGTTTCATATATGATTTTAGGAACAATTTATATATAACATAGTTTTTAATGATTAGTCAGCAATCTCCTATACTGTTTTTTTTTTTTTTTTTATATATATATATATATATATATATATATATATATATATATATATATATATATATATATATATATATATATATATATATCACAGATGGAGCTTTACCAATAGCTCTCAAGCTTTTGTTTACAAACAATGCTGAGAGAGAATCGAAATTTCAATATCTCTTTCAAATTGTCCCCACCATTAATCCATGGTTGCAAGCTAATTGGCTTTCGTCAGTAAAGGGTAGGGGGACTAGAAACTAGATCTAAAACCCCAACTCTACTGAACAGCATATATGTAAACTGTTCCTATCAGCTTGAAAGCACAATTTTTTTAGATACGTAAATATCCTAAAATCCAGCTAAACAAACTAGTTAGCTATATGGGTCTGAAATCAGTTCAGTTTCTCCACATAGTAGAAAGGTTCTGCAATCTATATCATTGCTAAAACCTTCAAAAGCTTGAGAGCTATTGGTAAAGCTCTATCTGTGATCATAAAATGCAAGCTATAAGCAGGTTAAAAAATTTTAAGTTGTTTTTGTTTATCATAAATGTACCTTTGAAGGTTTTAACAATGATATAGATTGCAGAACCTTTCTACTATGTGGAGAAACTGAACTGATTTCAGACCCATATAGCTATCTAGTTTGTTTAGCTGGATTTTAGGATATTTATGTATCTCAAAAATTTGTGCTTTCAAGCTGATAGGAACAGTTTACATATATGCTGTTCAGTAGAGTTGAGGTTTTAGATCTAGTTTCTAGTCCCCCTACCCTTTACTGACGAAAGCCAATTAGCTTCAAACCAGGGTTTAAAGGTGGGGACAATTTGAAAGAGATTTTGAAATTTCGATTCTCTCTCAGCATTTTTTGTAAACAAAAGCTTGAGAGCTATTGGTAAAGCTCCATCTGTGATCATAAAATACAAGCAATAAGCAGGTTAAAAAATTTTTAACTTGTTTTTGTTTATCATAAATGTACCTTTGAAGGTTTTAGCAATGATATAGATTGCAGAACCTTTCTACTATGTGGAGAAACTGAACTGATTTCAGACCCATATAGCTATCTAGTTTGTTTAGCTGAATTTTAGGATATTTATGTATATAAAAAATTCATGCTTTCAAGCTGATAGGAACAGTTTACATATGTGCTGTTCAGTAGAGTTGGGGTTTTAGATCTAGTTTCTAGTCCCCCTACCCTTTACTGATGAAAGCCAATTAGCTTGAAACCATGGTTTAAAGGTGGGGACAATTTGAAAGAGATATTGAAATTTCGATTCTCTCTCAGCATTTTTTGTAAACAAAAGCTTGAGAGCTATTGGTAAAGCTCCATCTGTGATCATAAAATGCAAGCTATAAGCAGGTTAAAAAAATTTTAACTTGTTTTTGTTTATCATATATATATATATATATATATATATGTGTGTGTTAAAATGAAGATTTGCACGGGTTAAATATATAAAATACATATTCTGCGGGTTCATCTGTGTTAAAAACTTTTAATATTAATATACTGACATTTCGACTTGGTCACACAAGCCATCCACAGAGTTATAAAAGGTAGAAAGATGGTTGTAGAGGCGCTACAATCACTGATTTGAATAAAATGTTAAAATTCCACCAATAGCAAAAAATGTTAAATTTAGGAATGTTTTTTAAAAAAATCTTTCCAAATAGGAAGAAGTTTACATGTATCATCTCACTTATTGATACAATCTGGCCTTTTAAATATCTCAATGGCTTCTCTAATTTTGCATTGGTAGAGATTATCACATCTGGATATGATCCTGGTACCAAGTCGAAACGTCAGTATATTAATATTAAAAGTTTTTAACATGGATGAACCCACAAAATTTGTATTTTATATATATATATGTGTGTGACCTTCCAGGTTGGCACCAGGAAGAAATGTGGGAATTTCACATTTGTGTTAATAATGGTTAAAGATAGTTATCTGAGAAAAATGAATTGTGATGTAATTTGCTAGTTAAAATTAGGATTTAAAAAAATTAAAACTTTAATTGGGTGTACTGATTGGTAGAGTTTTGGATTATATATGTTTGGTAGTAGAAGAGGAGGATGAAGAACATCAGGGATGTTTATATGTAGTAGAAAAATTTACATGTCATAATAAGCAGATACATAGATATATTATTAATTAGAATTTTCTTTTCTATAATTTATTTATTATTTACTGATTATGTATTGTTCATAATCTTATATTTAAAAATGATAAAGATTATTTGTATAATAGTGAATAACATTTGTAAATTAATATTTAATATTTTTTATTATTATATTTATTCCATTCAAATATTGTAGTGTTAAAATTTTATATGCAAAAATTCTGGCACATTTCCAAAGTTGATTGTAATACAAAACACAGAGGGCGTAAATGGAGAGAGACAAACAGTTTAAAACTTGAAGGAATGTATAAAAAATTTCTAAGGAAGGAGATATAAAACATAAAGCTTAAAGAAATCAAAACTCTCTAAGAGTATTAGAACAAATAAAAAAAACATCGCGAGGATTCTGATAATATACCTGTGGAGAATTTTCCATTATACTACTGAAATAATTTAAAAATGAGGAGATAAACCCCCCAGAGGGAAGCCAGCTCCAAATTTCTGTCAAATCATGATCCATATTCACTACCTTTAAAATGCCTGGATGTTATGTAAGCTACGTAATTATGATTTATTTTAAAGTATTACCAAAAATAAATAATATCAGAATGACAAAATTGTTTAAAATAAAGCTAGCTAAAATTTTCTTATTAAACACTTGATTTTCAATTTTAAGAATTTTCTATCAATATTCTGCAAAATAAAATTTAAAATGAAAGAGTTTATCTATTTAATCTTATATCAAAAGATACTGTATAATTTTGCTATTCGTGCATATATAATAAAATGATTCCAATGCATGCAAATGTTATTATAATGCCTATCACGGAATTCTAGGATAAAAAAAAACTATTGTCATTCTTAACAAATTATGCTTTAACAATCGGATAGACATTTTTTTATGTTATAATTTACTGTTGTCTTTGAAATTGATATGTATGTTTCTTTCAACTTTCAATTTTTTTAAAAAAAACTTAACATGTAATGATGGGATATTGATAAGTATTTTTCGTCATTGATTACAACAGATGTACAACCTTTTTTTTTTTAAAAAAAAACAAACAATGTAACTTCATATTATTATAATATGATAATCTATTATTTTGTATGATCTAGAAATTATATTATAGGTGATTATAGATATTTGGATGTGTGCATGATGCTATAAATTATAATTTTTTTTTAAAATTGTATTTATTATTTTTTGATTTCATTAATGAAGTTTATTTAAAAAATAAAGAATTAAAACCTTGTCTGTTATAAATTTGTTTATGTAGGAAGTGTATTGAGTGTATTTGGAGATAGAAATGGTCGAGGGATGATTATATTATTTAGTTCAAGTTTACAGATATTATTTAACCCTCACATATATAGATGTAAGTGTTTGGCTATTTTTTTTCCCTGCCTTTCTTCATTTTTGTATAGTAAATGTTAGATGATATACACTGATTATAACAGATAAGTGTTTTATAAATGTTTGTAATACATATAAAAAATGATTAATTTGTTGCACTAAGTATCTTATAAATGAACTAATAAAAATATGTTTTAGAAATACATTATATTTACAATGTTATATAGTCAAATTTGGTTTTACTGTAAAAAAAATGTAATTGGTTAGCAAGGTGCATAAAATAATTTTTTATTTTTATTTTTCAATAAATGATTTATTGAATTAATAGCCCATATAAATTTCTTGATTATATATGTTCGATTCTCCATTTCCACATACACATATATGGTTAACATAGCATATCCCTAAAATATCTAAATTTGGCAGTATAAGTCAAGTTTTAGTTAATTTGTCTGGAGTTGATAAATCTCAGTATTACAATGCCAATAATAAATTTTACTTTGCTTCAAATAGATGGTGATGTGGATATAAAAGGTACCCGATTCTCATCATTGTCTATACTGCAATAAATGTAATAATTGTCAATTTTGCAAAAGTTTTATTATTGAATAGATGCTTAAAACATATTTAAATTAACATTACAGAATTGTTATCCATAAATGTTTTATTACTCTTATTTCCATCCTATATAAAGACCATATCCTATAACCTCAACTGAGCTAAGCCAT
Organism: Epiperipatus broadwayi; assembly: GCA_028023455.1. NCBI lineage: Eukaryota > Metazoa > Onychophora > Udeonychophora > Euonychophora > Peripatidae > Epiperipatus > Epiperipatus broadwayi. The sequence goes on from JAQFVV010006331.1 coordinate 2,010,548, forward strand.
AGAGTAATTACAATATAAGAATCTTTTAAATAAGTTTAAAAGCAATTTACAATTATAAATTTTATTCTATCTTGTATAGAATTGGCACCTGGACATTTATAAATCTAATAAAGTGAATAAGTGAAGAAGACAGAGGTTACAGGGTGGCTTAAGTGGCTTGCCCAACATGTATGGCACAATATTTATGGGTTAAGTGCTCGATATATTTATGGGTTAAATGTTTGCACAATGATTGGTGATCGATTCATCTTTGTTCATATGTGTATTTTGTTCTTTATTGGAGATTATATATTATACATTCTATTATGAATGGCACACAATGTGGCAGCATCATTAGTTAATGATAGTGGAGTGGAATAACAGCCAGCATGTTGGATTTGATTGATGATTATTGTATGTAGTGGTAAGTGATGACCAACATGGATGGCATGATATATACATAGAGGCCACAGCTGCCAAGGGTTTAAATGGCTGTCCAATCATGGGATCTTGATTACTTAAGTCTCATATCTTGTAGAGTGTTTATATTTTTGTTGATATATATTGGCATATACCTGAGATGAGAAGTAATCCAGTGCCATTAGAATTACTTTATTCCTGTTTTAAATATACAGTTATTGCAAAATTGGTTCCAAAATAGAATCAAGTTGGCAGTTTTCTTATTCAAGGATTTTTTATATTAATCTGGAAGATTAATAGAAATGTTTGACAAAATGGAACTAGGGGTAAATGGAGCATTAACTAAGGTTTGAAATAAGCCAATTAGAGTTGAAAGAAGCCAATACCTGAAAGATGTGTAGTAGATATATTAATGTCAGATGTATAGTTTAAAAAAAAAACATTTTTTTTATGTGAAATAAATAAATACAGCCATGAAACAGCTTAATTTCAATTTTAAAGATATATAAATATCACAACTTATAGTAAATGTTAAAGTTGATAGCATTATTTTATTTTTTTGATATTTTGCTTGTCAATGAAATATAGCATTGCTGCCAGATAAGCATAAAATTATTGATGGTGTTAAATTATAAAATAGTAATGTTCTTATTCAGAACATTTCTGTTATAGAAAGTCTATAATTTTGAAGGTTAAATAGGATACTTGATTGTTGGAGTTTTGTTGGTTGTATTGCAAGTTTTGGTGATGGATGGAGAATTTCTGTCATTGTCTTAAGTATATGGTGTATTCATGTCACTGGTGACTGATTGTTCTCATTCACTGCTCCAACCCAAATTATGATATCAGTTGTTAGTTATCATGAAGCAGTTAACAGTAGTCCTGCCATGATTTTGCCTCTAAGACTCCAGAGAGAGCAAGGCATAGTTCTTTCTAATATATATGTAATATTTGTCTCTAAGACTCCCAAAGATGAGCAAGACAATATTTTATAAGTAATAGCCCCTAAGACTTGGATGTAAGCAGGGCATTGTGATAGTGTTTGTAGTAAAATATTATGGGTTGTAGTAGCTTAGAGTGACTAAAGTGGGACGATCATCAGAGTGTTCATGGAGCATTGTCTGTTTTAAGAGCAGTGATGGAATTCTTCTATCTATCTCAAAATTGTGAACTGCTAATTATTCTTTTGGCTGTCAGTATCTGTTGGATCTTTAGAAGAATGGATGAATATATAACTTGAATATATAGCTCATTCTTAAAAGGCTATTTTCTATATTCTTATGCAAAGGTTGGCATCTACTATATTTAAGTAAAAATTGTATATCAGTTGTCATAGTAAATGCATGTCATCATTAATTTTATTTTGGTTATAAAAATTCATTTTTTTTTTGGGGGGGGGTTATAAATGCTGGTTATAATATTTGAATGCACCCAACACAGCATAAAAATAAATGAACATGTTTAAATCGTTTTTGGTCTTTTATCAATAATTTGAATTGGTGTAACTATACTGGATCATGTAAAATTTAATTTATACCAGCTATGTTTAGATTAATGTTATCTAGTTAAAGCTTAATGTCTTCTTGTCTATGTGTGTGTGTGGAAAATCGAACATGATATTGGAAAATAAAATTGTGGAAATTTTATGTCATTTTAGGTAATGATGGTGAATTTGGATTGTTGGTTTGGTGGAGGTTGGAGCTGGTAAACCTTATTTTCTTTAAGTAGTATTAATAAATTTTTAAGAGATTATAAAATGGAAGAGTTTAGTTTATACGATAGTTTGGGTGGGTCTCAAGAGACACCATCTCCAGACATGGCTGCATTGTCTCCTGACCTTGAATCAGGAAATGAAGCTATAGATATGTCATATGGAGAGTCTAGTAAGATGAGAGATACTATCCCTAAAACCACAGATGGTGACCTGCTAATGTGGTTCAAAGAGATGTTTACAAAATTAGAGTTAGGTCAAACAGAATTAAAATCAGAATTAAAAGAAGTAAAGTCAGGTCAAGTAGAATTAATATTAGAATTAAGAGAAGAACTAAAGTCTGGTTGAGTAGAAGATAGAGAAAGGTTAGAAGAGATGTTTGTAGAATTGAAGTCAGAACTAAAATAAATAAAATTGAATCAAGATAAGTCAGAGGAGAGGATGGCAGAAATGAAATCGGAAGTTTCAGAAATGGTAGAAATAAAAGATAGTATAGTTAGGCAGATGCAAGTTGTGGAGGAGAAAGTAAAAAGTCAAAAATCAGAGATAGCAATAGAAATAAAATTGAGTCAAAAGAAATCAGAGGAGAGGATGGTTGAAATAAAGTCAGAAATGTCAGAGATAAAATTAGAAGTGAAACTAGAAACAAAGCTAGAAGCAAAGTTAGAAATACCCAAAATGAAGCTAGAAATGCAAGAGAATATTAATGACCAAGTTATGCAGATTAATAAGAACATTAGTTTAGCCAGTGATGAAATAAATGTATACAAAGAACTTAGAGAAATGGTTAATCAAGACTCAGAATTAGATAAGAATGTAGTTATAGACATGCTTAAAGATTTCAAGAAGAATCTTGATAAAGAGAAAGTAATTAGTAAATCAATGAAGACAGAAATAATTTCCATAGACATGAAATATCTAGAAATTTTGGAGAATGAATTGTTAAAGGTTACTGATATCACCAGTAATAAGTTTAGAAATAAAAATGAAAACATCAATTTAAAGTGTGTTCTTGATTATTTAGAACATAAGGTGAAGGTGAATGTTTTCAAAAAAATATTTTATGGAGATACTAAACATGTAATATGTAGTATGAAATGTTTAATAGAAAGTGTTAGTCATGCTAGAGAAGTCGGTAAAGTGAAAATAAAATGTAAAATTAAGAATACAAAGAAGTTTGATTTAAATTTTCTTAGAAAAGTTATTAATCCGGAAAGAGATTTAGGCAAAGCCAAAGTAAAGCTTAAATGTAAAAGTAAGAAGAAAACTAAAGTAGATTTTATGAGAGAGGTAATTAATCACAATAAACATATGAAGAAAATTAAAGTAAAATTCAAAGAGATGAGTAGAGAGAAGGTTAAGATAAGTTATCTTAGTAAAAGTGTAGATGATATAAAAGAAATTGGAAAAGCTAAAATCAAACTAAAGAAAGTAAATGTAGAGTTGATCAATGTCATGGGTTTAGAGACATCCAGAAATAAAAGGATAGAGCATAGAAAGGTAAAAACTAGACTAAAGAAGGTTGAGATAATGTCTCTTAGAGATAAACTTGTCAGAAGAAAGGAAATAAAGAATAATCGAGCAAGGTTTAAAGTTGCCTATAATGCTTGCAGTTTGATTCTGTATCCTGCAAGACATGATTAATAAAAGTTATACATATTGTTCAATATAGAATTTAGTTTTTTTTTCTTGCTTATTTAATGTTGCTAAAATATAATAGGAACAAGTGTTTGTAAAAGCATTAAATGTTTTTATTGTTTTATGTTTATTCGACAAACATAATTTTCTAATTGTGGAATGATCTTAGAGTAAAATTTGATGTGCTATTAATATTGATTGTTGTTTATCCAATTCATTTTTTGTTCATAAGGGGGATGGACTGTGACCTTCCAGATTGGCACCAGGAAGAAATGTGGGAAGTTCACATTTGTGTTAACAATGGTTAAAGATAGTTATCTGAGAAAAATGAATTGTGATGTAATTTGCTAGTTAAAATTAGGATTTAAAAAAATTAAAACTTTAATTGGGTGTACTGATTGGTAGAGTTTTGGATTATATATGTTTGGTAGTAGAAGAGGAGGATGAACAACATCAGGGATGTTTGTATGTAGTAGAAAAATTTACATGTCATAATAAGCAGATACATAGATATATTATTAATTAGAATTTTCTTTTCTATATTTTATTTATTATTTACTGATTATGTATTGTTCATAATCTTATATTTAAAAATGATAAAGATTATTTGTATAATAGTGAATAACATTTGTAAATTAATATTTGATATTTTTTTATTATTATGTTTTATTCCATTCAAATATTGTATTGTTAAAATTTTATAAGCAAAAATTCTGGCACATTTCCAAAGTTGATTGTAATAAGAAACACAGAGGGCATGAGTGGAGAGAGACAAAAAGTTTAAAACTTGAAGGAAAGTATAAAAAATTCTAAGGAAGGAAATATAAAAAAATAAAGCTTAAAAGAATCAATAACTCTCTAAGAGTATTAGAACAAATAAAAAAACATTGCGAGGATTCTGATAATATACCTGTGGAGAATTTTCTATTATACTACTGGAATAATATAAAAATGAGGAGATAAATCCCCCAAAGGGAAGCCAGCTCCAAATTTCTGTCAAATGATGATCCATATTCACTACCTTTAAAATGTCTGGATGTTATGTAAGCTAAGTAATTATGATTTATTTTAAAGTATTACCAAAAATAAATATCAGAATGACAAAATTGTTTAAAATAAAGCTAGCTAAAATTTTCTTATTAAACGCTATAATTAAACGCTTGATGTGTGTTTTCAATTTTAAGAATTTTCTATCAATATTCTGCAAAATAAAATTTAAAATGAAAGAGTTTATCCATTTAATCTTATATCAAGAGGATAATTTTATACTGTATAACTTTGCTATTCATGCATATATAATAAAATAATTCCAATGCATGCAAATGTTATTTATAACGCCTATCACAGAATTCTAGGATAAAAAAAAAAAAAACTATTGTCATTCTTAACAAATTATGCTTTAACAATCGGATAGACATTTTTTTTTTATGTTATAATTTACTGTTGTCTTTGAAATTGATATGTATGTTTCTTTCAACTTTCAAATTTTTTAAAAAAAAAACTTAACATGTAATGATGGGATATTGATAAGTATTTTTCATTATTGATTACAACAGATGTACAACCAATTTTGTTTTGTTTTCTTTTAAAAAAAAAAAACAATGTAACTTCATATTATTATAATATGATAATCTATTATTTTGTATGATCTAGAAATTATATTATAGGTGATTATAGATATTCAGATGTGTGCATGATGCTGTAAATTATTTTTTTAAAATTGTATTTATTATGCTTTGATTTTATTAATGAAGTTTATTTAAAAAGAAATAAAAAATTAAAACCTTGTCTGTTATATGTTCGTTTATGTAGGAAGTATATTGAGTGTATTTGGAGATAGAAATGGTCGAGGGATGATTATATTATTTAGTTTGAGTTTACAGATATTATTTAACCCTCATGTATATAGATGTAAGTGTTTGGCTATTGTTTTCCCCTGCCTTTCTTCATTTTTGTATAGTTAATGTTAGATGATATACACTGATTATAATAGATAAGTGTTTTATAAATGTTTGTAATACGTATAAAAAAATGATTAATTTGTTGCACTAAGTATTTTATAAATGAACTAATAAAAATATGTTTTAGAAATACATTATATTTACAATGTTATAAAAATGCACATATTCGAAAATATATGATTCATATATTAAATATTAGTCAAATTTGGTTTTACTGTAGAAGCAATGTAATTGATTAGCAAGGTGCATAAAATATTTTTTTTATTTTGTCTTTTATTTTTAATAAATGTTTATTGAATTAATAGCCCATATGAATTGCTTGATTATATACATTTGATTCTCCATTTCCACACACACACATATGCTCAACATAATATAGCAATAAGATATATAGATTTGCCAGTAGAAGTCAATTTATTTAATCTGTCTGGAGATGATAAATCTCCATATTACAGTGCTAATAATATATTTTACTTTGCTTAGAATAGATGGTGATGTGGATATAAAAGGTGCCCAACCCTCATCATTATCTATCCTATACTAAATATGATAGTTGATAATTTTGCAATAGTTTTATAATTGAATAAATGTGTGGCATATGATTAAATTAGTGTTACAGCATTGTTATCCATAAATGTTTTATTACTCTTATTTGCATCCTATATGAAGACCATATCCTATAACCTCAACTGAGCTAAGCCATAGAGTAATTACAATATAAGAATCTTTTAAATAAGTGTAAAAGCAATTTACAATTATAAATTTTATTCTATCTTGTATAGAATTGGTGCCTGGACATTTATATATCCAATAAAGTGAATAAGTGAAGAAGACAGAGGTTACAATATATATATTACACATGTATACACATTAAAATAAGACTAAATATTTATTTATTGAAGTGGTTTTAGATTAAGATATATAAATATCTACATTATTTATGTAAAATACTAAAGCAAAAGAAATATACGTATTAATAAATATGAATATACGTGCATAAGGACGGGTTTGAACATAGTTAGATGGTAGGAAATTGGATGTGGGCTGTGAAGCAGGATCTGAGCATCAGATCACCTGCCTCAATATATTGGATTTATCATGTTATATCCAGATTTTATAGAGCCATCTATTTCAAGTGCCATAGGCACTTTGACTGTGGATGTATATCCCAATGCCCACCATATGCATGCTCTGATCTAAGTGTGTTGTTGTGTAAAGTATATTTTTTCCTTTTTTTTTATTGCTACATGTTGCTTTAGTGTGTTGCATGTATTGTTGTACATTTCTGTAAGTTTTTAATTTGTGTTTCATTGTTTGTAGTCAGTTTGGAAATAGTTATCATTTTATGTAGTTCATCTTCCAAAGCTAATAATGTGGTGGGAGTGTTAAACTGCAAGTAATATGATTGATGTTGAAAGAAAGTATATTGGTGAATGCTATATACTTTTCTACTGGATTTAGTGACATGTTTTAAAGTTTTTGGAGGATTATATATGTTTCTCAATATAGGAATTCAGTTGTTTGTGCTGTAAAAAATGTGTGCATAGTCTTTTGAAGGGCTATTGTTGTATTCTGTATTTTTGTTAGGTCAAGAGTGATGAACTGGGCAGCATGATCTGAGATTATAGATGGACAGAGTTCAAGATTAAAATAATTATGTAACATTGGTGAGTAGAAACACAAATCTATAAGTGACTTATATCTGTTATTTTTAAAAAATATTAGTTTGATGGGAGAAATTCTTCAGCACTTATAAGTGGGATTGTTATTTGATGGATCCATTTAGTGACAAATGTTTGGTAGGTTGTGTTAAAATCTCCCAGGTGTATTATGGGATTATGTGTTGCTGTAAGCACCAAATTTATTGTTATTATTCTGGAGATGATGACTGGGCCTGGTGGTATATAGACAAATACTAGGTTAAGTGTGGTATTTTTACCTGGAGTGTTATTATGATAAGATTAGAGCCAATATATATAATTTTAAAAGAATTGAAAGAGCAGTTGTGGGATACAATTATACCTGTGCCACCTGATGGTGATGATGATTGCCTTGAGCAGGTACAAAACCCTTGGCTGAGTAAATATTTTGATGGATCAATTTGAGAGTTGCTGTATATTTTTGTTTTCTATAGCCTAAGTGTGTGTGGTTGTGTTGTATGTAACCATTTTTTTAGTTGAAAAAGTTTTTTGGTGGCATTTAAGCCTCTAATGTTGAGAGATTTAATTTTTATCTTCATTTTTTTTGGATAATTTTGTAACAGAGTATTGATTTTTGAATTCTAAATATTTGTTTAAATTGCAGTAGATGTATGCTGATGCATATTTAAGACTTTGTAGAGTTTATTATCAGTTTTTCTTTCATTTAATATTGGTTCAGACTCTATATACGCTATTTGTGTTGAAACTGAACAGTTGTCCATTTTTTGTTGGCTTAAATCCATTTCTATTTCACCATTTTCTAGGTTGTATATGTCTGATGAGTTGTGTTTTTGCTGTTTTTTGCATTTTTGGATTCATGGTTTTTAGGTGGGCTACCTGGCTTTTTTTCTCTCTGGTATATTTTCTTGAATGGGTGGAAGGGGGGTTCTACTGCATCCATTATGTTTGATGCCATTTTGTTTATTATTGTAGTTTGTTTTAATATTGGTGTCCTAATATTATCTAGATTTATATTTTCATTATATAGCTGTGTGTGTTTATTTTCTGTTTGTTGATTTTTACTTGGTACACCTTTTGTCTTATTGAGATGCTGATCCTGTGATGTATTTTGTGTTGTGGTTTCTTGATAATTATTTTCATTTGAATCTCAGGTGTCTATCTTAGTTTTTGTGTTATTATTCTTTTGGTTGGTTTTTGGGATAGACAATTCTCTTCTGTTATTTTCCATTTTCTATTATTGTGATGCCAATGGATGTAGTGTTATTAAAATTTTTATTTTTATCATCAGTGGGTTGTTCTGGGGAGAGGGTTTTAGTTTGTTCACAGTGATTGCCTTTTGTGTTATCGCACTGAGTTGCTAGGTGGCCTTGCTGTCCACAGGCAAAACATTGTGGCTTTAGTTCTCTTATGTGAAGAGAGAGTGTTGCTTTTTTATCTGTAATTTGTGTTGGGATTGTGGTAGCATTTATGTTTTTATGGAGTTGTATTTTAAATTCAAAACGATTACTACATATTGGTATATCTTTTAAATATATAGTCTGTAGGGCAATTACTTTTCCAAATGGGTTTATCATTTTTTGAAAATTTTGTAAGTTGCATTTAAGATAAGTATTTTTTAGCACTCCAGTAATAATATTTTGCCATTTTTCATCTATAATTACTAGTGTGTAATTATCGAGTGCTAAAATAGTGGATTGAAAACATTCTTTTTGATGCTGAATATAAAAATCAATGGATATATAGTGAGAATTTGGATGGTCTGCGATACAAAAGATTGTTTCCCATAGTGCATTTTGCATAATTGCTTCATATAATAAAGCTTTTGGGAAATGATATAATGAGCATTGATTATTGGTTACTGCAAGTACTAGCGATGTTGGTGAAAAACATCTGTGAAAAGTTTCAAATAACATGTGTGGCACTGTATTATTGAAATGGTCTATCACATTTTCAAGCATTTCTTTTGTCCAGATTGTGACTGGGAGTTGTTGTTCCTTTTGAGTGTGAGATCAAGATTTCTTATATTATTTGTATTTGTTTTTCGGAAATGCAATATTTGTGTTGGTGCTGCAATATTGCTATTACTTTTAAGTATTTTTGCATATGAAATAGGTGATATTAAAACTAACGATGTTGTTAACTTCGTATTGGTGCTAAACTTGCTCATGCTTGACTGGGCAGTAGCCGTGATTTATTATTCTGACACAAGTCAGTTTTTTTTTTTAAAAAAGATATGAATACACACCAATATTTTTTTAAAAACATATTCTATTAATCCATTATATGATTTGATTTGTCCTGTATTACGTTTGTTTTGCAAATAACAAGTTGAAACAAAAGAGAAATATAAATGCTTACATCAGAGAGATTAAAGATTTCTTCTTATCTCAGCAGAGATTTGCTATGGGATTATTATTATTATTATTATTATTATTATTATTATTATTATTAGTAGTATTAGTAGTATTAGTAGTAGTAGTAGTAGTAGTAGTAGTAGTAGTAGTAGTAGTAGTAGTAGTAGTAGTAGTAGTAGTAGTAGTAGTAGTAGTAGTAGTAGTAGTAGTAGTAGTAGTAGTAGTAGTAGTAGTAGTAGTAGTAGTAGTAGTAGTAGTAGTAGTAGTAGTAGTAGTATTCTTGCCTAATTATCAACATGGTTTTGTACCTGTAAGGTCTGTTGATACTAATTCAATGGTAATATCAGTTCATATTGCTCATTCTCTTTCTGAACAGAAGCAACTCGATGTTATTTATTTTGATATGTCACAAGCATTTGATATCGTGGCACATAATCATCTAATATATAAACTTCAATTAATGGGAATTAGTTCTCATTTGATTGCATGGTTTATTAATTATTTGGAAAATAGATTCTCCTACATTTATATGGATAAAGTTAACTCTAAGCTATTCAAAAATAAAATTGGGGTACCTCAGGGTGGAATATTAGCACCTTTACTTTTTAATGTTTTCATGTTTGAACTTGATCAAAATATTAAAAAAAGTATGATACTTACCTATGCAGATGATTGTAAATTATTTAAAAGAATTAGTACATTTGATGATTATATTGATCTTCAAAAAGATATTATTTAGTTTAAAGACTGGTGTAAATTTAATAATATAAAAATAAACATAAGTAAAACATGTATTGTATCTTATACGAATAAAACAGATAGATCTGTTTATCATTATATGCATGATGAAGATGTTATTATATACAAAGAAGTTGTTTCTGATCTTGGACTTATATTTTGTAATCATTTTAATTGTAATGAGCATGTAAATTATATTATAAGTAAAGCATATAGATGGATGGAATGTATTTTGAGATTTGGCAGAAACTTATCTCCTTGTATAAAGTACATGTTATTCTGTTCTCTTGTTGTACTTTATTGGGTATGGATCTTCTATATGGAATTTGGATTTGGCTTACATTGAGCCTAAAATTTCTAATGTAGAGAAAAGATTTATTAAACTAATAAAGGGGGGAAATTTAAATCTTAAAACAATATTAACTGAAAGAAGACTATAAAGATATGGTATTTTTTTAAAAAAGTTATATCCAAAATTCAATTAAGAGTTCCTTCTCATTCACTAAGGGAATTGTAGACTTTTAATATTAAAAAAACGTGGTGTACTCTATCGCCACGCTATATATTATGGTGAAACGAAAGCTACAATCAATACTAGACTGGCTCAACATATTTACACATTTAACAGAGCTCAGAAAAACAGCAACACATCCTCTGTATTTTTGGAGCATGCTAAACAATCTGGACATAACTTCACACCTGCCAATCCCATAATCTTGTGCTCAGAATCAAATGATCACAAAAGAAAAATAAAGGAGGCATTTTACATCAATGGAAACATCCATGCCATTAATAGAAAAGACACTTGCTTCGAGATCTCGAAGAAATGGGCTACATAATACTAGCTTATTTGAATATTTGTATTTGCATATATTTTATTATACATTTTATGAAGGCTATGAATATGAGGCATGGATCCTCGAAAACGTTAAGCCGATAAACTTTAATACTAATTTATATCTTCTCTATTTAACAATTATATATTTTACATATAGTGAGAAGTAAAGCTATATTTAAAAACTCTTTTATAAATAAATCTATTATTAACAGATTACAAAAGTTATATAATCAAAAATTTAATAACATTGATGTTTTTTGTGCTTATTTTATAAATAATGTTAAAAGGAAATTGAATCTATTATAGATAACATGTATTTATATATATTTTAATTATGAATTGTAATTTTCCTTATTGTATATTTTTATTAATGTTACTATATTGAATAATGTTTTGTTTGTTTTGTATATTTATTTGTAATCTTGTGTATTTTTTTTTAAAGCGAAAGTGTTGAAATGCACGTAATAAATAAGAATTGAATAATTATTATTATTATTATTATTATTATTATTATTGATGATGACTCTATGGAACTATTATTATTATTATTATTGATGATGATGACTCTATGGAACGTTCACACTTGGATTATGAAATTGAAATACAAGGTGTTCCCTTTTGTGAAAATGAAAATTTATCTTTAATTGTTACGAAGTTAGCAGAAAAACTTGAAATTGAAAACTTTATTGCTAATTGCATTGAAAATATTTATCGAACAAAATCAAAATGTACTAATATAGCAGGTTTTATTGTTACGCGTTTTAGTTCAGCGAAATTTAGCTAAATCATTTTTATTGGAAAAAAATGTTATTAAATCGGTTTCTGATTTTTTGTTAATGGAATCTAGTCAGCGCGTATATTTTAACCAATGTATAACTTCTCATACTAGACAATTATTATGCATGGCAAAGCAAAAAATACAGGAACATAAAGGTTTAGTTTTTATACGTAATGGTTTGGTTTATATTAGAAATGATTTGAATTCTCCACGTGTTTTAATTATTAAATGAATGAATCTGAGTTGTCAGCATTTTGAAATTTATTTCCTAAAGTGAAGTTCGATACATTTTATCCTCATGGTGAAACTTTGTCTAATTTAAATATTTTCCATATGAATATACGAAGTGTTAGATCTAATTTTGATGAATTTGTTGTATATTTAAATGGTTTTCTTGCCATTTTTTATGATGTGATAATTTTAACTGTACCTTGGATTTCTGTTGAAGAACATCCATTATATGTTCTGGATGGCTATTCAAATATTCTTTCTCCTCATGCGTCTTCGTGTTCAGGTGGTGTATTAGTTTTTGTGAAAGAAAACATTAAATTTATGTATCATGATCCATTTCTTGTCTCTGCAGAATGTGTTTTAATTCATTTGAATTTACTGTGATTTGTCCTAACTATTATTGCTTTATATAGATTGTGTACAAGTGTCATTTTGGATTTTATAGCTGAACTAAATGTGTTATTGTGTGATTTACATACTACTTCAGTAATTCTTATGGGAGATTTGAATATAGATTTATATAATAATCTACATGGGCCTACTGTACGGTATATGAATTTGCTTTATTTTATGGTTTTAATCAAGCTATTTTTTTACCTACTCATATTACTAAATTATGTCAATCCATTTTGGATCATATATTTGTCAGATTAAACCAGAATCAAAGTTATTAATCGTCTGTACTAAATATTTTTATTTCGGATCATTTTGCAACTGTGTTGAAGTTGCTAAATTGTAGGCAGCATGTAAATACTCATTTATATGTTAATAAGTTGTCACATAATAAACTAAAAATGTTATTATCTGATCAGAATTGGGATTATGTTTTTGCTCTGCATGATGTTGATTCAGCATTTTTAAAATTTCAAGATATTTGTAAATCTTTAATTGCAAAATCTATGGTTAGTTTTAAATTGACTAGCAAAAACCGCAAACGCTCAGCCTGGATAACGAATGATTTGATTCGAAAAATTAATCAAAGAAATCATTTAAAATGTTTGGGTCGAGATTTGTTGACTTTGAAGAAATTAAATACTGAGATTAAATCTGATATTCGGAAATTAAAATTTCAATATTATCAAAAATATTTTAATGATAAAAATAGTTCTTTAAAATGGAAATTGATAAATTATCTTGTAAAGAAACCTTTGTCAAATCAACTTAAATTTATAAAACACAATGATAATTTGATTGAAGTAGAAAATAATGAAAAATGTGTCGCTGACTTGTTTAATAATTTTTTTTCAGATCTATCAATAGATAGAACACCAGTACAAGAATTGTTTTTGCTGATTCTTGTCTAAATCCTTTTTTGTGTACAGATGTTACTGATTTGGATTTGTCTGGTAAAATTGATCTCTTAAAGAATGTTCATTCAGCTGGTCTAGATAAGTTAACACCAAAGATTCTTAAGGACAATACGTCAGCTTTCATACCTGTTCTTGTTTATTTGTTTAATCTTTCCTTAAATGCTGGTTTGTTTCCTACTTGTTTGAAAGTTGATTTTATTACACCTGTTTTTAAAAAGAGTGATCCTGTACAGCTTGACAATTATAGACTGATTTCTATTATATCTGTAATATCCAAATTGTTAGAGATGGTGGTTAAAGAGAAAATGATGTCATTTTTATCTAAAAAATAATATTTTATCTGAACATCAATATGGATTTATTTCTGGTAGAAGTATCTTGGACACTTTCTATAGTCATGTAAACAATTTGATAACTTCACTAGATAAGAATTTTAAAACTGTTGTTATTTATTTAGACTTGTCTAAGGCATTTGACTGTGTATCTCACAAAATTTTACTTAAGCGTTTATATTCATATGGTTTTCATGGTGGATTTATTTCATGGTTTGTGAGTTATTTAAAGGATAGAAACAATCAACAAATATATCTGGTGTTGTAAGCTCTTTTATAACACTTAACCATAGTGTGCCACAAGGTTCAGTTATTGGTCCCATTTTATTTATAATTTATATAAATGATTTATTTTCTTTACCTTTAGAATATAAGATTTATATTTTTGCAGATGATATTGCTTTATCTTATGCTGCAGTTTCATATAATTTTGTTGAAAAAATAATTAATGATGATTTAATCCTAATTAGTAAATGATTAGCATTTAATAATTTATCAATTAATCTGAGTAAAACAAAAGCTATTAATTTTTTATTATAAGTCAAATATTTATTCGCTTAACATTGCTATTTGTAATAAGTATTTTTGGCATTGTAATAGCACTTGTCCTTGTGCTAACATTTCATTTGTTGATAATATATGCTATCTAGGTGTTTTTATTGACTCCAGACTATCCTGGTCAAACCATATTGACTTTCTTTGTTCTCGTTTACATAAATTAAATTATATGTTTTTCTACTTATCTAAATTTTTTCCTTGGTCAGCTTTGATTACTTTATATATTTCTTCTTATCAAAGCTTATTATGTTATAATATATCAGTTTGGGGGAACTGTTCTACTTTTGCAATGACTACTTTGTCTGTTTTACAGAATTATGCAATGCATATCATTTTTGGTGGATCACGTGCCACATCTGTTAAAGATATTTATGCCACTTTTAATATATTAGATGTTTTCCATTTGTATAATTATAGAGTGATTCTTGATATTTATTGTAGGAAACTTCATTTGGATACTAAATCTTCTATTGTAAATACTTGTGTATCTATTAAATATCAGCTAGCTTTATCTAATTTTCTTAAAATATCTAGTAGGAAGTAATTTAGTTATAATGGTCCTAAATTATTTAATGTTTATAAGAGATTGTTCTGTGAATTTAATGAACACTAGTTATTTGATTTTTAAAAAGCATTTATGGACTGGTTATATTATGCTAAGCATTAGTTTTATTTTATTTGTTTATTTTATTTTTTGTTTATACTGTATGTTATGTTGTAATTATTTACTACTGTGATTGAATTACCAAATGAACACTAGTTATTTGATTTTTAAAAAGCATTTATGGTTATATTATGCTAAGCATTAGTTTTATTATTTTTTTTTGTTTATATTGTATGTTATGTTGTAAATATTTACTACTGTAATTGAATTTCCAAATGTAATATCAGTATAATTTTAATATTTTATATTATATTTATACTTTTTTTTATTTTATTAGTGTTTTTAGTTATTACATTTAAATTCCTCACTCAAGATTTTTTGTGTATGGAATTTATCTCACTGTATTATACATTTATTGTTTGTTTCATAATAAATAAAATAAATAAATAAATTATTATTATTATTATTATTATTATTATTATTATTATTATTATTATTATTATTATTATTATTATTATTATTATTATTTAATATAGGGTATATGAGCACAGACTTTCACATGACCAACCACTCTCCACTCTATCTAATAACACTGATACACTCAAGCATATATATGCTGAAAAGATAAATAATCACCAATATATGTATTTCATGCTAAACCAGCAATCATCAGTTGGTCCAGATTATCATCTCCCACACATATATACTATAAGTGCTCAGATATTTATTAAGATAGACAAACTTCATACTTTAATGGACTGGCTCCAATCTACTACACACTCCAACTCTTCAACTGTCCATCCAATTGAAAATCTGATGATGGAATACTCGAAGGCCACCCTGAGGCCGAGATTCTTGTCACACCCATGTTGACCCAAGGTCAATCTGAACCCCACATGCACAGGACATTAAAGTATGAAGTTTGTCTATCTTAATATATAGCTGAGTACTTATAGTATATATGTGTGGGAGATGATAATCTGGACCAACTGATGATTGTTGGTTTAGCATGAAATACGTATATTGGTGATTATTTATCTTTTCAGCATATATATGCTTGAGTGTATCAGTGTTATTAGATAGAGTGGAGAGTGATGGGTCATGTGAAAGTCTGTGCTCATGTACCAAATATTACATATATAGACACATGGTATATATTAATCCTGTGTTTCAGTTATTATTATTATTATTATTATTATTATTATTATTATTATTATTATTATTATTATTATTATTATTATTATTATTATTATTATTATTATTATTATTATTATTATTATTATTATTATTATTATTATTATTATTATTATTATTATTATTATTATTATTATTATTATTATTATTATTATTATTATTATTATTATTATTATTATTATTATTATTATTATTATTATTATTATTATTATTATTATTATTATTAAACAAAAGCATAATGGATTTCATTAATTTACAATTTTGATGATTTTTCAAATATTATCAGGGTATATAAAAATGGTGTAATGCAATTGTATTTTATTGTATGAAACTAACTGCTAGACTGTAAACCTTTAAAATAATTTGATTTAATAATGTATTAAAAAGAAGGGGGGAAATCAGAATTGATTTTGTAGATATTAATTTCTCACCATAACTAATAAATATATTTTTTGTCTTATAGCTTAAAGAACACTCATATCCAAAAAGTAAGAATTTTAACTATTCTCTAGAAGAGCTCTCAGAAATTGTACCTGGTGTAAGTAATTTTTATTATACATACATATGATAAGTTAAAAGGTGAATAACACACTCACTTCTTAGATAATGTGTATGAATTATGTTTAGTTATTTAATTTAATGTTGTTAAATATATATGTGTACATATATAATACAATAATATTGTTTTTCTCCTTTTTCTTTTTAAATAACTTTTTCTTTTCATAAATCCATATATATTCCTATACATTATAAACATTTCTGGAATTTCATCTACTGCTTTGTAGACATTATCAAGGATAATGTTAACTCATAATATAAAAACATTTTATAATCTGTGTATATTTCTTTTTATCATATATATTGTAAGGGATAACTTACAACCAACCATCATGCCTATCCCAGTTTTTCTCAATATTTGAATTCAGACCAAGTGGTAGCAAATAATTTATTCTACATACTTATTTATATGCACAAAACATGTATATAAAGACAAATAGACTAATATTTTCATTTATTTGTAGAAATTAATTTTTTTTCTTCACTTATTATCAGTAACAACAAAAATAATAATTAGTTGACTTATAAGACAGACATGATCAAAAGTCAAAATTTACAAGGGCAAAATAGTTGCTAAGAGATCCAGTTTGAATAATGAAGATTAAGCAAAAAAGAAAAATAGTAATAATGTTTTTATGATTTTTTTAAAAACTGAAATAAATTGATTTTTTATTAGTTTATAACATTCAATAATATAGGATATTGTTAAATGTATCTGTACAAGATCTACTTTGATATAACATAGGTTATTCTTCCCATCTTCTTGACATACCCTACACATATAAACATTCAGGGTTTCATTTCCTACATCTCTGTTCACTGTCATCTAAAATTCTACATAAATGTAAACAATTCACATCTCAAAATAAACTGAACAATTATTTTCAATAATAAATTAAGCTAACATATCGATTGATCAAACTATGAATACTTTAAGAAATGGTTTCACACACTCAAGCTTAGCCACAAAAAGAAAAGAATTGTAATTAATTCTATTGACATGACTTCTAGTTGGAAGGTGTTAAAAAGGAAAAAAGAATTAAAGAAATGCAATCACTGGCTGGGAACATGATCAGATAAAAGGACAATGGATAAAAAAAACTATAAATAGAGAGAAAAACCCATTGTATTAATTATTAGCTTAGTTTTTTTTAATAAAAAGAAAAGAACTATTATATAAAGAAAAATGGAAATAAAAATGATTGAAGGCTAAAGGAATAGAATCCGTCCCCAGCCGGAACCCTGCTCCATTCCTCGATTTTCATCAAACTGGGAAACCACCTCATGGAACCCAAAACTGCGTAGGAGAAAGCAAGCTAGCCAGGGAACAAATTTTGCTGCAGAGAATCAACTCCCAAGAAATAAGGAGAAACTCGTATGGACATACACTGATCAATCAGGGTAACAGAAACTTTGTTATTGATTAAACTATAGCTTGGTGAACTTAAAACATATCTATTTAGGATTATATTTGATCAGCCATGAACTATAAATTGCAACCATAGAAGGGGTTTTTGTTATATATATATATAGACCACATCCCCCCTTTTTCAATGTAAGTTAGGTCTATTTTTGTGCAATTTCGTTTTGCGCGTGTTTTCTGAGGAACCTATCTATCACGTAAAATGAGACCCAGGTATATAATAAAGCGTATTATTAATTGAAATTTATAAAAGTATACTTGTTTGTTCCTTTAGCATTTATATGTGATAATGAAATCTTTTATTATATCGTATCCATACGTATTAAAAATAGAATTGTAAAGGGGGAGTTTTGCTGGGTCTATCATACGTATACAAATTAACAGCCGCGAATATAAGATTCTCTTAATTTCATGGCTCTAGGTTCTTTTCCTAGTGGCGTCTTCATATGATAACGATTCCAGCATTAATTAAAATTTTTAATTTCCAACGTACGATCTTTTAGATACAAAAAGTAGTGGCAAAATATATTCTCATGAATAAATGATGAATTTATTGTATTATATCCAGGAGTTTCTGTGTAGTAAAATATAATAGATAAATGGCTTACTTTTCAGTATAATAACAAATACTTTCCTCAGTATTTTTTTTTCAAATCATAAGAATTTGTGTTACCTAAAAATGTACATCTATTTGAAATAATGTGGTTCAAAATCATCACAGGTAATTAAAATTAAATCTTTCTATGCTTTTGGATATTTAATTTTAATCTTTCTAATTAACAAATTGATTTAAGAATCTGCCTACTAACTAAAAACCGTGTCAATTTCTGGCATTGTCAAAAAATGTTGATTTATTTAATACATATTCTCATAAACAGGTTGGCCTATCCATTTTCATTAACATTTATTGACATGTAGTGCAATCTGTTTATACCTTATGGGTGAAAAACTAGTTTTCTTCTGTCAAAAGTACATAATGTGGTTCAAATATAGCAATATGAAAAATGAGATTTTTTCCTCTGGATTATATAATTCAAACCCTTTCAAGTAAACCCATTTAAAAGTCTGGGTATTATATTAAAGATTACATTCTATCCCAGAATTATTAGTGAATAGGAGTTTATTTTATAAATAGTAATATGTTGGTGGTTATATGAGTGAAAATATTTTTTTCTGTTAATATTCTTTATATTTTTAATGCAATGCTCTTTCTCAATTAATTAAATCTAGGAAATTTCAGCAATAACTCTATCTCTGTTTTATAAATTATCAAAAACAATTTACATCTGTGTACCATAATAAACTATAGAAAGTAATATAAGGAATGTGATATTCATCTGCTACAGTCAATATTAACCTGACATCGGACATAAAAAGCCACATTCAGGATGGTACAGATATGTTCAAATAAGATTTCAAGTAAATACATGAGACAAAGCTGCATATTTTTACTTTACTGTTCATGGTGTTTTTTTTTTTCACAGAAAGAAAACAATGATTATGTAATTTATTGCTATGCATGTGATAATGTAAAAGAATTGTAGTTATAAACAAAAAAATAAGAATAATGCGATTAAATGGAGAAATAATAAACATAAAAATGGATGAACATTGAATAAAACAGATTTAAGAATTTGCCTATTTATGTTTCAAAATAAATAAAATGGAATTTTTTATATATTGTTAAATAAATGACAATGGTACACAATTAATGTCACTTTAGTGTCAATGTTTGTATGAAAAAACAGAGTCATAAGTATGCAATCAACAAGAATATTACTGAAAACTTTAATATGGTCTATTTTAATAGATGGATGTGAGGCATAGATATTGAAAAAACAGAAGAAAGCAAAAATTGTTTTAATATAAAAAATTATAGAATGATGCTTAGAATAAACACTTAAGAAAATTAATAAATGAGTTTTGAAAAATGGAGGTAATAAAATGACAAATATTACAGTATTTTCGACACAGATTTTTAAATAATATTGTATTTGATATAATGAAGAGATTAACAGGAAAGAATGATTACAATTGTAGGTTGGAAGGATAATGGTTGTCACTGTGAATTACTATATATATATATATGATAAGATGTTGGATTATTTATATCATCTACCATTAAATATTGCATATGTAAAAAAATTAAATACAAACAACTGTTACTAATAACATCTAGACAGCACAAATTTATTTAAATAATATATACTGCAGTAATAAAATGATGATGGTTAAATAGTTTTATATTTATAAATATTATAGTTATCTAATATCAAACATTTAAAAAACATTTTATTTGTTGTTTTATTTATTTCTGATTTTCATAAAATTTATATGAAGTTGCTTTTGCAATAGTTTTTAATTATGAAATTCTATTATCTATTTTTACTTAGACTAAGAAAGACATTTTTTAATTGAAACTAATTAGTTTGATTGGTGTAAATTAATAATTATTATCTTCTACTTACTAATGTTATGTCTTGGGGTGAACTGTTGTTCTATTACTGATATAATAATAAATGATTATTTACGAATATTTGGCAAGATATTTAAAATAAGATTAAATACATATATTCATACAATTATTTTAAAAAAATATGAGTTTTCATGTCATGCTAATAAGTAAAATATCTTTTTATATTTAACACTACACAAACATGTCATCACAACCAACAACCCAAAATCTTTTTAGAATATTCATTATAGAATATTTTCTTTGTAATATTTTTTGTGTGTTTTATCACATGCTTTTTTTGTTCTTAAATATCATATGCATTGCTTTTCTAATTTGAAATTAAATAATTATTGAATTCTCATTTTTCAGATATTATGGAGCAAAATATTACAGAAATTATTAAACAAACCAATGAACCTGAGTAGCATTGTTTATATAGCTAATGAAGATTTTTTACGAAATATTTCATTTTTCATCCAAACTTATGATATCAGGTAAATTCTAATAAATTTTCATAAAAATTCCATACTCAAAAAAATTGTTTTATTTGTATTCTTTAATTGTTAGATCCAACTCTAAAGATAAATACAATTTAAAAAATTAACATTATACAGACTTTGCAAATTTGTGGTGAATTCCTGATAGTTCTAAATTTCCTTTATTCAATTGGAAAACATAATACAGCACAAAAAATATATACAATCTTCTCTTATTATATAATTATATATGATACATTTATTTTTTATATATGATTTATTTGATAAAGAATATGGCAAATTGTTTTTTCATAGTAAAATAATTGACAAAGCTTTATATTTAGGTACTATAAAGAAAAGTAATGTTATACATTGTAATGGTCAACTTACATATGATAAAATTATTTCAATGTTATGTAAATTGATTTGGATGCCATTTGTCATTAAACACCAGAAAACAGACTGATACAATTATATATTTAAATAATATTTGCTTTATTAAGATGAAGGTGACCATTACATAGTCCCTATTTGTAATATTTGGCTTGATGATGAAGAACATAAGTTACTCCCAATAACCGTACAAGGAATACATATATAAACCAAACGATATTACAAATAAAGATGTTAACACAATGTTTAACCCAATAACATAATCATAGTTCATCAGTCAAAATATAACAAACCCTTTTTCCAATTTTTTTTTATATATTATTGCCTTATCAAAATTATTTATAAATGATCCATGATTTCTTTGAATAATATTAAGTATCAATTTCTAATTACACTATAATCCAATTATATGATTGAGTTTATTTGTCATACAAGAAATCCTGATCTTTAATATATTTGAAATACAACTCTAAATGCAGACAAACCTATAAATGTAAGACATTTATTTAACTCACAAGTTTTCTAGCATAAACATATGCATATCTCTAATATGGAATGAATATAATTGATACATCTTTCTACCATGGTAATGTTAGAAATGGCTACTTAAAGCCCAAATCCTGATTTGATAAAACTAGTTTCAATATAGAAATATTTTAGTCCCAACTCTAGTTTAATAAAATTAAATTTTGAATGTCTCTTCCAACATAAATACAGATATATTTTAACTAGCCAACAATAAATAGATAACAGCATACATATTAAATTATCTAAATAAAATTGAAATCACAGGGAAAAAAGTTAAATTACTATAAATAAACAGGATCTTAATTTAAATAAACTTAACTTAAACTTAATTACAATTATTACCATCATTATTTGACACATGGGCATTCTATGCTAGGTATTTTCCAATTAAAGTAAGTATTACACCGTCCACTATCATTTTTAACTGACAATTTTTTTTAAATATTAACATTTAGTTAGCATGTGTATTAAAAATGTTCTTTTAAAAACACAAACATAACATATATATATATATATATATATATATATATATATATATATATATATATATATATATATATATATATATATATATATATATATATATATATATATATACAATATGGGGCTGCAGAAAGGAGTTTGCTATTAACTGAAAGGAGACCCTTTGATTCCTCTTGGAGGCCTTAAAGGAACCGAGCAGGGCAAATTCCTAATGTCCACTCCATACGTTCTTGTCATTGCAGCTGTTATTACTATGTGATTATTCATATAGTATACGAACATGGATGGGCTGCTCACCAACACGCATTAGCCAGCGTGGTGAGTTTATTGGCTTTTTACCTCTGAGTTTAAGATCAAGAAACACCATGGTCTTTCTTCTCAGTGCCTGATAAGGCAGAATGAATGTTTGTGTAAATGATAAATATTTTTCCAATACATATATACAATTATGACAGACAAAAATAAAGCATGGCCCTTATTCCCAGGAGGCTGTAAAGTCACCAACCAAGGCAGCGGTTGGTGGCCAAAGGTGGAGGGTGCTAAGAATCCCCTGATTGTGGACCCAGGCTGCCATTTGATGACGACTTTTTATTTAGGTACTTACAACTGCAGATCACTTTCAAGTGAAGGAAGATTGCAAGAATTAGAAGAAGAACTGTCTTATATTAAATGGGACATTATTGGACTTTGTGAAGTTAGAAGAAAAGGAGAAGAAACAATTGATTTAAAAAGTGGACATATACTCTATTATAAAGGCACACATATTGGAAATACAAGTGGAGTAGGATTCATTATAAATAAAAAGTGGAAGAACAATATTGTGGAGATTGATGGTGTATCGGACAGAGTGGCAAGATTAGTTATACAACTTAATAGCAGATACCAAATGCAGATAATTCAGGTTTATGCCCCAACAAGTTCTCATAGTGATGAAGTAGTAGAAGATTTTTATATGGATGTACAAAAGGCTTTTGATCAGAGTAAACAACATTTTAAAATTGTTATGGGAGACTTTAATGCTAGAATTGGTAGACAAATGAAAGATGAAATTGCTGTAGGTAATTTTGGTTATGGTAATAGAAATGAGAGAGGACATAGACTTGTGGAGTTTGCAGAAAAAGAAAAACTTTATATTATGAATTCATTTTTTGAGAAAAATGTTAAAAGGAAATGGACATGGAAGCATCCAAATGAAGGTACAGCAGAATTGGATTATATTTTGACTAACAGAAAATACATATTTCAAGATTGTAATGTTCTTAATAAATTTAACACAGGAAGTGATCATCGATTAGTAAGGTGTAAGTTACATGTTAATGTAAAACTAGAGAGACAAAAATTATTAAGAAAAACAATATTTACAGTTGATATTCCTAATCTTCAGAAACATTCTAATGAATTTAAATTAGAACTTACAAATAGGTTTCAAGTGTTAGGAGATTTTGAACATGATTCAGATTTGAATGAAATTAATATGAAAATAACTGATACACTTTTAAAAACTGCAACAAACATAGCTGGTAGAAAAAAGCAGCAATTGACTAATAAAATTTCTACTGAGACTAGAGAATTTATGAAGAAAAGAAGGAATATGAAGATATACAAAAATGATGTATTAAAAAGAATTGAATATCTCGAATTTTGTAAAATGGTACGGAAAAGAGTTGAAAATGATATAAGAAAGTATAACTGTGAAATAGCAAGGAAAGCTGTAGAAGAAAATAAAGTCTCAAAAATGTTAAACAACATTTTGGTATTGGTAGGAAATTTATATCTGCAATAAGAAAAAAAGATGGAATTATTACTAAAAAGAGAGATGACATCATGAAATTGGTAGAAGATTTTTATCAAGAATTATATAGTAATAAAGAACAAGTACCTCCTATATCTATTACATCTTCCGAATTGCCCAGAATTTTAAATGAAGAAGTGAGACATGCAATTAAGTGTATGAAGAAAGGAAAGGCTCCAGGAAATGATGGAATTATAATTGATATATTAAAAGAAGCAGGTGAAGAAATAGAAACAATTTTAGCAAAGTTATATACCAAATGTCTAAATGATAAAGATGTACCGGAAGATTGGAAGAATGCAGTAATAATATTAATATTTAAAAAAGATGATAAAGAAGATATTAGAAATTACAGACCTATCAGCCTTTTATCAGTTTTATATAAAATTTTTACCAAGATAATTACAACTCGTCTACAGAGAACTTTGGATTTCCACCAACCAAGAGAACAAGCTGGATTTAAAAGTGGTTTTAGTACAATAGATCATATCCAGGTATTGAGAGAAGTCATAGAAAGGACAAACGAATATGAGTTGTCATTATGTTTTGGATTTGTAGATTATGAAAAGGCATTCGATTCTATACACATTTCTTCAGTGATTAAAGCATTGGATCATCAAGGTATAGATCCAGGATATTGTCATATTTTAAAGAATATTTATAAAAATGCAACAGCAACAATTAGATTACATAATGATACTGGAAAAATCAACATTGAGAAAGGTGTAAGACAAGGTGACTCCATATCTCCAAAACTCTTTACAGCAGTGCTGCAAGAAGTATTTTGTGGATTAAAATGGGAAACTAAAGGAGTGAAAGTAAATGGAGAGTATTTAAGTCATTTAGATTTCGCAGATGATGTAGTTGTTTTTGCAAATAATGCTTCAGAGCTGCAGGAAATGTTGCAGGAGTTAGCAGATGAAAGTAGAAAAGTAGGACTAAAGATAAATGTTAAAAAGACTAAAGTAATGTTTAATCGATTTGCTCAAAATATGAAAATAAAGATTGATTATGAAGAATTAGAAGAAGTTAACAGTTACAAATACCTTGGTCAGATTATTAATACAGATGGAAACATAATGGAGGAAATTAATCATAGAATTAAACTTGGTTGGAGTGCTTTTGGTAGAAATAACTTGATACTAAAAGGAAATATGCCTATGTGTTTGAAAAGGATGGTTTTTAACAAATGTGTTTTACCAGTTCTTACTTATGGATCTGAGACTTGGACACTTAATAGAAGAGCAATACAGAGACTTCAGACCACTCAAAGGAGTATGGAGAGATGTATGTTGGGAGTAACAAGAAGAGATCGAAAACGCAATGTATGGGTAAGACAACAAACAGGTGTTACTGACCTTATTGAAAAAATTAAAAGATTGAAATGGAGTTGGGTTGGACATATTGCTAGAAGAGATGATAATAGATGGACAATTGAAATTTTAAACTGGATTCCAAGAGATTGTAAAAGACCCAGAAAGCACATGTGAGATGGATGGATGAAATAAGAAAATGTGCAGGGGTGTTGTGGAGAAGAGAAGCTAAAGATCGGAGAAGATGGATTAAACTTGGAGAGACCTTCATCCTGCAGTGGATTGATAATGGTTGATGATGATGATGATGATGATGTAATATGGACCAATTTTTTAAAATCTTTTTTTAACTTCAGCTGCATTAAGATGTAACTAACTTTAACTTTTTTTTAACTTATGCTTTCTGTTTTTAAACAATTCATAATATAAAATAAAGCATGGTAGTAGTAAATATAAACTTAAAATGGTTAAGATAAATGTCTAAATAGTTTTTCTTTCTTTTTTAAATGTAAAACTTACAAAACAAGATAACCATGGTTTTTTATATTATAGCAAGTAAAAAAACAATTCATACATGGCCATAATATGACTAACAATATCTATTTTTTTTTTAATTTGAAGTATTTTTCTTCATTTTTCACTACAAATTTGTTTAAAAATAGCATGAAAAGTCTTTAGATGTTCAGGATTGATTGGTATCTGCCTGATTTTTTTTCTTTCACCCAATCAGCATGATTAGAATCTGATGTTGTTTAAATAAAATGAGAATCAGGAATGACTACTTTAACAACAAATAACTTTATATAAGTTGTTTGTCATCTTTTTAAATACTCTGGTACCGTTTTCCAACATGTTTGTTCTTGTATTTAATACATTTTTATTTTAATTATAAACTTCCTGAAAATGCTTTAGTTGATTAATTGCCAGACTTTTTCCTCATTTCAATTCCTTTATCTAAACAAGTTTAATCTTTGTTAATCTAATTTTTATAAAGTTGTTTTGCAATTCATTCTTTGATAAGAACAAAATTTAATGTATTTTAACAGTTATTTTTAAATTTTAATATTTGTTATTATTTTTATAAACTTTTTTAATATGACAATTAATAATTTATGCTACATTCCCTACAATTTCTAAAATTATCTCTCATATAAATGAAACATTATATAGCTGACAATAAAATATATAAGACATTACTCATTTAAATATACTGTATATACATTTATAACTATGTGTTGTACAGTCAAAATCGTGTGTTCATTCAACAAGACCTAGAATCCAAGCAAACTAAAGCAATATAGCATGTGCAAGATACACAGGTCTTTAACAGTACTAAACATTAACTTATTTGCCTATGCCCCAGGGTCTCTGACTATATGGACAATGCTTTTGAGGATACTAGTAAGTTTTCATTTACCCCAGATCTAGCAATGAGAACAGAGTGAGCAATGAGATTTGTATTCAATAACGTTCAAATAAATAGCAAATTCTTATGATACAATATAACAATTAATGAACAGTATAAACTATTGCTTAAAATATTACCAATCAGATCCATAATGTTGTTCAAGGCAATGTTAAATAAAGGAATTAACTAATAATATTAATAAAAAATTTCTTTCATTTAGGAATCATTTAACTTAGTTAAATAGTTAGTACTGGAGATTCAAACAATGAATGACATGCGAGAACACAGAGAAATGATATAACATAAATTTATTAAATAAATAAATATGGTAATAAACAAAATAGGTGTGTATAATGACTGTACAATGATAATTACAAATTTGATTATGGTTTAATTTGCAATCATGCACTTTGAAGAAAGTCAATAAATCATGTAATTTACATAAATACATAAAATCTTTATTACATAAAGTTAGTTGGTGCAATTTCTACATATATATAAAACAAGAGTAGGTTATGTGGTTGCTCATACATAGTGTTGTGGTTAATATGCCAAAGTTCAAATAAATTAATTAGGTAATCAATAATACCTTGTAGCTTAACCTTCATTTAATATCTTGTAGATTCATACTAATAAGTCTTATTAGTCATTACATGTATATGAATAAGAGTTCATTTTGTGTGATTTTGGAAAGTGTGCAATTTTGGTAGATCACGCAGGTGTGTGGGAGCAAAATGACTCAGCTTAAAAGAAGTTGTAATTCACAATCTGACCTAGAGAATAAATCAAATGGATAGCAAACAACGTGCAGTTACGACTGACAGAAAGCACTGCAGATTGATAGTAAACTCATTAATAATAATAAAGGCAGTATCACATTATCACTCACAATCTTATATAGAGGGACAGTCACTTAAGATGCTCTTAAATGGTTTGTCATATTTGTATGAAAGGAGTATGCCTGCACAATGGCCAAGGTCACATCTCTGAAGAACAGTGGCACAAGTAGCATGTTGGGATTGTTCATCCATATGTTTCCCATATACTTATTTATTGGAGGTGCCTGGAAAATATCCTGAGTAGGGAATGCATCTTACATTGAGAGAGATAACAAAGAGAGTGATTGGTCATTCCACAGATCCCAAAATACATGACAAAGCAAGAAAGTCATAATTAACAACAGCAATGATATACCTATAATGCCTAAAACAGATAAATAGTTTGTGTCAGTAATGACCTTGGTAAATTAATAAACACCTGATTATTATATGATGCTCTTCTGCATAATGGAATGCTTAAACACAAACCATCTTGGGCACTTAACTAAGGATTAACAAAAGGCACATAACATGGCAGAGTTCAAAACTAAAAGAAATAAATTGCTCTCTCCCATATCTCTGAAATATCGTCTTACATTTCTACATGCAATCATTGCACTGATAACTTATCTTACTTACAAAATAAAATCATTAAATTCACTTCTGGTGAGATTTAATTAGATAAAATGATAAAACAATTTTAATGATTAGATGAGGGTTAATTTTCAGTTAAAGATAATGATTAAGCATAAACACTAAAACCTTCCGATCACTTAAAAAATAAAATTATCATAAAATAATTTGTATAAAACCAGCGAGTTTATAACAATAAACTTTAAAGGAAACTTACATCTCCATAATTTAATAGGAAAAAACTAGTAGTGGTGGGTTTAAATTCATTCACTAGATTGCATACCTTCTGGGCATATCAAAATGAATTAGAATAATAAAATAAGAGAAAATCAAATTAATTCTAAATTGCTGCACCAAAACATAAGAATTTATATAGCATTAGAATGAGTTTCACAGACATAATTAACATTTATATAATAGCTTTTAAAATTAAATAAAATAAAGAAAGGTACACAATATAGTTTAGAATCAGACTAATTTATCAATTAAAAGTTCATTAGCTGATGGCAATATAGATGTTATCTTGGTCTTGAGGACATGATGGTGTAGCTGATTAATGGATCATGATCATAAACTGTCTTGGGTTTGAAACAAGACCTAGTAGAAATTCAAGAGTTACTTTTAGACACACATATCACTGATTAGTCTGTATATTTGGTCTAGATGTTCCAGACCATGATATAGTGAGCTAAATAAGCTTACCAGAGTTATGGTGGAGCAAATCTCCACCCCATCATGATTTTGCTACACAACACAAACTTGCATGAAGTATATGGTATCCGAATAGAGCAATAAGAACAAAAAATGCAAAAGAAAAATAAGATTTAGCTATTTATACATAAGCAAATATTTAAAGATTGCTGGCCATTGCCTCAAACTCAGACACTTGGTTGAGATTCAAAGTGGATTTCCATTTCCATATATAGTAATGAAAAAGACCAGAACAAAGGTTAAACAAAATAATTAAAGAACTTCTGGCACATATAACCTTTTGTGCATCTTATAGAAAGACACAGTGACCCACAGAATTTTATGACTGACCAATTGCATTGTTTTACTCTTAAATATCAGTTTACTTTAAGACAAACCATTAGTAATAAATTTCCAAAATACCATTGTTTGTCTCTTAAGTGACAATTTTACTTTTATACAAATTATCATTTGCAAAATATAAAAATTACAAAATATATATATTTTACATTGGTTAGAAAGTTATTGAAATAAAATTACAAAATTTTATAACTTTCAAATGTTAATTTTCATACACACTTATACGTGTGCAAGTTGAATGGGCAAATGAACTAAATGTTTGTGTATCCATACATCTCTCTATATGTACTATTGCCTATTAAATTTATATATAATTCTGATCTAAACTGGTTCTAGTGCTTATATAATCAGCACTAAGTGAAGTACAAATCTGTGGGACAGATTTCCAGCTTCAGTGTGTAACAAATTGAAACAATACATTATAGATGCCAATTTTATAATTTAAAATATTTGAAAAAAATTGTGATATATTGTTTGACGATGCTTGTAAAGTTGCCTATGGTTTTGATGTGTTTCATCTTAGTCATTACAAAATTCTAATCTTGAACTAACATAAAGTCTTATAATAGTGATAGTATTATTTTAATTTTATTATATTACATGGTTATCTATGATGTTAGTTAGTCAGTTTACAAATTTTCATAACAATTGGAACAGAAATTATTAGTTTTTAAAAAATTAATAATTTAATTAAAGAAAACTATGAGTGGCCTTCCCTGAGGGTTTTTCTGCGTATGCTTTTTCTTTTAATACTTCAGAAAGAATATTTTTAAATGTAATTTGTCTATTAATCAGCTTGAAAGCTTCCTTACAGGGAAATAAAAATAATCACTGTAATTGTAATAAATTAAAATTCATTCCACATACATTATTGAGGTGATTCACTAATTTTTGTTGTTCAAATAAAAAATTCATATGATCTCTGTTTTGTTTTTAATTTTAAATTCAAAGAAAAATCTAAAGAGGCTATTATACTTGAATATACATAAAGTAATTGTATTTTGTTCCTAGCAAATTATTTGTTTAATATATGTCTTGGCATTCTGTTTTAAATTCTTTTGCCAGACTACTTCAAAAAAACATTTGGAATAAATAAAAAATTTGATTTTTTTTTCATGTTCATTTGGTTAGCTTTAAACAATAATTCAGTAAAAATTATTAAATATCAAAAGCATAACAAATTATCATAAATATGTTATAATCAAGTGTTAAATTCAAATATCAACCTTTCAAGCTAATTGTGCATGCGCTTTTTGTGAGTGTTAATAATAAATGAATACTTTCATGATTAAGTTTCAGTTAGAGTGACGTTTAGTAAATTCTAGACAATTTCACCAATGTCATTCATTCAGACATTGTAAATAGTAATTTAAAGTGACTGGTCTATCATCATGCTTTCCTTGCCAGTACTTCAGATTTGCTCATATATAAGCATTTGAGTTGAAGGAATAAGTGGATTCATTTTATTCCTTCATAAATACTATATCTTGTGTTGGAAAGGAAAGTATTCATTTATTATTAACACTCACAAAAAGCACATGCACAATTAGCTTGAAGGGCTGATATTTGAATGTAATACAATTGTAAACATAGCACTATATAAAAATAAATCAAGTGTTAAGAAAATGAAATAATTGAAGTTTAAAAGTTTTATAATACTCTAAGCACTCTTTCGGCAGATCATTGCCAGAATCATGATTCTGATCACATTTTAGCAGTTAAAACTATGCATATATATATATATATATATGGATATAGACTAGTCTATAAATAAGGTTTAATATGTAAATGCAGCATTTAAATGTACATTTTTCTGAAATGGAATGCATATAACCTTTCTTTTGATAGAATGTGAATGCTTTGCAATTTCTTAAGTCTCTTTATATATATTTGTCATTTCTTTTGGGACAGATTGTTCTCACATTAGATACAGTGAATTTGTAGTGATTGAGAATGAATAATGTGTGCTCTTTATTACATTGCCTTTGTTTATACAAGTATGTATGCTTGGAAATTCCTGTGGGTCTATATTTTTGAGATGCCCCAAAATATACACTGCATTTGATTTTACTTATAACTTGAGGAGTATGCTTAGTTGATATTTTTATCTATTGAGTTGTTTAGTAAGTTGTTCAGTGATGCAGGATATTTAAATCTTATTCTGTAAATATTATTGCATATATTATTTAGATTTGTTGCAATCCTAAGAATGTATGGGAGACTTATATATGCTTTTGGTATGTTATTTATGTTTTTGTTTTTATTTGCATTTGTATACAATTTTCCATTTGTCTTTATTAACATGTTACAATAATATCTGATACTTATGAGATCATTTATACAAGCATCAATGTTGTTTTTGCTATCTGGGTTTTCTTGAATAAATGTTTGTTTCTGAACAAGAAATATTTGAAGCATGTGAGCTTGTGTTCTAATGGAACTCTTGACTTAGAATGAATGTTCCTCTAATTTGTATAGGTATTAAATTATTTTTAAATTCAATCTCATCATCATTTTTCTGTTTGAATATTCCCAGGAAATATTTAATCCCATGATTTTTGTCTTTAATTTCCATAGTCCATTGTAGAGCCAATTCATTTTCAAATTCAAAAATATAGATTACTTTGTGTTTTTAATGTGCATGTTTTATTCTAAAAAAGGAAATAACTTTAGTATACCATTAACGAAAATGTTAGGTGTTCTCACCATCCCACCTTAATAAAATTATAGATAAAATTTCATGACTGGCATTGAGTTGGAATAATTTAAGATATTATAACAATTAAAAAGAAAATTCAATATATTAAAGAATAATTTGATAGATTTATCAGAGATTATTATTTATTTGTTTCTGTTTTAAATTTAACATTCAATTAAAAAAGATTTTATTTATTTTCTGTAGTTGGTCGGCTCTTTCAATTATTAAATAATGAAGTAATCCTTTGTGGTCATGATGATCTTATTTTATCAATATATACAAAGTTGAAATAAGATTACTATAATTTCTTTTAACATGTAAACATAAATTTGTACTAAATCCAATTCAATTTATTACACTTTGTTATAGAAGAATGATTTAATGTTAAAATGAAAAGTAAAATGATTATAAAAATTTCACCAGAGATAACAATGGAAGTGATTGCATTATTAAAAAAGTGAAGTAATATATTTACATACTTTAGGTTTTTTAAACAACATATTTCCAAAATAATTATTTATTTCTAAAAAATACATGGCAACAATAAGATTCTATTTTTAAATGTTTTTTTTTAAAAAAAGTTATTATGAAGCAGAAATAATTTTTATTGGCAAACCAAATTCTTTTAATAAACATTGGGCAATTTCAAACATATTTCTATTCAGTCATACTATTTTAACTAGAATTCATTTGTATTTTCAAAATGTAAATCATATATTTTATTCAATAAATTTTATGAATGGATAAAATCCAGTTTTAGTACTTAAATGTTCTATATAACAAACTTCAAATTTATCTATTACAATGTCTTTGGTTTAAACCTAGATTTAAATTTGTAAATGAAATGTTAGATATATGATTAAAATTGTCATTGGGATAAACATTGAATGAATCAAGCCTTAAAGAAATTAATGTAAAACCTACTGTGATATATGACTTATACATTTAGTTATATATATATAATTATAAAAGATTTAAACCCAGACTTTCAAATTTTTCATCTATCCTTCTATCACGTGTAATGAATACACATCATCACACACATCTGAAAAGATAAATGAATTCCAATATACATATTTCATGCTGAACCAGCATTCATCACTTGATCCAGATCTCACCTTATATATATATTGTGCCCTTTTCTATAGGCCAGTAATAATTCATAACAGTCAATTACTAAAAAATTTTAAATTTGGAATATGTTCTTTTAATACATTAGTTATATTAAGTCAATTATATCTTTAAAGTACAATTTGAAGCTAAAGAGAATATGTAGTATATAAAATCATTTACAAATAGTTATATAAAGCTTTAAATATTGTTTCATATGGTTGTGAAAGCTGGCTATATTAAATAACACAGCTATAAATAATTAAAAGTATATTTAAAAATCCGATTTTAATAGTGTAAAACATATGATTTAATAAATGCTATATTTAGATTTGTAATCATATTTAAATAGTCAAAATTAATATGGTATATTTTTAAAATAAACTTTGTGATGGTGAAGATTATATCTAATTCTATATTTTCTAAATTATTCTTCCAAATTTTTTTTATAATTATTTTATATAATATAATAAGTATATCAATTTTATTTGGTCTAAACGGAGAAATAAATAGAAAAAACGTCTGTCAAAGTTATAATCACGTGATTGTTTTAATGTATACTATTATACACACGCTTGTTTGAATAAATAACAAAGTTTAAAATATTTTAAAAGTTATATTATAGAATTGGATAGAATTGTTGCCTATCATAAAAGCAAATAATAATAAACATTAAGTTAATTATCATATGTAATGTTTAAATAGTTTTAATAAAATAATAATTTATTTAAAAGTAATATTTAAGTAATGTTTTAGATTCATTACGTCATCATTTTGTTTTTCGAATATAATTATACTATAAATTGCAAATCTGTAAATTTGTTTTCAAGCTGGATAAGATTTGACCAATAAAAAAATAGGTATTTTTTTTTACAGACAATAAATATTGTCTGTAACTTAGAAGGGGAGAATAAAAAATGTATTGAAACCGGAGAGAGGTAAAAATATAACTATCAAAAGATAGTATTTTAAAACCTTTTATTTTAGTCAATTTTTTAGTACTTTCTTATAACTTTAGCTGAAAAAAACTAATTGATAATTTTAAAAATATTTTTTGCTAAAAGAAAGTATAAACTAAAAATATTTGAATAGTTTTGTTTTAAAATGAGTTTCTAATTTTTAAAAAAGTTGCTTGCCAGTCGTATTTTATTTAAAAGTTTAACCTAAGCTACGCAATAAAAAATGGATATACTACAAAATAAAATGGATAGAAATTGTAATGCTGAAAAGGGAAAAATATTTATTGATACATCTTTATTAATATTTAACTGAAGAACTGTTCTGGTGCATAAAAACTATGGCACGAACATTATACGGAGTCTAAAAATGTATGGAAACGTATTATTTATAAACTGACCCAAGATTTATTTTTAAAGAAGTAGTAAGACAATTATAACTTACATAAATTATTTTATATAATATGAGATTCGAAGGAATAAAATGTTATATTCTTTCTAAAGGTAACATTTTTTAAAAATATTTTCGAGTGCAGAATTGAATAAAGAACCCGGGAAAATATGTTACAGAAGCGTTTTGTATTAAAATATCCGTTCTTCGAATTTTTTTAAAAGATATTTGGAAAAGATTTGTTCAAAAGTATTTGAAGTTTTTATTTTAAATGAGATTTATAAAATACTAAACGAAAGTTTTAAATGTACCCAGAAGGAAATATAGATAAAAGTGAACACATAGATGAAAAAAAAAATGGATCCATGGAAATACAAAAAATAGTACTTAAAAGTTCATCGAATATTTTAAAATTAAATAAGATTGATTGATGCATCGGATATGCAGAGAATATTGGTGGAGAAGATTAAGAAGCTTCAAGAGATTAATTAATATTGCCGTCCTAAAAATATTAAAACTAAGGATTATTTTCTAAGATGTTACTAAATGGATTGATAATTATTTTGTTTTAAACTTTAACGCGCTTGGAGAACATTTTAAAAAAACTCTAGAGAAAATAATAAGCATTTTAGACTTATCAAAAAAAAAAATCGTCAAGAAAATATGTAACTATAGTTTTTATTTTTTTTTGTTAACCTAATTTAAATCTAAAATTTTATATAAGATTAGGAAGAACATAAAAACATTAATTTGTTAATATTAAAATCTTATAATATAACAATCTAATAATTTAGCTAAAAAATATTTTAATATAAAGTGTATGAGTGTAAATTTTTATATCTGCAATGCTCAAGTGGACAAAGGAAGCCTACTGAACACGATGACCAGATAAAGGTTATTGGTAATAATAATAACTATTAATAATTTTATAATGTATATTTTTGTTTTCTTTAGATCATCCATAAATTGGAAGAATGAAATGTAAAAGTTTTTTAAATTATATGTAACGCATTTTTATACAACATTTTAAAAGACATTATGAGATAGGATTGATTTGAAATATGCATACGACAATTTTTTGATTTTTTTTTATTAGTGATATAATCCAACATAACAAATAATTGTGATTTTTTTTTAAAATTTTTATGATATGGGATATTCAAATATTGTCTAAGTAAATCGTATATGATTAAACATACAGAGCAATGAAGTAAGCAGACTTTTCTTATGGGATAGTAAGATTGTTTAACTATTAATGAATTTTGTTTATTGTTTTGTAAATGCAGATAGTTATTTTATCGATGTAAGATGTAGAAAAATCTTGAGAAATAATATTGAGATAGTGGCTTGGAAGTACTATAGTTAGCAGGAAACCAAGATGATGTATTTTAAAAAAATAGGATGTTATAAAGAATGGGAATAATATTTAGTCTTTATATGGTTATCAGCATAGTTAACATAGCCCTATGACTGATACATATTTTATTTGGATAGTGTTTATATTACTTTAAATATTTGATGTTTTAATAAAGCTGAAGAAATAGCTTTAACATCGCTCCTATACTAAAGGATATTAGGCAGATAAATGCCCTACCTCTTTACACTGTTCCATGATTTTGAGATATGTTAAAAGTAATACTCTAGCTTTCTTCCTTAATCCTATGCATCTATTTTTGCTATCTTTATTTCATGTAACTGCATCGTTTAGTAAGATATTTTAAAAGAAATGATAAATAATTTAGAACTTATGATATGCTATCATTTTTTGGATAAGATTAGTTTAGTTGCTTATGAGGAGCAGAATGTTATAGCTTAATATTGAAAATCCAAAATATCCTAGGGAAAGAAAAGAATCATAAAATACATTTTGAAGTTACCTCGGAAATGAAATATAAAATTTTTAAAATAAAGTATCTAAACAAAAATATTTTTACAGTGATAATAATTTTAAAATGCTTTAGTATTATTTTTTAAGAGAAAAATAAGTATTGCATGTTTTTAAAAATACAATAGTACAAAGTAGATTATGTAAACGATATGCATATTATATTTTTGTTTATTGATTAACAGAAATCTATTGATGATTAAACTTATATCATACTAAAGTAAGGCTTAAAGAAGAATATATTATGATTAATAAACATTGTGAGATAAATACTAAAATCTAGTACTGAATTTTAGATAATAATTTGTAACATCTTTGACTTTGCAAGATGAATTTTTTAAATATTTTTGAGAAGTCCATACTCATTCTAAAGTTTTTGTTTTCTATAGAATGTTTTTTTTAACTATGAATTTTTTTTTAAAATAGGATAATTTAATAATATTAGAGATAAAATGCTGTTGCTAATAAAGTAGATAAATATACTTGTAATAAGTTAAACATGATGAGAAACCAAATAATATTTTTTTTTTTTAATTTTGTCCTAAATCTAAATAAAATATAATTGAAATATAATTTTTTTTTTTATAACCAGGTAAATCAAATTGTAAAATAAAAAGGGTTAAGGATATCCACTGTAAATACTGTAAATAAATTGTTTGGTTATTTGTTGTTAGGAATAAACTTTGTTAAATTTTGTTATTAAAAAATTTTGTGTCAGAGTTATTTATTTCTCCACATTGCTGCATGAAAACACGATATATGCATAATATATAATTTTACACAAAAGGTAAACCGAAAATTATTTAAGAATTTAAATATTTTGTTGGTATTCACTATAATTAGATAATTATAAGCTTACATTATTTATTGGTCATAAATCAGTTATCACAATATTATGTTAAATTATGTGCTATCAGTTGCCACACTTATTTTGTTTGTCAGATTATTAAAATGCTGCCACATATTTATTATATCATTAAATGAAGAATATTATTATTAGTTTAAGTGTAGTAGATTATGACATAAAATCCCTTCTCATATTTTACTACCGTATTTTAAAATTAACTTAGAATAAATTTTATGAACCTGAGATTATTTTATTGAGCTAGATTATTAAATAGAAGATTAAAATTTAATTATTAGTTTAATCTTAGTGAGTAGAAGTTATTAAAGTCGTAAGAATACTATGAGTTTGTTATTTGAAATAGTAATAAGGGGGGATAGTGTTCTTATGCCATTGAGGTAGTATCCTGTTGGATATTGGCTCAATGTAATCTATCTTGTCACCTGTATTTTCACTTCAAGTCTCATGAAAATATTAAATATTTATTTAATTTATTTTATAAACTGAACCTTATACGTATTTTAAATTTAAGCTAGTGAAACATTTTAATTTTAATACTGAATACTTTAGTTATTAACTAATAACTGAGCTAGAACCTGTTTTATTTTATACCATACATTATCTAGAAGAGAAGATGCAGAATCGCAAGGTTAGAATATATATATATATATTGTAACATCCATGGCATAATTAGGATTTTTACAAGTTAATTACTTCATATTCAGGGACCAAACTATGTTTGATTTGATAAACTTTCATCAGAAAATTTCAGTGAATTTTATCGAAACTGCAGTTTTTTTTCTGGTCACACAAACCACTAAATGTATGGCAACTAACCAATCATCAGTCAATCAAACCCAATATATTGGATGCCAAACACCAGTTCTATAACTAACCAACCATTAACCAATTGAGCAACCACATTGCACACCACTTTTCAATCTACACCTACATCATATTATCTACATATACATGTGTATGTGCCAATTCTATACAGGATAGAATAAAATTTATAATTTAGGTTCTGTCTCTAATTATGGATGTCTATTATTATAGTATTAATCTACAGCTTAGCTCAGTTGGGGAGGTTATAGGGTCTTGTGGTCATCTAGAATGAAAATGGGCCGAGGAAAGCATTTATAAACAATAATTATATAATGTTTATTTAGTTATACTATAAGTACTTACTTAAGTTATCAAAAGAAAGCAATTCATGAATTAAATCAAGAATCATGATATGTTCAATTCTCCCACCATCCAAGTACATGCCAGACCAATCACACCACTCATCTAATGTTTGGGGATCACTGTAACAATAATCAATCTACAGACAATTGATTTAGATTCCACAGCTATACCAATGTTTATTTAAATGATGAAATGATTTAAGGGCTCTATTATATGAATAATAAGTCAATCCTATTATAAGCTGATAATTAAGTAATGAGGAACTATTGTGAAACTGACAATTATTGCAATGAAATAAAGGATAGACAATTATAGAGATCGGGTGCATTTTTATCTCACATCATTATCTATTTTAAACAAGGTAAAATCTATATCATGGCATTATACAATGTTTGGATCAATTAATTCAGTATTATTAAAATAGATGGCATATACTATTAAACTGATAAATAATACAATTAGATTATGTTGAACATATTTGTGTGTGTGGAAAGAGTCAATCGAACGTATACTGCAAAATAATTGAGAGGGAATCTTATTTCAACAAACATTTATTACAAGACACATTCATTTACGAACACATTGATGATGATTTAACATAAATGTCACATTAACTACAAGCTTCACTAAATAACATTTAAATTACATAGATCCTATACACTTAATTGAAGGCTCTTCCTCTTATTTGTTATTTTAATATTATTTATAACTCTGTTTATTAAATCATTAACAATACAAAATAATTATATATTTACATACCAATGTTTATATCAACTACTCTCATTTTCTGCTCTCAATAAACTAAGAAAAATGGTATCAAATATCAACCAATGCCATTGAAATTATTTCCGTATGTCTATAAATTTATACTTGTTATATAAAATTAAGTAATAATTTTATTAAAATTATCATTAAATAAAGTAAAATTTTGTAATCCGATATTACATTTCTACCAGGAGGGTGAATTGTCAGTAATAATAAATGAAATAATGATAATGTGAGTGGTATGATTTGACAAGCTACTTAGAACTCACAATTCCAGCGATGGTCTCCCTCCATATCTTTAAGTTTATCTTACCTCCGAAAGTGTGCCCATTTATAAATTCACAATCACAACACATTTATTGATTATATTTTCTATCGGCTTACTTGCAGAATGAATAAACTTCACAATACGGATGGTACAATGAGTTAATCATTAAAATATTAATCCAACTTCAAGTACATTACAGAAATCACTAAAACATTTTTCTGAAATAACTAACATATACAACATGATGATAATTACGTGGAATGAAGAGGGAGAGCAAAATATTAACAAATAAACATCCACATATGTGCATGTGAAAGTTAACAAGATTCCAAACATCAAGTTAATTCATCAACATAGTAGTTCCCAGTTTTTCTAACACAAATGGTGCAGAACCGGCCAATTAATCATAAATAAACAGAACATCTACCACTTTACTTTAAAGAATATAATTATCACATTATATAGTATCAAGCAAGGAAATATACCACCACCCACGGCTCAATAGGTAAATAAGTAAAAGGAATGTTTGTCAATCCTAATATCATGATTATCCCTTCGATCGTCTCTTCACTCAAATGATATTTAATGCGTTTCATATATGACAAATCCATAAACAGATAAACTCTTAAATTTTCACACTTTTTAATGCAGGGCACCAGCCGAAACTGATAGAAAAACAAATAAGCATAAATCTGACTCTTATAAAATAGCTAATGATAGCAAACACACATGCAATCATGAATATGTATGAAATATTTTCGGAATCACATCAGACAATAAAATGTTATATTAGCATTAATTAAATTGTGAATGAATCTAATACCTATGAAAAATTATGAACATTGAATTTCAAATTAACATAAATACTATCATGTAAGCCTGACCATTCGGCAATACTGGCATAAATATTTTCATGTATCTATTTATTATTACCAGCTTATGAATAATGATAAAGCATTCAATTTGTACCAATAATATGAGCATGTGAATATAATATTTTTACATAATACAGCAAAAGAAAATATTACTGGTTTGGTATAATTTATGCCAAAATCTCAGATGTTCAAGAAAAGATTAGGCATATAAATGCATAATAATAATAATAAATCAAATTAATAACAAACTATACATAAAAGAAAATCTACATATCTATCATATGCAATGGGAAGAAATACATGTCAAACCTATCATTAAAATAAAAGTTTCCCTTTTCTCTTTTTTTTTTAGTTCACACTTAAAATTTTAAGGGTAGAAATGTACATGTAGCTCATGAAGATAATGATGAATAAACAAACATTAAAACATAAACATTACTCCTGCAGGATAAATGATTTGAATCAATTTATTTGTCATAAAATCTCCAAAGCTCAGCAAGATCATCCAAATAAATGTTTATGATTTACATTATTTTCAACTTTGTTCCATATAAAATTTCCAGCACTTAATAAAATTTAATAACGATTAAGATCAGGGTTATGTGGCCATCCATGTTTATACATATTTCTGATAAGTAATTATCAAATATCATTTAGTCACACATTCTATCACTCATTTATAGATGTAAATGGTAAGGTAATTTGCTATACATAGCTATTCTAATAATGTAAAGTATTAGAATGAGTAATTTCTCTGTTTTAGCTTTGTTTTACACAATAAAGATAAAAAACTTATTAAATGAGAGTCAATAAAATATTTCATTAAACAGTTCAGCAAAACTTCTCAAATTATTATCAGTATTGTTAATTTACGTACTTCCAAAATCACACTATTCATTATAAGTAAGTTATAGAAAAATTGTATTAGCAAATTTTTTTATATAATATCCATGCATTTTGAATAAAAGTAAATTCAAATTGTTAGTCAATTAAAGCTGGACCTGGTGTACCTGTAAAAGTTTAATCTTCCATATTGAACAATTTTATCCTGTGTCCATCACAATTATGTGTTGGCATTTACGCTTGAGTAGTATGAGAGAAGTTTATTTAGAAAAGGGAATAGTAGAAAATTTAATGAAAATATTAGGTTCACTTGTTTTATTACATAAATTATCTCTACTTTATTTTTACTGCCTTTTTTTTTAGAAAAATCTTTCACCTTCTCTAAAACTTTTTCTGTAGTTCTCCATCTACTTAGCCATGCCTCCATTTTTTTAGTTATAATGAGGCCAACAATGTGCAAAAATTTATTACTTGTAAAAAAATGTTAGGAAAAGAGTATTGGAAATATATATATCTGGCTTATTAGGCTGGGTTTGAAGACTTACCGGTCTGAAAAATTCATGCTTACAAACTGATAGAAACTTTTTGCATAAACACTTGGACTCAGTGTTTAGATCTAGTTTCTAGTTCTATCCTTCACTGATGATAGCAAATTAGCTTGAAATCAGCTGATCTGAGGGTGGGCAAACAAAAAAGATAGTGGATTCTAACTCTTTTGTTGTTTATGTAAACAAATTATACACTTGTTCGGTGTTTTGGTAAAACACCATCTATTGATCATAAATACAAGTGATAGCAAGTTACGTGATTCTAACTTGTTTTTGTTTTTCATAATTGTACCTTTAAAGGTTTTTGCAATAATATGTATTGCAGAGGCTTTAACTATGTGGTGAAACTGAACTGAGATCAGACCCATGTAGCTATCTGTCTTGTTAGGCTGGGTTTGAAAATTTACCAGTCTGAAAAATTCATGCTTGCAAACTGATAGAAACTTTTTGCTTAACCACTTGGAGTCAGTGTTTAGATCTAGTTTCTAGCTCTATCCTTCACTGATGATAGGAAATTAGCTTGAAATCAGCTAATCTGAGGGTGGGCAAATGAAAGAGATAGTGAATTCTGA
The DNA here is from genome assembly GCA_028023455.1 of Epiperipatus broadwayi. Classification (NCBI taxonomy): domain Eukaryota; kingdom Metazoa; phylum Onychophora; class Udeonychophora; order Euonychophora; family Peripatidae; genus Epiperipatus; species Epiperipatus broadwayi. The sequence goes on from JAQFVV010006331.1 coordinate 2,053,128, forward strand.
CTCTTTTGTCATTTAGGTAAACAAATTATACACTTGTGCAGTGTTTTGGTAAAACGCTATCTATTGATCATAAATACAAGTGATAGCAAGTTATGAGATTCTAACTTGTTTTTGTTTTTCATATATATATATATATATATATATATATATATATATATGAAAAACAAAAATATATACATATATATATATATATATATATATATATATATATATATATTGTGACCTGAATGGGCACAAGTAATTAAACTGTGTTACATCAGTAGTGAATAACTGCATTGTACTAAAAGAAATGAAATAGCCATAAAATTTTAAAATTTTTCTATTAATGGTTCAAAAACTCATATGTGGGCCAACTGTGCATTTTGGTTAGAAAATGTTTCAAGCATTTATTGTTATTATCATATTTTGATAGTATTTAAGACAAGGAAGGGGGTGATTATTACAGAAAGTGTTATTATAATAGTTAGATTGATGCAAAGTTGTTTTATTTGTTTATAAAATAGTGGTGGTGTTGCTTTGAATGATTTTCTGATTTATTATTCATTGACACCTATCCCTTTTACTAATATTATAGTCAGTGAGATATGTTTAACCTATAGCCATATCGGTTATGTTTTAGTTAGAATAATTTAATATTCACATAGCAGCATATGTGTATAAATGTTATCATTATCTCATTTTCATTTCATATCCTAATTACAACAAACAATATTAAACTTACTATAAAACACTTAAATTACAGTAATTATCTTTAATAATTTTGCAAAAATATACTTTTTAGTGATTAATGGATATTTGAATTAGTGAATTATTTGACCGCTTTAAATAATATTATAAACCATTTTATTTAATAATTAATTGATATTCATTTGTTTCAAAGTTATAAAAAAAAGTTCATTTTTTTGTTATTTGATTTGACTTGGTTGTGAAAGTCAAAATATATTTTTTTAAGAAAAGATTTCTTGAATATTAATTAATTGATCAAGTGCAAAAATGTGGGAGTTGAACTTTGGATGATCATGTGACCTTTTTGATTGGTGGGGGAGATATTTTTTTACTGATAGCTGGTAATAAAAAAAGACATTATTTTTTGAAATTTCAACAAGTCTACTTTTCATTTTCTGATGCTATCGATTGTATCTCTCTTCCAACACGGTTTAAAGTGACACTCTAAAACAGCCTTTACATAAAGCTCATTATAAGAACTTCAGACATTTAAAGCTTTTTAGGAGAATGGCTGAATAAAATATAAGGAAGGTATCAGTCTCATTTCTTTTGTCTAATTAAAACATTTAAATTAACACTTTCATTTTGTTTAAAGATTTGCTTTTGTACTGTTAAACTTATGTTATCTCATTTACTCTTATTTATCTCGGTTAAAAAGAATACTAAAATGTATGAATTTTATAATTTCTTAACTACAATGTGTGAACTTTATAATTTTTCATCATGGAAGCATATGCAGACTTTTTTAACAAAGATTACCTTGATAAGCTGTTTAACTTATATTTTACGTATACAAAAGTGAAGTTAAAATTTAAAAGGATGTGTGTACTTTATTATGTGTTTGATATTTAATAATTATTACGGAATGCTAACTTTATATCTTGTTTATGCTTATAAAATAATGTGTTTTATTAAAGAAATAAAGATATGACTTACCCAGAAGAATTAATTACTACTACTTATCAAACATAGGTGCCTAAATCGAATAGAAGGACTTTAATATTACATATTTTTGTTCTCTTCGATATATGGATATATATAAAAAAATGTGTTAATGTTTAAGGAAATACAATTTTCATGTGGACAATTATCAGCAACTTATTAAAGTTAATAATGCAAATGCCATTCTATAAATTATGAAAGTAAATATTTTCTGCAGAAAAATGTTAAGTTATCATTGAATTAAATATCCCTAGATGTCCTTAAAAATAAATAACAGTGTATACCAATTAATAGCTGAAACTGTCTTTCCACATATTTATTACTATAAATATTTATTGTTGTATGTGATATGTAAGTAAACTCTATTAGCTTTTGGTTAAAGGACATTGGGATTTACTGAATTAATTGTGAATTATAACTGTTTTGTCCTACAAAAATTTATTTTATGTTTCATATTCATATTAAACATACACTCATTTTGGGATTCATCTCCATATCATTCAGTAAGCTTGAAACGGAACTTTACAACTGAATATATTTTTTTCTCAAGTTTAAAAGAAGAGTGACTTTTTTTTTATTTATTGTTAATGGTATATATATATATCATAGATGGTTAGACATATTTAGTGTTATATGTATTTAATATTATACGTTTATTTATTTAATTTGCGAACTTCTAGAACTTCTCGGAATAGCATATCCACAAAAATGGGGTAGGCTGGTAAAGTTAATATTGTTTAAATATAATTTATTTTATTTGAAAGTGAAACACATATATATATATATTTGGATATATTGTTAAAGACCATGATTTAATCTCATATATCTCTCTTTTATCTCGAAGTGAGAATTAATTTCAAGAGCATCTAGAGAATAAAAAAAAAAGAATAGTTAATTTAAATTCTTTATTGAATATTAGAATAGATATAGTGTTCTGTTTGCTGGTTGGTCTATGACATTGTCTGAAATTAAATAATTATTTAATAATTCATGAATAAATTGATAATGTGTAGTAAAGATTGTTTTCTTTTTTTACTGCTTAAGGTATGACACACACACATAATGTAAATAATATCGCGTATATAAAATATAATATTGTTAAACTTAAAATAGGAAATAAATGTTTTCAAACATCTCATATTAATTTGCCACACATTACAGATCATCAAAATCATCAGAATGAATATGATTTTATTGCTATGTGGAAAAAGTGTAGTTATTTAAAGTGACCATTTAATTAAGATTATTTAAAGCTGCTCTCTTGATAGCCAAGTGTATTAATGTGCTTTATCCCAACAATTGATAGTATATCCTCTCAAAAGTGTATATTGTGCCCAATAATATAATGTATTATTTATTCAGAGTTGTATTTTGATAAAAATTATTTAGATAGCCTGGATATTCAAAGTCAGAGTATTAAGGTATAATTTGTTTGCTAATTTATGTTTATAAATGTGTCAATAATAAATTATGTAATATGTAATGGGGATAATCCGAAATTTCAATTAATGGATTTGTTTGTAAATTTTAAAATTAAGATAAAAGTTTTATTCTGAATTAATTGCATTTAACCAAACCTTAAGTATAAATAAAAGCTTTGTTTATTATTCATAACTGTGTCTTGAGTTGTTCTTATATGCATTCAAATTCTGGTTTCCACATCTCCACATTTCATACATCTATTACAAAACTAAGTATATTATTTTATGGCTTTGATATCAAATATGCTAAGGTCTGATAATATTGTTTCCTAGATCCAAACATTACATGAAATATTTTACCACTTGATCAACTTATAAAAGTGTTGCCTAGTTAGAGTATTATTTGGATGATGATGTGAGATTAAAAGATACCCTATCTCCTTCCTTATCTAAGTGCTAGCCCAGTAAAACCTTATTAAATTTATTTCACTATGTTTTATTATAATTTAGAGTTATAAATTACTGGCTAATGTAGTTCTTTAGTCTAACTGTGTTATAGATTTCCTGAGATCTGATTTTATATTCCTAGATCAATATTAATTCAGCTATTTAGATTAGGATGTGCTGAACAATAGAGTTATTTAGTGTTATGCTTTCTATTCTGTCAGGGTTATATTGAGCTATTATATAGTGTGACTGGATGATGATGGAAGAGATCAAATTGAAATTTTATTTTGTCAGATGGAATAAATAAAACTCTGCTAGCCTGTATCATTTGGTTAATTAATAAATAAGGTTTATATTTTATTTGATAGCTTATAGTATTTCTTCTTTCATTTATTTATATTCTATATGTTATAAACTGTCTGTAACCTCCCACTGAGTGAAGCTGTAAGATAAACATAAGTAAAAGAGTCTCAGCATTAATTATGAATTAGGTAAAATGATAAATCATTCTATTTATTAATAGAACTGGCACCCTGGGCATTTGCTCATATAATGTACATGAGCCATGATGAGTGAGTTGGTTACAGTATATTTTCTGGCACACAATGTGGTAGCCTGATTAATTGTCATGACATCTGGTTATTAGGCTTGATTGATTGATGATGATGAGAAGTATGTTCTCTGGTGTGCCAACTTTGGGCATCGATTGACATTGATTGGTTAATGAATAGGTAATTTATCATCCAATGTATTGGTTTGCAATGATAATGATTATAGTACATTATCTGGCATGCAATGTTGTGACTTGATTGGTTAATGGTCGGTAATATAAAATTGGTTTTTGGTATCCAATGTATTAGGCTTGATGATAATGATTATATTTTATAATGATGATGAGTAGAGTTTCTTTTTCTTGTTACCAGCTTAATAGGTTTTATAAGATATTCTAGTCAATTGAATTATAAAAGTATGGACTGCATAGTAATAGATTTATAGTGACTAATGTGTTAGGGTTGATAAATGATTTCAACCCATTAAATTGTTGTAATGCAAGTTTGATAAGATTATAAAATTAATAAGATTTGTGAATTATTGTTAATGCTGCTATAACATTTGATGCATCTAGTAATCAACTTAATGATTATATTTATTAGAATTGGTTTGCCTTCAGTATCATTTAAAATGAATTTGATGTACAATATGTTTATAAATGATTTCAGAGTTTTACCTAACTAACTCATTGATGTTTGGATCGATATTATTGGATTATCTATTGCAATAATTTTGCTATTCAATGTGGAAACTGAATGTCATATGGAACAATACAACTCAGCATATCAGAATCACCTTGTGTATCTTTAGACAGTGGTGGAAGATTTAAATTGTTTGATTGGAGAGGAGTGAGGTTGATATACCTTTTCTTTGTTTGTGATACCTTTTCTTTGTTTTTGAATATTAATAAGTAAAAATATAAAATACAATGAAATATATTAATATATGTGAAGATTTGGGTGGGTCACAAGAAGTATTGTCTCTTGGTATAATTGTGATGTCTCCTGATATTGATTCCAGAAACGAAACTATAAATTTAACAAATAGAGAGGATGGTAGGGTATAAAATGTTCTATCTAAAAAAATGGATAAATGACCACAGACCGACAAATGTTTGAGAAAATGTTCAGAAAGCTTTCCAAACAAATGTCAGAAATTAAAAATAGTATGGAAGATAATTCAGCTAAACAAATGTTAGATATGAAAGAAAGTTCAGTTAAGCAAATGTTAGAAATGGAAGGTAGAAAGATGACAGAAATGAAAGATAGTTCACCTAAGCAAATATTAGAAATAAAAGAGATTAGAGAGAATCTTAGAAGCCAAACATATAAGTTGGAAATGATGGAAGTAAACATTAAGAATCAACTGCAGCAACTTAGAGTAGACAATGAAAATTCAGTGCTCTAGCTTAAGGAAGAAATCCAGGAAAATTTTACCAAAACAGAAATGATGTTCATAGATAAAAAGCAAGAATATCAAACATTATATAGCAAGTACACTAGTGAATGCACCATTGAAATCAGACAGAAATTCGAAATATTTGAAGAAAAGTTAGGAAGTGTAAGAGAAAGTTTATTAGAACACCAAAGTAAGAGTGTAGATAGCACCTTAAGGACAGATGGTCAGATTAGTGAATGTCAAAACAAGATAAAGAATTTGAGCTTGCAAATAGAAGAACAGAAGTTAGATCCAGGTAGGACTAATCAAGATATGATTGACCAGGTTAGACAAATCAGTAGAAGAATAGATAATCTAGAGATAGAAAGTGAGGATGTACAAACCATGGTAGTTAGATTAGGTGAAGTGAATAAAGGATACCAGAAATTGAAAGTAGAAATAGACAATGTAAAGAGTACAGTAGAAAGGAAAGTTTTTTCAGATAATGCTGAAGATAGGTTTAGAGATGAGTTGAATTGTGAGTTGAAGAACTACCAGATTAGGTTAAAGAAATATGTCCAAGACACTTTAGATCAAAGGCAGCATCCATAGTTTGAGGTAAGGCAGCTAGGTACTGCAGTGTTGGATGTCACCGAAGTTAAGGAAGTGTGCCGTGGCCCTGTGGATCAATATTCTTTAGGATCATTTGCCAAAGTGATTACCTGAGAGAGTAAAGACATTTTATGAGAAAGATTTACATTATTCCATGGCCCTACATCTTTTAAAGGGGAATACTTAGAAAACCCTTATGAGTTCTTACAAAGTTTGGATGAGTTATTTCTACTTTGTCCCCTGTCAGAAATGGAGAAAATTGCCATTGCCAGTAACCATATATATTCATCTTCTAAAGATTGGTGGCAGTCCTTGCTTGAGAAACCCCATACCTATGGAGATTTTAAGTACCTTTTATTAAATAGTTTTTGGGGAGAGGACAGGCAAGACAACTTGAAGTACCAAATTCTCATGAAAGATATAATCATTATAAGGGCAGCTATACTCAATTCTTCAGGAAGCAGGCTGTAAAATTGAAGACCCTTACTGTCTACCCCTTATCCAAACAACAGATAGTGTGTATATTGTGTCACAACCTACCTCACCATGTAAGGTATTAATAGCTTCAGATAGGCAAACCATTGAGGAGGTTGTTGATATATTAGATTCCATGGAGATCAGTGATAAAGTGAGTGATAGCAAGACCAGAGTTAATAGGGAATCCCTTACCTCTGTAAATAGTATGAATATACAAGGTAGATCTCCATGGTACCAAAGTAAACTAGCAAGAAGCAGAAGTAGATACAGGCCCAAATCCCAAATAAAAGGCAGGGCTTATTATAATCCTCACTCTATTGTAAGGAGGAATGATGATGGTGTTCAACTGTCCACTAGTGGCATACAGACCACTTATACAAAGGGTGTGACCAGTTTTAAGAATGATAGAGCATTAAACTAGATAGGATCTCAATGAAACATTTCTCACATTGGGGCCCTATTCATAGAGATCTGGGAACACCACATATTGGCTGGTGAGCAATCTTGATTTTGACTTGGAGCACTGGGAAACAGAAGTTAATTGAACCTCCTATTCTATATAACTGCCCTATGATCAAAATTATCATGTCAGGGTTAACCATCAATGCCTTGATAGACACATGTAGTCAGGCCTCATTGGTGTCTGAAGTTGTATATCAGAAAGTTGTACAAGTTAATGAATGCTTACCTATTTTACCATTGAAATCCTTGCATGTGACCCTAGCCAATGGAAAGAAAGTAAAGTTATTCAATAAGCAGATTTTCATTACATTTAAAATTAATAATTTAGAGATTGTATTCTTGATCATACCTGGCCTGATTCATGAAGTTATAATTGGCTCAGACTTCATGACTCTTAACAATTGTGCTATTAATTATAGTAATCACACTTTTATATATGGGGAGGAGATTTTTACCTCTCTTGAGACATTATGTTAATCAGGACAGTCAATTAATGGCTATGCTAGAGATATCGGTTGATGTAAATATCAAAATTAAGTTAAAACAGTTTGAGTATCATAGGCACAGAATACTATGGACCATTTTTCCAACTATTGTCTCAGTATAGATTTATTTTCTCTAAGATACTGGCATAATCAAGGAATACATTCATAGGATTAAACTAAAGGACAATGAACCATTCCAGAGGAGCACATACCCAATTCCCAGCCAATACCAGGCAGAGGTCCAACAACAGTCCAGAAGGTGATTGATTGGCAGATCATCAAGTTTGGCCCCTCACCTTATATTAATCCCTTAGTTGTCATGAAAAAGGATGGTTCCCTCCATGTCTGCTTAGATGCATGCATTTTAAATTAACATACCATCCCTGTACTGACATTCCATTGCCAGTTCAGGAATTGCTTCTTGGGTTTTGGTGGAGGAGCATATTTTCAATGTTTGATCTAACTGCAAGCTACTGGAAAATTCCCTTGCATCCAGACGATCAGAAATATATGGCCTTTCATCATCAAGGACATTCGTATATGTTTCAAAGGATGCCATTTGCTTGATAAACAGTGAGGTGGGTCTGATAAGATGTTTGAATGCGGTCTTTTTCCAGAAAATTAAAGATTTGATAGTTATTTATGTTGATGACATTGTGATAGCTTCTGATAATTTGCCCAACATATAGATCATCTGAATTTATTTTTCTCAGAATGATCCATGCACAATGTTAAGATTAATCTGGAGAAATGTACATTTGCTGCTAAAGAAATCTCTTTTCTTGGCCATTTAATTAATAGTCAAGAAATCAAACCTTATCCAGACAAAATAGCTGCTATCAAGCAATTCCCTACTCCAAAAACTAAAAAAACACTTGAGGACATTTTTGGGACTATGCAACTATTACCATCGTTTTTACAAGAACATTTCCTATAATACCCTCCATTTGTCCATATTGTTAAAGAAGGGTGAACCTTGGGTTTGGACCATAGACCATGACCGGGAATTCTGGACTATCAAGAACAACTTTTTAGAGACAGTCATTCTTGCTTACCCTGACTTTGACAGGGAGTTTTATCTCCAAACTGACAGTAGTGGGTATGGGTTGGGGGTCATTTGTTACCAGCTCAATGAGAATTGGGAGCCTGAGGTTTTATACTTCCTAAGTCACCATCTGAAGGAACCTGAACTTAACTACACTATGACAGAAAGGGAGACCCTGGCCATTGTCTGGGGGTTCCAAAAACTGAGGCAATTGCTATTGGGATTTTGGGTTATTGTACTGACCGACCATCCTAGCTTGGAGTTTCTAAATAAGAGTTCCCTGCATAATGATAGGTTAATTGAATGGAGCATTTATCTCCAGCAGTTCTCATATTAAATTATTTACAATTCTGGCTGAGACAATATTGTTGCTGATATTCTCAGTTGTCACCCAACTACAGTGTCATATCAAAATCCCTGTACAGAGAATATAATTGTATGTAACATAGAAATGATATTAGAGGATGAAGTAATAAAAAGTTACAATGACTTACCCATGCTTCAGGCACAAGACAATGGCTTAAAGAAGATAGATTGTTTGTGAACCCTACTGGTTTAAAAGAAAGAAAAGCATATATTGATAGGATTAGGGACAAGTATAAGATGGTTGACAGAATTTTACTAAAAAGGGTAAAAGAGATAGGGGAGATTCTTGGAAGGTGTTGATTCTTGTATGTCTAATAGATAAACTGATATGTTATACTCATTTTTAGTATGGCCACTTTGGGGTACAAAAGATAAAACCCATTATTAAGAATCACTTCTATTTTCATAATATGACTGAACTTATTGTAACAAGACTCAGAAATTGTGAAATTTCCTCAGGACAAAATTTAAAAACAGAACTTACATAGGAACTTTGCAACCCATCCTGCCAAACCAGCCCAATGAACTACTAGCCTTGGACTTTTATGGACCTTTTCCCCTTTTTAACCAACAAAAATTCATCCTAGTAACTTACAATGTGTTTTCCAAATTTGTATCTGCATTCCCAATCCCAAAGACTGATACCAAGAATGTTATCAAGCACTTGGAGGCATCACAATTCCTAGTGGTAGGAAAGACAGCTTCCATCCTTATGTACCATGCCACTGCTTTCATTTCTGAATATTGGATGAAATGGTGCAAAAAGCAGAATATCAAGCATGTTATGTGTTCTACATGCAATCCACAATCAAACCCCAGAGAGACAATCATGTGAGAACTCAGTCGTTTAATCCAGGTATATCTGGGTGGAAACCATAGAGAATGGGTACATAAGTTGCCCCAAATTGTGCATTATATTAATATAACAATTAATGAATCTACCAGAATGTCACCCATCTGGTTGCATTTTGGTCGAGTAGAACCACTCATAATTAAAAACCCCTTGCCATTATTCCAAAGGATGTTGATGCCTCACATGATCTGATGCTGGCTTGTGCTAGTCTTAAAAATATGGGTGATAAGTGTATTCACCATAGTAATGCTTGTCCTCACCCTTTCAAAATCCATGATCATGTGATGATCAGAACTCCCCATGTCAACAACCTTCAAAAACATACTTTTAGAAAGTTTTTAGATCTCTATGAAGGCCCTTACGAGATAGTGAGACAAGTGGGTGATAATACATTTTTGGTCTCTATCCCAGAAGGAACAAAAGGTACCTGTAATGCTCATAGCTTGATACCATATCCAGTTAAAATACCAGATAGTTAAAGAATTTTGAGAGCAGAAAAAATTTGTATGCATGTTTTCCAAAGTGTGAAATAACCTTATTGTATGATGTTTAATAATTATTAATATAACCTTGTTGTGTTGCTTATTTCATTTTTTTCTTTATAAGAAAGAGGGATTTGTGACCTTTTGAATGGGCACAAGTAATTAAACTATGTTGCATCAGTAGTGAAGAACTACATTGTACTAAAAAACAATGAAATAGCCTTACAATTTTAAAATTTTTCTATTAACCCTTAAACCGCTAATTTTATCATTGGTTGTATCAGATAAAAATCAAATCTTTTAATTGGCCAACTCACAAACTGAAGACAAAGCCTATTGTTAAAACATATTCGCCTATAATATTAAATTCAACTCAGATACGTTTATAAAAAGTATATAATTAATTTTTAAGGTTGTGAAGACAACGAAAGTTCTTTCAAAAATAAATTGCTATTTATTTATTCTAAGATATTCAATATCGGCAACATAAAAGTTATAATGTAAACAAAAAGATCGACTTTTACGTTATAGAAAAGTAAATATTTCTTTTTATTACAACTTCAATATTTGTACTAAAATCTTCAATATTTTTCGAAAATAATTTTGTTTTTTTATTATTCTCTCTGAAAATTATGTTTAATTTCCATAAATATTATTTAATAATAATTTAAATCGTATTCGAAATGAAAATCTCAGCGTTTTTCTTTATTTTCTTTGATCAGGCAGTTTCTTTGTTCTTTCCAGCCAATCAGAATGTCTTTTTCGGCTGAGAGCATGCTAAGAACCAATCACAAATAATGTTCCTTCTTTGTTTAGGTTTAAATGCGTTTTTTTTCTATTTTTTACTTCTAAAATAAATCGGAAGATGTCACCATCGTACAGAACTTTTAAAAACGAATTCAATACGTATTTAACGAATTTTTTCGTATGAAAACGAACTGAGTTAGAGTGATTTCAGATGTCGACGAGGAGCCTCGTCGGACGCGGGAAAAGGGTTAATGGTTCAAAAACTCATATGTGGGCCAACTGTGCATTTTGGTTAGAAAATTTTTCAAGCATTTATTGTTATTATCATCTTTTGATAGAGTTTAAGGCAAGGAAGAGGGGGTGGATTATTACAGAAAGTGTTATTATAATAGTTAGATTGATGCAGAGTTGTTTTATTTGTTTATAAGATAGTGTTGGTGTTGCTTTGAATGGTTTTCTGATTTATTATTCATTGACACCCATCCCTTTTACTAATATTATAGTCAGTGATATATGTTTAACCTATAGCCATATCAGTTATGTTTTAGTTAGAATAATTTAATATTCATATAGCAGCATATGTGTATGAATGTTATCATCTCATTTTCATTTCATATCATAATTACAACAAACAATATTAAACTTACTATAAAACATTTAAATTACAGTAATTATCTTTAATGATTTTGCAAAAATATATTTTCTTTAGTGATTAATGGAAATTTGAATTAGCGAATTATTTGACCACGTTAAATAATATTATAAACCATTTTATTTAATAGTTAATTGATATTCATTTGTTTCAAAGTTATAAAAAAAAGTTCATTTTTTTGTTATTTGATTTGACTTGGTTGTGAAAGTCAAAATATTTTTTAAGGAAAGATTTCTTGAATATTAATTAATTGATCAAGTGCAAAAACATGGGAGTTGAGGTTTGTATGATCATGTGGCCTTTTAATTGGTAAGGCAGATATTTTTACTGATAGCTGGTAATAAAAAAAACATTATCTTTTGTAATTTCAACAAGTGTACTTTTTATTTTCTGTGGCATTTGATTGTATCTCTCTTCCAAAACAGTTTAAAGTGAAACTCTAAAACAGTCTTTTCATAAAGCTTATTATAGGAACTTCAGATTGTTAAAGCTTGTTAGGAGAATGGCTGAATAAAATATAAAGAAAATATCAGTCTCATTTCTTTTGTCTAATTAAAACATTTAAATTAACACTTTCATTTTGTTTAAAGATTTGCTTCTGTACTGTTAAACTTATGTTATCTCATTTACTCTTATTTATCTCTGTTAAAAAGAATACTAAAATGTATGAATTTTATAATGTCTTAACTACAATGTGTGAACTTTATAATGTTTCATCGTGGAAGCATATACAGACTTTTTTAAAAAAATTTACCTTGATAAGCTCCCTGTTTAATTTATATTTTACGTATACAAAAGTGAAGTTAAAATTTAAAAGGATGCATGTACTTTATTATGTGTTTGATATTTCATAATTATTATGGAATGCTAACTTTATATCTTGTTTATGCTTATAAAATAATGTGTTTTATTAAAAAAATAAAGATATGACTTACCCAGAATAATTAATTACTACTACTTACCAAATATAGATGCCTAAATCGAATAGAAGGACTTTAATATTACATATTTTTGTTCTCTTCAATATACGGATATATAAAAAAATGTGTTAATGTTTAAAATTTCATGTGGACAATTATCAGCAACTTATTAAAGTTAATAATGCAAATGCCAATCTATAAATTATGAAAGTAAGTATTTTCTGCAGAAAAATATGTTAAGTTATCATTGAATTAAATACCCCTAGATGTGCTTAAAAATAAATAACAGAGTATACCAATTCATAGCTGAAACTGACTTTCCACATATTTATTACTATAAATATTTATTGTTGTATGTGATATGTAAGTAAACCCTATTAGCTTTTAGCCAAAGAACATTGGTATTTAGTAAATTAATTGTGAATTATAACTGTTTCGTCCTACAAAAATTTATTTTAGGTTTCATATTCCTATTAAACATGCACTCATTTTGGGATTCATCTCCATATCATTTAGTAAGCTTGAAAAGAAACTTTGCAAGTGAATATATTTTTTTTCTCAAGTTTAAAAAAAGAGTGACTTTTATTTTTTTTATTTATTGTTAATGGTATATATATATATATATATATATATATATATATATATCATAGATAGTTAGACAGATTTAGTGTTATATGTATTTAATATTATATGTTTATTTATATAATTTGCGAACTTCTAGAACTTCTCGGGAATAGCATATCCACAAATTGGGTAGGCTGGTAAAATTAATATTGTTTAAATATAATTTATTTATTTGAAAGTGAAACGTATATATATATATATATATATATATATATGGGTATATTGTTAAAGACAATCATTTAATCTTATATATCTCTCTTTTATCTCGAAGTGAGAATTAATTTCAACAGTAGCTAGAGAATTAAAAAAAGAATATTATGTTAGAGGTAATAAAACCTCATTTATTAGATTATCGCTATTTAAAGTATAAAACCTCATTCATAATAATTATTATTATTTAAATTTGAAATAGTTGAATGTCTACTTTAAGCTAAAAGTTTATATTTTAATATGTTATTTATCTGTCATAACTTTCGCATATTATATAACTTAGAATTGTTTTCCATACTCTTATTTATGCATGTGTGTGTTTATTTTGTGCAATGATTATATTTACTTACTAAACATTCAGTTTTGTAACTATTTCTCAACATAAATTTCGGATGTTGTCATATTCTAAAGAATTGAAGGGATGATTGATTTATCTGTGTGTATTTATCTGCCAGTGTATAATGCTAGATATGTAGAAAAGCTGTGAGAAAGGAAATTATTCTTGATACGTTCTATGTTTGTAGGGATGAAAGATTTTTCCCCTTAGTAAATTTTTAAGTATTTTGTCATGAGTAGAGCCTTATTTAGATTGCATAAAAGTGTGTATTATGAAATGATATTTAAGATGTCAAGTGACATTTTTCCATTGTTTGTTTGGTGATGAGAAAAATTCCACCAATAGTGTATTTCAGGTTTAAATAAGTTATTCTTGATGTATTAGTTAAAGAGTTTATTCGCTCCTCATGTGCTAAGTTCCTCTTGAATGTCTAGTTTGTATTATCATAAAAAAATAGCTCTGTGTAATTCAGTCAGTGGTCGGATAAATAGTTAATTTAAATTTTTTATTGAATATTAGAATAGATATAGTGTTCTGTTTGCTGGTTGGTCTATGACATTGAAATTAAATAATTATTTAATAATTCTGAATAAATTGATAATGTGTAGAAAAGATTGTTGTTTTTTTTTTTACTGCTTAAGGTATGACACACACACACATAATGTAAATAATATCGCGTATATAAAATATAATATTGTTAAACTTAAAATAGGAAATAAATGTTTTCAAACATCTCATATTAATTTGCCATACATTACAGATCATCAAAATCATCAGAATGAATATGATTTTATTGCTATGTGGAAAAAGTGTAGTTATTTAAAGTGACCATTTAATTAAGATTATTTAAAGCTGCTCTCTTGATAGCCAAGTGTATTAATGTGCTTTATCCCAACAATTGATAGTATATCTTCTCAAAAGTGTATATTCTGCTCAATAATATAATGTTTTATTTATTCAGTGTTGTATTTTGATAAAAATTATTTAGATAGCCTAGATATTCAAAGTTAGAGTATTAAGGTATAATTTGTTTGCTAATTTACGTTTATAAATGTGTCAATAATAAATTATGTAATATGTAATGAAAATAATTCTAAATTTCAATTAATGGATTTCTTTGTAAATTTTAAAATTAAAATGTCTTATTCTGAACTAATTACATTTAACTAATAAGGTTCTTAAGTGTAAATAAATGCTTTGTTTATTATTCAAAACTGTGTCTCGAGTTGTTTTTATATGCATTCAAATTCTACTTTTCACTTCTCCACATTTCATACATCTATTACAAAATTAAGTATATTATTCTATTGCTTTGATATTAAATATACTAAGGTCTGATAATATTGTTTCCTAGATCCAAACATTACATGAAATATTTATTGCTTGATAAACTTATAAAAAGTTTGCCTAGTTAGAGTAATATTTGGATGATGATGTGAGATTAAAAGATACCCTATCTCCTTCCTTATCTAAGTGCTAGCCCAGTAAAACCTTATTAAATTTATTTCACTATGTTTTATTATAATTTAGAGTTATAAATTACTGGCTAATGTAGTTCTTTAGTCTAACTGTGTTATAGATTCCCTGAGATCTGATTTCATATTCCTAGATCAACATTAATTCAGCTATTTAGATTAGGAAGTGCTGAACAATAGCGTTATTTAGTGTTGTGCTTTCTATTATGTCAGAGTTATATTGAGCTATTATAGAGTTTGACTGGATGATGATGGAAGAGATCAAATTGAAATTTTATTTTGTTAGATGGAATAAATAAAACTCTGCTAGCCTGTATCATTTGGTTAATTAATAAATAAGGTTTATATTTTATTTGATAGCTTGTAGTATTTCTTCCTTCCTTCATTTATATTCTATATGTTATGAACTTTCTATTACCTCCGACTGAGCAACGCTGTAAGATAAACATTAGTAAAGAATCTCAGCATTAATTATGAATCAGATAAAATGATAAATTGTTCTATTCATTAATAGAACTGGTGCCCTGGGCAATTGCTCGTATAATATACATGAGCAGTGATGAGTGATTGGGTTACAATATATATATATATATATATATATATATATTGTAACCCAATTTTTGTTTTTCATATATATATATATACATATATATATATATATGAAAAACAAAAACAAGTTTCAATCATGTAAACTTGCTATCACTTGTATTTATGATCAATAGATGGTGTTTTACAAAAAACACCGAACAAGCGTATCCTTGTTTACATAAACATCAAAAGAGTCAGAATTCACTATCTATTTCATTTGCTCCACCTTTAGATCAGCTGATTTCAAGCTAATTTGCTATCATCAGTGAAAGATAGGGCTAGAAACTAGATCTAAACACTGACTCCAAGCGTTTATGCAACAAGTTACTATCAGTTTGCAAGCATGAATTTTTCAGACACGTAATGTCGTCAAACCCAGCCTAACAATCCAGATAGCTACATAGGTCTGATATCAGTTCAGCTTCACCACATAGTCAAAGCCTCTGCAATATATATCATTGTTAAAAATTATTAAAGGTACATTTATGAAAAACAAAAACAAGATTTAAGCATGTAAAATTTTATCGATTGTATTTATGATCAATAGATTGTGTTTTACCAAAAACACTGAACAAGTGTTTCTTTGTTTACATAAGCATGAAAAGAGTCAGAATTCACTATCTCTTTCATTTGCTCCACCTTCAGATCAGCTGATTTCAAGCTAATTTGCTATCATCAGTGAAGAATAGCGCTAGAAACTAGATCTAAACACTGACTCCAAGCATTTATGCAACAAGTTATCAGTTTCCATGCATGAATTTTTTAGACATGTAATGAATTCAAATCCAGCCTAACAAGCCAGATAGCTACATGGCTCTGATATCAGTCCAGTTTCACCACATAGCCAAAGCCTCTGCAATATATATCATTGCAAAAACTTTTAAAGGTACATTTATGAAAAACTAAAACAAGTTTTAATCACGTAAACTTGCTATCGCTTGTATTTATGATCCTTCACTGATGATTGCAAATTAGCTTGAAAGCAGCTGATCTGAAGGTGGAGCAAACAAAAGAGATAGTGAATTCTGACTCTTTTGACGTTTTTGTAAACAAAGATACGCTTGTTCAGGGTTTTTGGTAAAACGCCATCTATTGATCATAAATACAAGAGATAGCAAATTTACATGATTAAAACTTGTTTTTGTTTTTCATAAATGTACCTTCAAAGGTTTTTGCAATGATATATATTGCAGAGGCTTTGACTATGTGGTGAAACTGAACTGATATCAGCGGTGTAGCTATCTGGCTTGTTAGGCTGTGTTCGAAGACATTACATGTCTGGAAAATTCATGCTTGCAAACTGATAGTGACTTGTTGCATAAACGCTTGGAGTCAGTGTTTAGATCTAGTTTCTAGCCCTATCCTTCACTGATGATAGCAAATTAGCTTGAAATCAGCTGATCTGAAGGTGGAGAAAACAAAAGAGATAGTGTATTCTGACTCTTTTGACGTTGATGTAAACAAAGATATGCTTCTCTGGTGATTTTGGTAAAACACCATCTATTGATCATAAATATGTATATATATTGAAATGATAACTTTCCAAGCCCTTATCGTTTCACCATCAAACCTAATAACACACTCATCTGTGCTATGTTTGAACCTATTCAATCTTAATAATTTTAAAATTAGCTCATGTCTGTCTAAGCAGTATTATATATTTACGTACGAACCAACGCTATAACTAGATAGGAATAGTAAAGTTATGGCATACCAAATTCACTTAATATTTATAAAAATATTTGTTATATTATTAAAGTTAGACTAAATTATCAATTTTGTTGTTTAATATTGTAAATTTGTATGCGGATGTATAATCTGTGCTATATAGAAGGGAGACATAATTTTAAAATATATAAAAGTTGTTATCTAAAAGAAATATTAAATGTTTCTTTAAAAATCTGTTAAAAGATTACTTGTTTTAAATATATTTCTGGGAAAATGTTTCTTGAAAATATACTTAAAAAATATAGCAATATATGTTAATAAGTTATTTTTAAAAAAAAAAAAGTTAAAAAGATTTTCGTTTGAAAAAAAAATGTTAAAAGATTGTTTTTAATAAAAGTTTATTTTATGATTAAAAATACAAGCTGATCAAGTAATTAAAAAGATTTTTGGTTGTAAACAAATATCATTAACGACCACACCTGGGGTCGGTAAAAGTAAAATTAGTTCAAAATTTGCTAATTAAAATTTCCTTAGATGAGATAAAGTTATTTTTAGAATTTAAATTGGACATTGTTTGCAATGAAAAATCTTAAATTATAATAGCTTAGGGAATGTTTCTAACATTCCATAAGTTATCTAAGATTTAAAAATCTGGATTATAAATTTGATATTTAATCAAATACTTGAGTTAATGAGTCTTGAGGTGATAGATTTCCATAATGTAAGTGCTTGAGAAAACCTATAAATTTTCTGTATTTTTAAACGAGAAAGGACAGCCATATTTGTAGAGAAAATTGCAGCCAATCTCCACATTGTTTAATGTTTAATATGTCGAGCTAAAAGCAGGCATTTCTTTGCTGTTACTCTGTGGGGAGAATGAGAGTTTCTGTCATTGCAATGCCTGAAGCACCATCATGCCAATAGCAGAGACAAGCCTAGCAGAATGGAAAAGATGATGCCACTAGCCGCCCAGTCAAACTCGCCAAACCTACAGCCAAGAACTTGCAGTCCAGATAAATAATACTGGTGCCATTTTATATTTCAAACCACAGAGCTCTGTGTAAACTTCTATATAAGTTAGCTAATTCTCTCTTTAAAATAATTGTAAACTAAGTGTAGCCATAATTTAAATCCATTTAATATTTAAAACAATATGTAAACTGCTATAGAAATTTAAGGTTGTTGAAGTTAAAATCATCTGACTAATTTATATTTTCCTTTCATTTAAAAGTAAATTATTAGTGTCTAATTTAAAGTTATATCACTGCAGTTGTGTCTATATTTCTTTGCTTATTTTAATTAAATGCTTGTCATATTCCATATGCCAATATTTCAAAACAGCCAGCACTTAATTTCATGCTTTTAAGAAAGTATTATTTAAAAATCTTGATGTAATTTGTTTTGAAACTTTCTGCACATTGTTTCGAATTCCTATTTTTATAGAATAATAATGACTTGCCTTGCACTCATGGCTCTTTTAATCAACCATTTAAATACTTGAACTTTATAGTTTTATTAAGAATTGAGTTTAGCCTTGATCATAGTTATAAGTATATTTGTCATTTAAGTCTTATGTCCATAGAAATATACTTTCTCTCTTTAAAGTATTTCTTATCTATAAGTAACTTAATAGATCAAGCATGTCAAAGTAAAGATGTATTAATATCCCCTTTAGTAGCATAGACATTTATTATCAGGCTACACAAGAGTTGGTCCCAAGTTGATAGAACTAATATGCTATTGTCTCGTATTTCATAGTATGAAATTTACTATTCTTTGCTTGGTGGATGTGATATGTTATTTTATTAAAATTATTTTCATTTTGCTGCTATACATATGATACATATATTAAGATGGAGCCATGGTGTCACCACCACATCTTTTCTTATAGGGTAGAGCTGTAGTGAAGCCTGAGCCAAGGCCAGGTTAGCATGTAATTCCCCTGCCATTCCTGAACACAATGTTCCTATTCATGCAGCATGGCAATCAGTTACTGTGCCATAGTGCATTGGTAAAATTGTAGGCAGCCAACTCACCCACCATTATATAGTACTTTCAGTGTTGATCTGAAATTTTCTCTCGATAGCCATGTTTGATCAATCGTTACTTAAGCTGGTTTATGCACTCGTTATTAAATGATATTTCATTTTTAATAAATAATGAATCTTTATACTGATCAAGGTTCAATATAATTACTTATATAATAGCCACAAATTTAATAGCATTTGGCATAACTAGATTTATAGGCATTATGTAGTGATTATCTATGTATTAGATGTAAAGCAATTCATAAGATGGGAACATGTTAAACTTATCTATGCAAATTTTAATTATTACTTATATTAAGCTATTTTGAATTCAATATAAAAAAAGAATGTGTTCTCTTATTTACCCAATGTTTGCGTACTTTCTACGCTGAAATGCTGTAAAATAGTGTCATTCCAATTGTAAATAAATGACATATATATGAATTGTAAATAAATGTATAATTAATTTAGTGTATTTCATTCTCTGTCTTGTTATTGATCTAATTCAATCCAATTCTAATTATTATTTAGTCTAATATATGTGAAAACTATTCATTAATAATTCTTTAAATTAATGATATATTTTAGACAATTAAGAACCTTTCTTTTATTTATCAGAGTCTTACTGCATCTCCATAACCTATGTTGCCCAAGAATAAATGAGTATACTACATGTAAATTCAAGGTAGTCATTCATAGGGTTTTGAGTCTTGGAATACTGGCTTATAAGTTGTGGTCAGACATGGGATTTCACAGTCCTAGTCTGGTCAGCTTCAGTCTCTTTTGCTTGGATTCTGAATTCTGTTATGCGAATGTACAAACTTGACCATTACAATATATATATATATATATATATATATATATATATATATATATATATATATATATATATATAATAGTATATATATGATCAATAGATGGAGCTTTACCAAAACCTCTGTACAAGCGTATTTTGTTACATAAATGTCAAAAGAGTCAGAATTAACTATCTATTTCATTACCTCCACCTTCAGATCAGCTGATTTCAAGCTAATTTGCTATCATCAGTGAAGGGTAGGGGCCAGAAACTAGATCTAAACACTAACTCCAAGCGTTTATGCAACAAGTTCCTATCAGTTTGCAAGCATGAATTTTTCAGACATGTAATGTCTTCAAACTCAGCCTAACAAGCCAGATAGCTACATGGGTCTGATATCAGTTCAGTTTCACCACATAGTCAAAGCCACTGCAATATATATCATTGCAAAAACCTTTAAAGGTACATTTATTGAAAACAAAAACAAGTTATAAATCACATAACTTGCTATCGCTTGTATTTATGATCAGTAGATGGAGCTTTACCTCCATACAAGCATATTTTGTTACATACACATCAAAAGAATCAGAATTAACTATCTCTTTCATTAGCTCCCCTTCAGATCAGCTGATTTCAAGCTAATTTGCTATCATCAGTGAAGGGTAGGGGCCAGAAACTAAATCTAAACACTAACTCCAAGTGTTTATGCAACAAGTTCCTATCAGTTTGCAAGCATAAATTTTTCAGACACATAATGTCTTCAAACTCAGCCTAAATTACAAATACTTCCTATTAATAAGTGAAATAAATAACTTTTACATTTTGAAATGAAAGATTTTGTGCAATAAATAGCTAATAAAAACACACTAGCTGATGGTATGTGTGTGCATCTGTCTGTCCATTAATACAGAGGACTATTATTGACTTAGCTGTTAGCAATATCTATAAAAATAAATAATGTTATTGCAAGATGGATATTCTGAATGATAATTAGAAATATGAATGAAGTGTGGAATGATGTGAATGAACAGGCACCCACATATACAAGTTAGATCTTGGAATGGCAATAAAGAGTAGATTAGAAAATTAATGAATAAGCACTCATCAGGGCCTTACAGACAAACAATACTTATTCTTTAGTTTAGTTTTCATATGAACAACTCCTGATACAATACATTCCTCTCTTCCACTATTAGATATACATAAAATAGTTTAATGATTGTTTCACTCCAACTAACTGCCTAATAACTTTTCAGCATAATTATACATTAAGATATATCACAATTCATTTTTTATTAGGTACCCCTGACTACTATTGGCACAATGTGAACTTCCCACATTCCTTCATGGTGCCAATCTGGAAGGTAACAATGTAGATCCACATCACCCAAAGACCATAAAATCCATACCTACATCTATGTATACATGTGTATATTCAAATATTTACACATATATCCATTATACATTGAAGTGGTCAATCTGAGATTGAGATTGCACTTCACAGCCCTCTTTAATCTCCCACCACCAAACCAGATTCAAACACCTTCCCTATGCTATAATATGCACTTATATAACCCAATTTTTTTTGCTTTAGTTTTAAAAATGACTGTGATGTGGATATGTTGTACTATCTTAAATAAACAAACAATAATATTTTATACAATTTCAAGTCATAATATGTAATATGTGCTTAATGTTTATGTATTTATAACAGGTGATGGGAAATTGCTTATAAAATAATTATATTAGTGTATGTTGTAGTGTGTTATATATTTAAATTTATGTATAAAATTTATTTATTTTCAGTAATGGTAGTCAGAAAAATGATGCAATCATGGCAAATGTACTCAAATGCAATTAAATTAATTAGCATAAAACCCATTAATAAATTTAGAAATATTATAATTTTAGAAATATAATGTAATACCTATTAGTTGAAAAATTTGTCCATTGTAATTTAGTTTTAAAATCTAAGATTCGATTTTATAACACTCCTAAAAATTTTTGGCAGGGTTGTATTGTTTTTTGACCTCTAAGAACAAAAGCATGCATCCAATCTGCAAATTGCAGATAGTCAAGGTATGTAAAATGCCTCAGGTCTTGTAACTAAAAGCATTCCATAACAAATTTCATAAACTTATAAATAGAACTGAATGTGAAGGCCAGCAGATAAACATCTATGGTCAAAAAGCAATGACAAAGCTACTCCACACTGGTCATATTTTCAAATCAATGTGCTGTGAGTAGAAGAAAAATCCACCTTTCTCAGCCATTCTAATGCCAATTCTGTCTTCTGCAAATATGTCACTCTTGACATATCTGCCCACGAACTGTAATAATATACTTAAAAGTTCAATAGTGGAAATGCTACCTACCTGATCAACAAAAATGACAAACTAGATCTAGTCTACAAAATCTGATGGTTGCTGCAATTACCAAGGATCACTCTAATAAATAAGGTAAAAAATGTGTGCTGCTTCCTAATATTTATACAATTTCTTTTATGTTAAACCTTAATCATCATCACTACTATAATGTAAAATAATGTAAACCTAGCTGATCTTGAGATCAGTAATCAAATCTTAATTAAAATAACTTGTAATTTTTTATCTGAGTCTCATAAGTGTTCAACTCTCTATATATACTTTATTAATGTCTCTCCTGGCATTAAGCCTCAATGATTTTTTTTTTTCACTTTCATGTGACATCAATATCTTACATTAACTTTATTACTATATTTTGTATTTTGAAACTAATATGACATTAACCTCCTAAACTCACAAGCAAGTTTACTCTCTGTCTCTTAACCACCCACTCTTTCTTTTCATAGGTGGATTAATTACTTCTTAGTTAAAAACATATTTTATTATTTTTATTACTGCAGTTATTATTTTTATTACTGCAGGTGCTTGCCAGCTTAGGAGAAAACAAGTTAATTGTGTTGTAATGTTATAATCAATTAGCAAAGCAGAAATCTATCTTTCTAATTGATTCTAAAAAATGTTTTTCTAATTTAAAAATAATAGCGCTATTTCTAAAATCATAAAATGTGTTTTTTATTTAAATATTTTGTTCTATGAAATAAATTTCAATAACCTCCACCTAACTCTTATATACAATTATTTGTAATATCTTATATAAGAACTTAGAATCGAATATTCACCTTTTTGTTTTAATGTTTATTGGAAGTTTATATATAATTTAATGTAATAAAGGAAGGGGACTCTCAAGACAAGGTAGATAAATATTTCTATCATTGTATTTAAGTTATCCAACACTGTTTAGTAACATAATAATACCTTTATGCCAGACATTCCCAATACATAGCTATTAATTAAATAATTGTGATATTAACAGTTTTATATATGTTATATTATAAGCATCATGTGCATACATGCTTCATTATTTCTATATATATTCCTGCTTTATACCACCGGACAATATGAGAAAGCCGAATCTTCATCATATTCAGATTCAAGAACAAATCTATAAAACCCCCTTGGGATTTTTTACCACATGAGGAATCTCTACCTTGTATCATTCCAGGACAGCTGGCCCATAGCAATTCCCAGTGGATTATTTGTCATTCAATGAGCCAATTCTGTTAAGATGCAGAAATAAATTGGTCATCATTTCTTCAATATAAAATATGAATCAATTTTTAGAATCCAAGACTGGATCACAGATAAATATGCCATCATTTATGCACCACACTCTTGTTTCTCATTTCAAATAAAACCTATTAATATCCATCAGCTGTAATGTTCTAATTCTACTACACAGTTTTCTTTACAATTTATTAATTTTCTCATGTCTGCACCATACTGCAACACAATTATATATATTCCTAATAAACTCTCCCACACATTTCTTCCTCAGCATAAGCTGAGATTAATTATTCGATTCATTAACGTTAATAACAATTATATAACATTTGTAATAATTAGATAATACTTGTTAAGAAATTTGGCCAAGTGCTACTTTTCTGTCTATGGGTGGACCAAAGATTCATAATATACTTATACTATAGCGCTAGTTTAACTGTATTTATATAATGTAATCAGTCTGTTACTTGTATATAAATCAGCCTGCACTGAAATAATAAACTAATGAATACATCTGTGATTTCTTGAATTGTAAATGAAAATTTTTGTGTTATAAATTAAATGTGAAGAGGCTAATGATAAACAATGGAGAATTACTGCTATTAACTTATTCATACCTATTTTATTCACATTAATAAATTTGAAATGTATATAATTAAACCTTTGGAATCATTGTTCCCTTTAGTTAATAAATATTATATCTTGACTAAACAAATTATGCATTCTATGACTAGATGAGAAAATACTGCTAATATTATAAATGAATAACATAAAAGGTCATGATATTTAGACATGTCAAAACTTATAATTATTATTATGATAAGGGTTTTACTATAGTGTCCATGTTCAAATAGAGCCAGCAGAAAAAGATAAGAATAGATCAGGTATCATCAAGATTGTTGCTCATAAATTGTTAGATCTGGAGAATAGGCAAATAGGGCAGATTCAAGACTGTTCCTAACTTATGTATCTTCCACATGATTGCACTTAAGGTACTTTCCCTAGATGCTAGATCTTGTTATATGAACAGAAAAAACTGACTGGTAACAACATATAAATATATACACAGATACACATACACCTATCTATATATATATATATATATATATATATATATATATATATATATATATTGTATGTACATGTTCTTATTTCACACACATATATAGATTCTTCAATTTAAAAAAAATTCTTTTATATATATGGATTTATATATGCATTTATTATTATATAATTTATAAATAATTAATAAATAAGCAGTTGTAGAGAGAGAAGGTAATGAGAAACAATATTTAATATAGGGATTTATTATATTTTATTAAATAATGTGTTGAAATTATTTAGCTATATTCTTATTAAATAAAGCGGATCAGAAAGAAAGTGTGAAGTAAAGTGATCAAGATTAGTAGATTAGGATATGAAAATGTACATGTGTGAGTATATATGTTTTAAACATAAAACATTTTCTACACAAATCTTTGGTGACTAAGATTGGAAGCTTTCTTGTTTTTGTGTTATCTAGATTGTAGATATCTAGAGAGGGAAACGATGCTTGGATGGAATAAAAGTAACAATTAATCCTAAGTTTTGATTAATTGCGACAGACCATCAAACTTGTGAAACTTTGATCTTTATCTCAAGATAAGATTTCCAGGTGGTCCTTTTCTTTGATCAAAGATTCACAATATAAATGAATGAAACAATATTTAGAGACGGTCAGTTTTTTTAAATATTATTAGAGAAGATATGTAAGCTATCAGTTTTTTTTTCAATATTATGAAAGAAGAGATGTAAGCTCTCAGTTTTTTTTTCAATATTTTATTAGAGAAAAGAAGCAGTTAAGTTTTGGTTTTTGAAGAGAGTAAGCTAACAATATGCAGTTTTTTTAAGAAATCAGTTAATATTAACAAAATATGCAATCTATGAAATATGCAATCTATGCACTCATTTTAAACTGAAAAGAGGGACAGTTTTCTTTTTTTTTTGAGAATGTGCTATTGATTTTTTTCTCTCTTTAAAAAAGGGTGGAATCTAAAAGAAGAAGAATGACTCTTGTTTTGAAACCAATACAGAAGATATGCATATATATAAAGTAGCTCACACCACGATTAATATAGAGTTATTAAAATTTTATAAAATGGTATGAATAAATATGCTGTGTTAAAACCATTGTTTCTGCTACCTAAAATCTGACAAAATGGGTTAAATCAATATGCTACTGTGGACTCATATACTGGTCCATAGTAACCAAAATAATGGACAAATTTAATACCAGCCACAAACATAATCTAATCATCATCTTTGACAAGAGAAGAAGAAAGAAAAGATGAATAAAAAACCATTTATAGCCAAGTTTGATCAAGCTATCAATCAAATTTTTGTTAAAGTTTTCCTCATAGTCATCTAAAGTGTCTACAATGATTTTTTTTAAAAATGGTAGAGACAAGCAAATCCACCACTTCATACTTATCTAAAAGTATTTGTAATAACTCTTTTTTGAAATGGTAGAGGCAAGACAGTCAACAAATTCAGCATTATTAAAAGTATCAACAATAAATAATTTTAAAATTGTGAAAATAAGCAAGTCAATTAATTCATGTTTATCTTAAAAGTATCTGCAAGAACTTTCTTTTTTTTAAATGGAGCAAATCCACTTATTGAAGCTATATGTGAGACAAGCAGTCTGAAAATTCAAACTTGAGACATTTATAAGAAGGGAAAATAATCAGGTAACTCTGAACTTTTATTAACTGATATTTTATTCTTACTTATTAAAAGTAAACCTTAATTTATTGGTCAAAGCATTTTTTCTTTTGATACAGAAACATTAAAGGCTTGTTTATCGGTGGTTATTCTCAATATCACATAACATAAGACAAACACAGTTTAAATCTTTAAACTTAAAGTTTCATTATTTTTTTATTATTTTTTATTACATATTGTAATATTGAAATGTTTTCTTTTATTGTTCTTCATTTATTATGATAATGAGCAACCTATAAATAAATGCATTTATAATGTTTTTTTATCTTGTTGCATATTAAATTTGATATAATGTATTTTATTTTCTTTTGCTCAAGGTTGCAAGAATATTTTTTATATATGTGATTTATGTATTAATCCCTAATATAAGGGAACACATTTTAAAAATATATGTTAACATATCACAGGGTGTGTGTGTATGTGTAACTGTTTATACAAACACCTCAAAAAATAGGTTATGCATGATTAGTTTAAATATGGTAAATTGAAAAGCAGAGTTTCAAATATGAATGGAAGTGAATAAAACACAAGTTACATATGACATTTATTTTTATGATATAATAAGTTAGGAAAGTCTTAAGTAAGCATTCAATGAAATATTTTTTAATGTCATTTTAAGCCAGCTTATTTTAAAATATCCCAAATGACAAACTTGTATATTAAATTTATTTGGTTATCAGTATACAAAATTTTGTATTAATTCTATATTTAAATAATGTAATAATAAGTCATTTATCTAATTATTAAATTTGATTTCAAAAATAAAAAGAAAGAAGAGTAGTATTAATAAATATTGTTATATATCTTAAATGGTTTCCGAGTTGTTATTAAAATAGTGTTATATTTTCTTGTCTTAATTCTATCATTTAAATGATCATCATCATCGCTTGCAGATATTAAAAATCATCAGCACTAGCAAATATTAAGCAAGTCTCACAAAATGTTAAGTAAGCTAGAATGTTGATTTGCATTTAAGTATTTAAGAATTGAGCTTGATAATAACCAAGTTTTAATAATTATAGGTTAATAATAGAAAGCTAAAATTATGTTGTGTCCATGAGTTTTGATCATCCTCATCAAAGATGGATATCATATTATTGATTAAAACACCGTTTAAACACAGTACGGTACATGAGTCATGATCATCGTCATTAAAGCAATTATAATCAGTAAATCTAATGTTTAACATAATTAATATATTTAGTAAAAAGGGGTTTACAGATAGTTGTGTATCATGCATAGAGATGAGTGATGATCAGTCATCATCACTGGTATTACTGAATCCTAGTTTCAACAATAAAAGTATTTTAGTAAATAACCATAAACTTATATAAATGATAGTGAATGTAATATTTAAATCCTAGTTTGACATGGGATAATTTTAAAGAGTGCCTATGAGTTTATAAAGATAACGTTATTGTTGTGAGTTCATTATAAAGCTGTGGCTGGTATCATTATCATTATATTATGATAAATAAATGACCATCCATATCAGTAATGGTCTTCACTATGTTTATTTGGAAGCCATTAATAAGAGTATTTTTTTGCATCTGTTCATCAATATACTCATAAATGAGCTAGTAATATCTATAAGAGTCTTGAATATATAAATTTTGTGATATTGGGATCTCATAATTTCATTGACATGAGTAAAATATAAGAATGTCATTTTTTTCATTAGTCATCCAAGTCATGTGTGATAAAAATGTACCGAATGAGTTTGAACTCAGTACACTAAACAGATATTTATCTAGATTTAAAACAATCTAGTGGCTCTTATGGGAAAACACATGTACTTAGCTAAACTGAATAGAGTGATTTAATCCCTTTCCAACTTCATAATATTAACTTTATATGTAATGTTTTATAAGTTGTCATGAATAGCACCAGTGTGTGTGTATTACCATGAATGGTCTTATATATTTGGAAAGCAGAATAGGAAGGATTTTTTGCTAAAAGAACCTAGTATTAGAGATAAGCAAAATGCACTCCAGAGATTTCACAGTAAATTTTATTCAGTTGCTATATTTAATATTATTTTATTTGATGACAATGACCAGTATGTTTTATTGTTCAAATGACTTTCCCAACATCTAAGTATTTTAAATTTTTAATGATGACAGTTTTAATTTTCATTTGGTTATTTTATATGGTAAAATGAGATAATTTTTTATTTCATTATTTGCATGACAGAATTAATGTTTAGGATAGTTGCAATCAGGCTATAATGTTATATTTAATTAATTAAAAATAGACATCCAAATAGAGAATATGCATATGTTCTGATTTATGTGTTAGCATCATCCTTATTTAATTATAAATTGAATTTTTGCTAACACAGTAAATTCATTCCTCATTTAAATTTACTCGGTTACAAAATGATGAACTGCTAGAGCATATATATCCTGTTTAGTGTTTAGTTATTGAATTATAGCAACTATCATTTTATCACTCATTTATATATTAAATGGTTACAAAATAGCAGCCTTTTTCATTATTACATTGTTTTGTATGCTGTTACAAAGTTTTCTTACTGTTTCAAATGGCACAGATTATAGACATATTTTAATAATTAATAATTTGCTATATTTTTTTATTTCTATTACAAACTATCTATCTATTTTTATTTACTGCTACAAATGGCGCCCAACATGGGGACCAAAATAAGCCAAATAGGGCTTGAAATACACCACATACCTGAGAGATGTGTAGTATATAATGATGACAGATGTATAGTTTAAAAAATATTTTCTTTAATTTTTTTATTATTATTATATACAAATATTTTGGCCTTATGTTTAGAAGATGATGATTACTGTTATTGCATTTTTGATGATGATAAATAAATACAGCCATTAAACAACTTTGTTTCAATTTTAAAATTTAAAAATATCACAACTTATAATAAGTGTTAAAGTTAATAGCACTGTTTTTTAAATATTTTGCTCATCAGTGAAATATAGTGTGGCTGCTAGATAAGCATAGAAATATTAATAGCCTTGAATTGTAGAATAATAATTTTGTTCATATTTGAAAAGTAAGTGTTATAGAAAATATATGATTTTGGAGGTTGGATTG
Organism: Epiperipatus broadwayi; assembly: GCA_028023455.1. NCBI lineage: Eukaryota > Metazoa > Onychophora > Udeonychophora > Euonychophora > Peripatidae > Epiperipatus > Epiperipatus broadwayi. The sequence goes on from JAQFVV010006331.1 coordinate 2,082,865, forward strand.
GATATTTCATTGTTGGAGTTTGTTTGGTTGTGTTACAGTTTTGATGATTGATGGAGAATTGTTGTCATTGCCTTGAGGATATGATGTATTCATGCCACTGGTGATTGATTTATCTCATTCAATGCTCCAACCCAGATTGTAATATCAGTTATTATTTATCATGAACCAGTTAATAGTAGGCCTGCCATGATTTCACCTCTAAGACTCCAGAGAAAGCAGGGCAGTATTTTATGAATTAAAGCTCCTAAGACTTGGAAGTAAGCAGGGCAATGCAACAGTGTTTGCAATAAACCATTATGGGTTGTAGTAGCTTAGAGTGATTGAATTGGGGTGATCATCTGAATGTTCATGGAGCATTATATGCTTTAAGTGCTGTGATTTAATTTATTTTATCTATCTTATGATTGGGAATTGCTAATCATTCTTTTGGCTGTCAGTATCTGTCAGATCTCTGGAAGGGTAGATGAGTGTATATATATATATATATACAAACTTGTCTGTTATATATATATATATATATATATATATATATATATATTGTAACAGACAAGTTTGTACATTCGCATAACAGAATTCAGAATCCAAGCAAAAGAGACCGAAGCTGACCAGACTAGGACTGTGACATCCCGAGTCTGACCACACTTCAACTCGTAAGCCAGGATTCCAAGACTCAAGACCATATGAATGACCACATTGAAATTACACATAGTATACCTTTTTCCACATGGCTGACATAGTTCATGGAGAACAATAAGACTTTGATAATTAAAAGAGAGGTTCTTAATTGACTAAAATATATCACTAATCTAATTTAACTTAATGCATAGTTTTCACATATATAGACTATAAATAATAATTAGAATTGGATTGAATTAGATCAATAACGAGACAGAGAATGAAATACATTAAATTAATTATATATTTATTTACAATTGGCATGAAATTGATAAGTTTTACAAATTTCAGTGTCGAATGTACGCAAACATTGGGTGGATACGAGAACACATTCTCTTTTTATATACAATTCAAAATAGCTTTATATAAACAATTTCATTAAATTTTCATACATGGGTTTAACATATGCCCATCTTATGAATTGCTTTACAACTGATACATATTTAATCATTACGTTATGTCTATAAATCACATGAAGCCAAATCCTATTACATTTGTGGCTGTTATATAAATAATTATATTAAACTTTTATCTTGAATTCATTTCCTAAAATATACAATATGACTTAATAATGAGCACATAAACCAGCTCAAGTAATGATTGATCGAACATGGCTTTCGAGAGAAAATTTCAGAATGCTGAAAGCGTTCTGTTAATTAAGGTGGGAGAGTTGGCTGCATAAGATTTTACCAATGCGCTATGGCACAGGTAAACAATAATAGGAAAAGTCGCTCTGCGGATGGATGAAATAACTTCAGTTATTGCGACAAATGCTGGTACCCTGTAACCGATCGCAATGCTGCGTGAAAAGGAACATTGTGTTCAGGAACGGCGGGGGATTTACGTGCTAACCTGGCCTTGGCTCAGGCTTCGCTACTGCTCTAACTTATAAGAGAAGATGTGCTGGCAATGCCGTGGCTCCATCTTGAGATATGTATATTACGTATAGCAGCAAAACGATAATATTTTTATAAAATAATATCACATCCGCCCAGCAAAGAATAGTATATTTCATACTATGAAATATGAGTTAATAGCATATTAGCTCTATCAAATTGGGACCAACTCTTGTGTAGCCTGGTAATAAATGTCTATGCTACTAAAAGGGGATATTACTACATCTGTACTTTGACATGCTCAATCTATTAAGTTACTTATAGATAATAAATATTTAAGGAGGGAAAGTATATTTCTATGGACTTAAGAATTTAAATATCAAATATACTTATAAATATGATCAAGGCTAAATTTAATTCTAAAATAAACTTATCCAGTTAAGTTTTTAAATGGTTGATTAAAAAAAGAGCCACATTTCACATATTAAATCTTTTAAATAATAAAACATAGGATTTCGAAACAGTGCAGAAAGTTGACACTATAAACAAATTACATGAAGATTTTCAAATAATATTTTAAAATATACATGAAATTAAGTGCTCACTGTTTCGAAATATTGGCATATGAAATATAATAAGCATTTAAAATAAAATAAGCAAAGAAATATAGACACAACCGTAGTGATATAACTTTAAACTAAATAATTTACTTTGAAGTGAATGGAAAATATAAATAAGTCAGATTATTTCAACTTTAACACATTAAATTTTGATAGCAATTGACATATTTAAAATATTAACTAAATGATTTAAGTTTTGGGTACATATTAGTTTTATAATTATTTTAAAAAGAGAGTTAGCTAACTTATATAGATATATTTACATAAAGAATTACACTGAATTACACAGAGCTCTGCAGTTTGAAAAATAAAACAGTACCGGTATTATTTATCTGGACTGCAAGTTCTTGACTGTAGAATTTTACTCAGTGGCTGGTGGCATCATCTTTTCCATTATGTTAGGCTTGTCTCTTCTATTGGCATGATGGTGGTTTAGGCATTTCGATGAGAGAAACTCTGTTCTACCATGGAGTAACAGCATCAAGATGCCCGCTTTTAGCCAGACATGTTAAACATTAACAATTGTGAATACTAGCTGCAATTCTCACTAACAATATGGCTGTCCTTCTTGTTAAAAATACAGAGTATTTATATCTTTTCCTTATCGGAATCTATCTCCTCAAGACTCACTAAACTCAGGAATTTAATTAAATATTTTTCAATTTATAATCCAAATCTTAGATAACTTATGTTAAAAACATTCCATAAGCTATTATTATAATTAAGATTTTTCACTGCAAACAATTGTCCAATTTAGATTTTAAAATAACTTACTCTTATCTAAGGAGATTTTAATTAGTAAATTTTGAACTAGTTTTACTTCTTACGAATTCCAGGTGTGGTCGTTAATGACACTTGTTTACAATCAAAAATCTTTTAATTACTTGACCAGCTTTTGTTTTTAATCTTACAAATAATAGAAACTCTTTCTATTTAAAAAACAAACTTTTAACATTTTTTTAAAACGAAAACATTTTTAACATATTTATTTAAAATAACTTACAAACATACTGATATAGCTTTTAAATATATTTTCGAGAAACTTTTCCCTGAAATATATTTAAAACAAGAAATCTTTTAACAATTTTTAAAGACATTTAATATTATTTTTAGATAATGGCTTTTACATATTTTAAATCATGTCTTTCTTCTATATAGCATAGATTATATATCCACATATGAAATTACAATATTAAACAACAAAATTAATAATTTACTCTTAACTTAAATAATATAATAAACATTTTTAGAATTATTAAATCAATTTAGTGTGCTATAATTTTACTAATCCTATCTAATTATAGCATTGGTTCACACGCAAATATATAATACTGTTTATACAGACATGAACGAATTTTAAATTTATTAACATTTAAATAAGTTCGAACTTAGCACAGATGAGATTGTCATTAGGTTTGATGGTGAAACGATAGGGGCTTAGAAAGTTATCATTTCAATATATATATAACTTGAGATATGAACTCTATTATAAATATAGGCACATATGTTATATAAGTATTTTTTTTTGCTTAGTGTATTAAAATAGGGCATAGATAGAGTTAAGTTTTAGGAAAGCATTAAAAACTAGATAAATAATGGCATAAAAAGGGCACACTTATACAGAAATATCTTATTCTTAAATAAAGGTTTTAAATAGGGACTATGACTTCATACTTTTTCAATCACATATAAGTAAAAATGAGTGATGATGGAGGTTAAGTTAATTAAAGGCACTTGAGATATAGATAGATGCATGAGAATTATGGCTAAAAAAGAGTGGTTGGAAATTTTAAAGTATATGGGTGGATAGATAAAGATTTTTAACTCTGGATGTATAGGAAATTGGGGAGCAGAACAGAATAAAGCAGAACAGAATAAAGCAGAAAAGAATAAAGCAGAACAGAAATCAGTAATTAAAAGTTTATAAATATGTATAGAAAAAAAAGTAATATGGAAGGTGATAAACAATTTGTCATGGAAGGAAAAGAGGAGGTAGAAAAGTGAGGCCCTCCAGAGTGGTTGCAAGTTATGTTGAGCCCAATAACTCAAAAACTAAATCAGCAATCACAAGTGATGATTCAACATTCACAAGAGATGAAGGAAATGAAACAGGAAATAAATCAAATATTGGACCAACAAGCTCAGGAAATGAAGCTAGAATAAAGTCAACAAACTCAAAAAATAGAAAACCCAGGAAGAAATATAAGTAATGCATAAACCGCAAGTCAAGGGAAATGGGATGTAGAGATCTGTATGATAGAAATCAAGAGTTGTGTGATGGTAGTCAAGCCATATGGAAATGATGAGGTAGCTGCTGTTCAAGAACAGAGTAATCCTGAAGAGGATATATAATGTGAGACCCACACTTTAGAAGTAAAGGTAGCCACTGTACAGGAACCAATTGACCTCAAGAAAGATGTAATTAGCAAAGCTAGTTTCTGAGAATTAAACATAGCTGCTGATGTATATGCCCCAATAAGTCTAGCAGACATGTTCAATGAATTGGGAGCCACCAAAAGGATAACTGAAAGTTATTCTAGGAGGGAGGAGAACTATAGTTATAAAGTCTTTAATATGAGAGGTGGAAGAAACCAGTTAGTCTGACAATATCCCACAAAACCCGGCAAACCAAACACAGGAATGCCTGGGAAGATATATATGGTATTGGATGATGTGTACTCCCCAATGAGAGTGGCAGACCTGTCAGATGCTCTGTGAGTTACAGAAAGTAAGACTGAAAGTTATTCTAGGAGGGAGGAGAGCTATAATTATAAAATCTCCACTATAAGGATTGTGAATAATCATTTAGGCTGACACTATCCCACAAAACCTAGTAAACCAAATATAAGTATGGCCTGAGAATAAATCCAATGATCTAAGTGAAAATTGTAGACCCATGATCAATGGAAATAAAGATTCAATAGCAAGTTGTTCTGAAATCAATAAAACATGAGGCATGTAGAACACTTGTTTAATAGTTCATGAGGATAGTCATCAATAATAGACTAAACTCAAATTTGTATTGAAAAAAAACAAATAGATATATTAAGTAGTTGGTTAGTAGTTTAAAGAAGATAGTGTCATGAGAGACTATTAAAATTTTTTTTGTTTGGGAGTGAGGCAAATGTGTGTACATGTTCTCATTTCACACACATATATAGATTCTTCAATTAAAAAAAATTCTTTTATATATATATGGATTTATATATGCAATTATTATATAATTTATAAATAGTTAATAAATAAGCAGTTGTAGAGAAAGAAGGTAATGAGAAACAATATTTAATATAGGGATTTATTATATTTTATTAAATAATGTGTTGAAATTATTTAGCTATATTCTTATTAAATAAATCAGATCAGAAAGAAAGTGTGAAGTAAAGTGATCAAGATTAGTAGATTAGGATATGAAAATGTACACATGTGAGTATATATGTTTTAAACATAAAACATTTTCTACACAAATCTTTAGTGACTAAGATTGCAAGCTTTGTTGTTTTTGTGTTATCTAGATCATAGATATGTAGAGAGGGAAGTGATGCTTGGATGAAATAAAAGTAACAATTAGTCCTAAGTTTTTATTAATTGCGACAGACCATCAAAGTTGTGAAACTTTGATCTTTATCTCAAGATAAGATTTCCAGGTAACTCTTTTCATTGATCAAAGATTCACAATACAAATGAATAAAACAATATTTACAGATGGTCAGTTTTTTTCAATATTATTAGAGAAGAGATGTAAGCTATCAGTTTTTTTTTCAATATTATGAAAGAAGAGATGTAAGCTCTCAGTTTTTTTTCAATATTTTATTAGAGAAGCAGTTCAGTTTTGGTTTTTGAAGTGAGTGAGCTAACAAGATGTACTTTTTTTAAGAAATCAGTTAATATTAACAAAATATGCAATCTATCTATGCACTCGTTTTAAACTGAAAAGAGGGACAATTTTTTTTTGAGTATGTACTATTGATTTTTTTTCTCTCTTTAAAAAAAAGAGGAATCTAAAAGAAGAAGAATGACTCTTGTTTTGAAACCAATACAGAAGATATGCATATATATATATATATATATATATATGCATATCTATATATATATATATCTCTATATATATATATATATATATATATACTATATATATATATATATATATATATATATATATATATAAAGTAGCTCACACCAAGATTAATATAGAGTTATTAAAATTCTATAAAATTGTATTAATAAATATTTTTGTTATGAAGGAAATAATTAGGATGCTGTGTTAAAACCATTGTTTCTGCTCCCTAAAATCTGACAGAATGGGTTAAATCAATATTCTACTGTGGACTCATATACCGGTTCTTAGTAACCAAAAGAAGGGACAAATTTAAAACCAGCCAAAAACATATCTAATCATCATCTTTGACAAGAGAAGAAGAAAGAAAAGATGAATAAAAAACCATATATAGCCAAGTTTGAACAAGCTATCAATCAAATTTTGTTAAAGTTTTCCTCATAGTCATTGAAAGTGTCTACAGTGATTTTTTTTAAATGGTAGAGACAAGCAAATCCACCAGTTCATACTTATCTAATAGTATTTGTAATAACTTTTATTGAAATGGTAGAGGCAAGCCAGTCAACGAATTGAGCATTATTAAAAGTCTCAACAATAAATAATTTTAAAATTGTGAAAATAAGCAAGTCAATTAATTAATGTTTATCTTAAAAGTATCTGCAAGAACTTTCTTTTTTTTAAATGGAGCAAATCAACTTATTGAAGCTATACATGAGACAAGCAGTCTGAAAATTCAAACTTGAGATATTTCTAAGAAGTGAAAATAATCCGGTAACTATGAACTTTCATTAACAGATCTTTTATTTTTACTTATTAAAAGTAAACCTTAATTTATTGGTCAAAGCATTTTTTTGATACAAAAACATTAAAGGCTTGTTTATTGATGGTTATTCTCAATACCACATAACATAACACAAACACAGTTTAAATATTTAAACTTAAAGTTTCATTATTATTTTATAATTTTTTTATTACATATTTTAATATTGAAATGTTTTTTTGTTGTTGTTCTTCATTTATTATGATAATGAGCAACCTATAAATATATGCATTTATAATGTTTTTTTTAGCTTGTTGCATATTAAATTTGATATAATGTATTTTATTTTGCTCAAGTTTGCAAGAATATTTTTATATATGTGATTTATGTATTAATCCCTATAATAAGGGAACACATTTTAAAAATATATGTTAACATATCACAGGGTGTGTGTGCATGTGTAACTGTTTATACAAACATGTCAAAAAATAGGTTATGCAAGATTAGTTTAAATATGGTAAATTGAAAAGCAGAGTTTCACATATGAATGGAGGTGAAATAAAGCACACAAGTTACATATAAATTTTATTTTTATGATATAATAAGTTAGGAAAGTCTTAAGTAAGCATTCAATGTAATATTTTTAATGTCATTTTAAGCCAACTTATTTTAAAATATCCAAAATGACAAACTTGTATATTAAATTTATTCGGTTATGAATATACAAAATTTTGTATTAATTTTATATTTAATTAATGTAATAATAAGTTATTTATCTAATTATTAAATTTGATTTAAAAAATAAAAAGAAAGAAGAGTAGTATTAATAAATATTGTTATATATCTTAAATGGTTTCCGAGTTATTATTAAAATAGTGTTATATTTTCTTGTCTTAATTCTATCATTTAAATGATCATCATCATCGCTCGCAGATATTAAAAATCATCAGCACTAGCAAATATTAAGCAAGTCTCACAAAATATTAAGTAAGCTAGAATGTTGATTTGCATTTAAGTATTTAAGGATTGAGCTTGATAATAACCAAGTTTTAATAATTATAGGTTAATAATAGAAATCTAAAATTATGTTGTGTCCATGAGTTTTGATCATCCTCATCAAAAATGGATATCATATTATTGATTAAAACACCGTTTAAACACAGTACGGTACATGAGTCATGATCATCATCATCATTAAATAAATTATAATCAATAAATCTAATGTTTAACATAATTAATATATTTAGTAAAAAGGGATTTACAGAAAATTGAGTATCATGCATAGAGATGCGTGATGATCAGTAATCATCACTGGTATTACTGAATCCTAGTTTTAATTATAAAAGTATTTTAGTAAATAACCATAAACTTATATAAATGGTAGTGAATGTAATATGTAAATCCCAGTTTGACATGTGATGATTTTAAAAAGTGTCTATGAGTTAATAAAGATAAATTTATTGTTGTGAGTTCATTATAAAGCTGTGGCTGGTATCATTATCATTATTGATATCATCATTATCAGCATCATCATCACTATCATTATATTATGATAAATAACTAAGTTAGGTAACTAGGTAAATGGCCATCCATATCAGTAATGGTCTTCACTATGTTTATTTGGAAGCCATTAATAAGAGTATTTTTTTGCATCTGTTCATCAATATACTTAAAATGAGCTAGTGATATCTATAAGAGTCTTGAATATATAAATTTTGTGATATTGGGATTATATAATTTTATTGACATGAGTAAAATATAAGAATGTCATTTTTTTCATTAGTCATCCAAGTCATGTGTGATAAAAATGTACCGAATGAGTTTGAACTCAGTACACTCTAAACAGATATTTATCTAGATTTAAAACAATCTAGTGGTGCTCGTGGGAAAACACATGTACTTAGCTAAACTAAATAAAGGGTGATTTAATCCCTTTGCAACTTCATAATATTGCCTTTATATGTAATATGTTTTATAAGTTGTCATGAATAGCACCAGTGTGTGTGTATGACCATGAATGGTCTTATATATTTGGAAAGCAGAATAGGAAGGATTCTTTGTTAAAAGAACCTAGTAATAGAGATAAGCGAAATGCACTACAGGGATTTCACAGTAAATTTTATTCAGTTGCTATATTTAATATTATTTTATTTGATGACAATGGCCAGTATGTTTCATTGTTCAAATGACTTTCCCAACATCTAAATATTTTAAATCTTTAATGATGACAGTTTTAATTTTCATTTGGTTATTTTATATGGAAAAATGAGATAATTTATTTATTTCATTATTAGCATGACAGAATTAAGGTTTAGGATAGTTGCAATCTGGCTATAATGTTATATTTAATTAATTAGAAATAGACACCCAAATAGAGCATGATATGCATATGTTCTGATTTATGTGTTAGCGTCATCCTTATTTAAATATAAATTATATTAAGAAAATTTGTTTGTATTGAAGTGTATATGGAAGAGGTAATTATAAGAAATATATTGTACTGGACCATACTTTCTTGTGAAATTATGCTCCTAATCTTGCACTGAGCATGAAGTATCAGCCAATCCTTTTAAGTTAGATTATCATTTAGATTATAACATTTCTTACAATTTTTCCGATTAAATTCTACATTTCAGGGTTTGATATAATGTTTGGTTTCCATCTTGAAAAACCCAGACCACTTAATTACAGCTATTATTACTCAAAAAAGAAAAAAAAGATAACATTTTAATTATAGCATTATCAAACATTTTGCTTCTGATCAGATTTTTGCAAAAGCAATTAACATTCTTTGCTTATGGAATAAAATTACAATCTTTAGAAAAGTGATTAAAAAATATACAAGTATGTTGGAACAATTAATTTAATTATTTCTTTTACAAATATGTTCCAACAACATGATCCCTTGTTTAATAAGTTTGCTTTTCTCTATTTGAATTTTTCAGAGAAAAGCAAAATACATAAAATGATATATCATAAAAAATATACAAAAAATAAAAATAAAAAACAATACATGAGTTTATTATATGTGTACAATATTCAAATTGGTGTGTATGGGTATTCTACTGCTCAGAACCAACCTCCATTATTAATCTAGCACATTTTTATATTTGTTGTGCTTAATACAGACTTTGTGCAAGGCCATTTTATAATGTCTGGCACAATATATTGTAACAGGGTGCGGACTGAGGAGAGCAATGGTCCGCATAAAGTTACAAGAAAAATGGGTATATATATATATACTACTAAGACTATTAGCTCATAAAGTTACTAATAAGTGTAAATATTAATATTTAATGGTGATGGGAATATTTCAATATCAACCGTATATCATCCATATATTTATTTAGAGGTAGTTGTTAGACTTTAAAAGAAAAAAAAAACATCGTAGAACTCGTGTTTTATTGGGGTGTTTGTGGTATGCGAATATATATATGTGCGTGATTGATATACTTCGAGTGGATGGCAAATTGGAACAAAACGAGATCCGTCTGAAATGCGAATGTATTTTGATGCGATGGCGACCGCAATGACGCAGTCATGGTCTATTCGGATGACGCAACCAGAGAATTTCGCCGGAGGGGATCACGAAAATGAAGGAGAAAGGACGAGAAGAAAAAGGGATATAAAAGAGAATAGAGAGGGGATAAGAGTCTTCTTGCACGGGTCCAGAAAGTAATCAGAGTAAAAGTGTATCATGCATCGAGTGGGGTAAAAACCTCAACTTGACAGGCGATGAAGGCCTGCCCCACAGTCCAGAAGGTGCTGCAAGGAAGAAAATCAATGAACGCCGAATTCCGGTTATCGTCGGCAAAGAATAGTGATCGCTACGAAGAAATGAACCACGAGATCATCCGGTTATAGAGCCTTTATCATCGTAACCCATGCTTTTGGAATATTGAGGTAACGTGAACTTTATCAATTGCCTATTGAATTGCTATTACCACACAATCCGAGTGTTAAACGGATTGTGTCATCCATTGGAACTTTGGAATAATTTAATTTTCTATGATTAAAACCTGTTTTAATAAAATATACCAACTACAAAGTCCGTGGAGGCAGTTTAATAGACGAACAATATTAATGTGTTTTGCAGGGCCTATTAAAATCCAAAGAATAATTTATTTAATCCGTACATGTATGCGTATGCTATAACATTCAATGAAACACGAGTTGTGAATAATGGGGGGTGGGTTAACTAAATGAATTTTAATATTTTCTTTTTGTTGTATAATAAATTTTTTTTACATTAAAAATATCTTTGGAATATTTTTCTTTCGCTTTGTATTTATAGTATGTCAATCAAGTTCATAGTTAGGACTAAAATGTCATAATTAAGGTAAAACGTATACTATACCTCGAAGAACCAGCTTATAAAACTTTAGTATAGGGTAGCGAGCGCACTCCTCCGAAACTGGTCGAGAACTTCATTCTGCGCAGGGAAAACTAATCGATAAGGTTGGATTTTTAAATCGAGTTAGTTATCAAATATACAGTTGATTACAAATATTAATCCACTCCCAGTTAGAGACAGTAGTGTTGGAATCCCTAATTCCCGTCCACGGTCTACTGACCACCACTCCCTGAGATGAGCTAGGCTAATGAACACCACCCCTCTTTTTTTTTTATTTACCGCGAAAGGTAAAGCGGCAGCAAATATTTATTGAGTCGCTATCGGGGTTTATTCTGCATTAATAAATTCCCGCGGTGTAATTCTTATTTGCTCATTGCAAATAGGTTTGGCACTTGGAAGCAAACACGCTATCCATAAATATGCCCGGGAATCATGCAGAGATAAAAATGAATTCATATATCTATAAGATTAAATCTTAGGTTAACTAGAGCCAATCCTATGAATTTATTAATACGACCCTTCAGCGGGCAAAGCGGTTCGTTATAATATAATATATATATATATATATTGTACCGGGTTCGAATATGGTTCATTTGAAACACCAGTCTCTTAGGCAGAGAAGAACATACTCAGAGATTATGTATACCCAAATGATAGCTATAAAATATATAACTAGCATTACATTTTCAGGACATAACTTCTTCTCGGCTGTTGTGTTCAACACCACATTCAAAGCACTTTTTTTTGTTTGTGTATAAACACGGGCTCCAGCTATCTATTCAAAAAAATAAACAATGCACTTTGAAAAATGGCCACTAACTCAACGCCTAAGTTATACGCATAGACTAGCTCAGTTACTTGTAATCACTAACAGATTATACATAATTAGTGGTGAAAAGAATTGTAAGAGAGATTGGTAAAAAGAATTGACTGACAAATAAAGCTTAAGTTTTAAAGATCATTTATTTTAATTAACATTTACTAATTTTAAACATTTTATAAATCTAATATAATACATGCACATTTTAAATTATCACACTATAATATAGCACAAATAATATTTGATGTGTATAAAATCATAGAATTCACAAACACACATAACAATAGTTCATTTTATGCATGCTTATAGAGTTTAAATTACTTGTCTCTGGAGGCTTTACAAATTAATGCGATGCAATGGCTATTATAAAAATAAGAATGTGAAATATTATTACGTAGGATTTTGAATGTGGACGTAGAACTTCATTTTCTTTGGTTACTGCTTTAGGTGAGAATATTTCCAGCTGGCAGGGATGTTTCCTTGATGAGTTTCTTTATTATTCATGATTATTATTATTGGAGACAACTAGATACTGACGGAGATTCCTCAAGTTGTTACACTGACATTATTTCACGGGCAGATCTTGCTGTTTCCATCGGACTTCAGGCTGTGGAGAAACGTGTGTTCCTAATGCTGCTCAGCACTGCATTTTTTTGTTTCTCGATAAACTAACTCAACTGATTGTCCTCTCTTGACTTAACTGACTCAATTCATTGGCCTCAATGAACTTAACTGACTCAATTGAATTGTCCGATAAAAAAAGGTCTATTTATACCTCTAGCGTGTTGTCGAAGTTTCTTTTAATATCCTCCGGCAATATCTGTTGTCGAAATTCCATTGATAACTTCATGTTTTTGAAAATTGATTAATTAGTAATAGCCATGCCAACATGTTGTTTTATATTTTCAATTAATAGCCATTGCCATGTTTTTTTAATGATATTCTTCTTTTATTTCATTTTAATATTTATTACGCATACATTTTTTATATTTACAGTCACACATATATACACACATATTACTTTTTCTTTAATTCGAATGAAAAGGGATTTATATTTTAAAGCTTTTAATTATTTATATTTTACAAATACTAATAAGAAAAATTGTTTACTTCCTTTTATAAAACTTTTAGTTTAACTTTTTTAACGCAACACCCCACTCCCCTTCTGATTAATTAATTGTAACTTTTATTTCAAAAACTGATAGAAAACTATTTGACTCTTATCTTTTTTGAAAACAAACTGTAATAAACTCTTCAACATTTAATTTTACATTTTTCTTTTACGAAAGATTACTTTAATAATTTTTTTAGATAAATTATTATGTGCCAATATTCAATATTGGTACAATATATATATATATATATATTGTATATATATGTACCAATATATCAATATATATATATATATATATATTGAACCACACATCTTCTCTGCATTAAATATTAATGATAAATAGTAATCTCAAATACTTTACCTTCCTTACTTACTATCCAATCTTTGAAGGTGCTCAGTCCTTAGGTAGAGTGCAAAATATCATTGGCAGCAATCTACCATTAATACAAACACTCAGCTACTAGATAAATACTGACCAAATAAACAATTGATTTGTTTTAAGGAATAACCCTTTAGGCACCAGTTAATTACATAATAATTAACATGTCCATCTGACAAGTAACCATCTAGTACCGGAGATCCAGCTAACTCAATGGATTTTAACTACCTTTTAAGAAAATAACAACTCTGCCCTAGCTGATACTTGTATTTTAAAAAATAATAACAATGTACTGAATGAGAAAACATTTACGTCTTTAAACAACAAATCTTTACTTTTAAAAATATAGTTTCCTTAACCTTTTGATTTTAAACTAACTATTTCTTATTAATGATTAAATCTTTCTCTTCCCACTTCATAAAAATATTATTCAGAATAACTCTGTATATCAAAATATAAACAAATATTTAAAAGACAGTTTAAGTATTTCTTTTTTAAAAACATTTGTTTTGCTTTATAATTTAAACATGCACACTCTTTTCATTTTAGATAAATATTTTAATACATTATTATAATAAATAAAATATACACAGAACATTAACTTAAAATTCACACATATGTACACACAATGTCTTTAAATATAATTAAATATAGAAGCTGATATCATTTTTATTTTCCAAATGATATTTTGTAAAGTTTAAAGTTTTATTTATCACAGTTTATTTTTTATTTTAAAAGGAAATCAAGAATGAAAGAATACTAAAATCAAAAGTTACCTAGGATTTGTAACTTTGAAATGAGGTACACAGCACAATGTAGTTTCTTTAAAAATTATTTATGACCGGTTATCGCTAACTTCTAGCAAATCTTCCTTGGATCCCTTGAGATTATATAACATCCATGGATTTTTCAGCATACACACTCTGCTACTTTACTTGCTTTATTCGAACATGGTTCCCCCTGCAAACTATCTGTTGTTGTTATCGCAGTACGAAAGCTCCAGCTGATTGTACAATATGGTAAATTTAACAGTGCATCAATTTGGTAGACATAACAATTTATATAATTGTTATATCTGTAGCTTCAAGAAATGTTTTAAAATGTCCTATAAAGAATAATAAATATTGAAATATTTAAACTGTTTTAAACAATGAAATTTTTTTTTATCTCCAGCATTTGTTGTCTTGTGAAATTACTTTCCTTTGCTTCACTCTGATTGTTTGAAACTTTCACATACACACACACACACATTCAATTGTTTGATTATAGAACAAAACAAATTTTCTTTATTATTTAATTTTTTATTACAAATTAATCAAAATAATATTAAATCATTTTTATTTCATAAGATTCTTTTATTTTTTTTAAAATAAAAAAATCTTACCCTCATTTGAAGCATTTATTGTTTATTTTTCTTTAATAATAAACCTCCTTACCTTACTCGTTAGTTTTAAATTTCTTTTTCTTAAACTTTTATGTTCCCACTTTTATTTAAAAAATAAAAAAAACAAATTCATAAAATATTACTACATTTAAAAAACAATGTATCTTGGTATATTATCTCCATCCCTCCCTTGAAACTAAAATATCTTTCTGAGCATTAGCTTCATAATCTAAATTTATAAATATTATATTGCTTTATTTAATTAATGTTCATTTTCTTATACCCGTGTAGTCATATTTATTTATGATAACTTTTATCCCATTATGTTTTTGTTTTATGGTTGATCAGGTGGCTCTTTCTTTCTATCAAATGAATCGTTCTACCCACCCCATCTTCTGTATTAATCCAGAGGCTCCCAGGGTAAGTTGCCGTAATCCACCTTTGTTAAAAATTCTGCCATTTCTTCTACTGAATGTCTGTCTTTGCTCAACATTAAATGTTGTATATTTGGTGGCATGTTATTTTGTAATATTCTATTCATCTGTCTATCCAACATAGGAAATGCCATTAATGCCTTGAATTTTGATATTTGCCGGTAGAAGAATTGCACATGAGTTTCTCCCTGAGCTTTTGAATACTTTTCCTTGGATATTTTGTACATGATCCCATCTTGCTTGGCCTCATTCCAAAATGCTCTTAGAATCAAATGTCTATACTCTGCAAACATCTGTGGTTTATCACCTAAGGTATGTCACAAATCACATGCTGTCCCTTGGAGGTAACTACTTGCCACTGAAACTTTAACCTCTTCTGGAAAATTTTGAAAATGAAACAAATTACCTAAGGTCTTTAAATGTTTCAATGGGTTTTCTCCCACTTCTGCTTTAAATACTGAAACAGTAAATTGTTTTTCCATGAATGTACTCATCCGTTCATCTTGTCTATCATCAAAACTGAAATTCTCACATTTCTGTTCTATCTGTTTTACTTTCTGCCCTATCTCTTCCATTACACTATTATATATCTCCTTCAATTCAGCCTTTATAACCTCCTTGCTCTCTATTATTTTCTCAGAATTTTCTAATTCCTTATCATTACTTTCTTTCGTGCTCTCTATTTTTAGTTTCACTCTTTTTTGTTGCACCATTCTCTGGCTATTTACTAATTCCTGACATATCCTTTCTACTTGCACTACTCTTGCTCCTAACTGATTCACTTCCCTCTTGTTTAACTCCTCTCTCACTTGTTCCATGTCTCCTTTTAATTCTAAAATCTCAGACTTTTTTGTGTGTACATTTTTCCTCACTGCTTCTACCACTTCCTGGCTTATGTCCATTCTTCCCATTAATTCCTGTCTTATTTTCTTCATCTCTGTCCTAAGCTCATTAACTTCCTGCTTCATTATTTGACGATTTCGATTAATATCTTTGCACATTTCCTTCATCATATTTATTAACATTTGAAATGTGCTTTGCCCTACTATACTTGGGATTTTAAAGAATATCGGGCTTACTTCTAGCATTGCCCCTCCATCACTATCACTTTCTTCCATTTTGTCACTGATCATATCTAGCTTTATTTAAATAAAAAAAATTCTATTTCAAAACATATGTACAACCAGCCTTAATCCTCATGAAGTTTTATTTTTACACCTCCTGTTCATCTATCCTCATTCGTCCAGAGTGTCCCTTTATTATTATTATTTTTTCTTAAGCATTATGTTTTATATTATGTCCTATGAAAATCACTTTTACTAGTTACGCTAATCTGACCGGTTCTAAAAAAACAAAAAACAAATGCACCCTCACACTTTCTAATCTCTCTCTCACTAATTGTCAACTATATTATTAATGGCCAACTTTGATCACACCACATAAAAATGTCTAACTACAGCTTATGTTGTTCCTAACATTTGAAACAACCAGTTTCAGGCCACATCAATGTGCCAAATGATCATCCAACTACAGCTTATGTTGGTCCTACCATTTGCAATGACTAGTTTCAGGCCCTGTTAATGCACTAAATAAATGTCCAACTAAAGATTACATTGTTCCTATCATTTGAAACAACCAGTTTCAGGCCATGTTAATGCGCCAAATAAATGTCCAACTACAACTTATGTTTGTCCTATGTTAAAGCACCAAATGACCATCCAACTACAGCTTGCATTGTTCCTATCATTTGAAACAACCAGTTTCAGGCCATGTTAATGTGCCAATTAAATGTCCAACTACAACTTATGTTGTCCTATGTTAATGTGCCAAATGACCTTCCAACTACAACTTAGGTCAGTTCGATCACTTGCAACATCTAGTTTTGGGCCATGTTGGTGCACCAAAATGAACCGCCCACTTTCTCTGCATTAAATATTAATGATAAATAGTAATCTCAAATACTTTACCTTCCATATTTACTATCCAATCTTCAAAGGTGCTTGGTCCTTTCAGGTAGAGTGCAAAATATCATTGACAGCAAACTACCAATAATACAAACACTCAGCTACTAGATAAATACTGACCAAATAACCACTTTATTTGTTTTAAGGAATAACCATTTAGGTGCCAGTTAATTACATAATAATTAATGTATCCATCTGACCAGTAACAATCTAGTACCTAAGATCCAGGTAGCTCAACAGATTTTAACTACCCTTTAAGAAAATAACTCCGCCCTAGCTGATACTTTTATTTTAAAAAATAATAACAAAGTACTGAATGAGAAAACATTTATGTCTTTATATTTTTAAAAGCAAGGATTTGTTGTTTAGTTTCCTTATCCTTTTAATTTTAAATTCACTATTTCTTATTAATGATTAAATCTTTCCTTTACCACTTCATAAAAATATTATTCAGCATAACTGTGTATATTAAAATATAAACGTAAATATTTAAAAGACAGTTTAAGTATTTCTTTTTTTAAAACAATCATTTTGCTTTATAATTTAAACACGCACACTCTTTTTATTTTAGATAAACATTTTAATACATTATTATAATAAATAAAATATGCATGATACATTAACATAAATTTCACACATATGTACATACTATGTCTTTAAATATAATTAAATATAGAAGCTGATATCGTTTGTATTTTCTAAATATTATTTTGTAAAATTGAAAGTTTTATTTATCACAGTTTATTTTTTATTTTAAAAGGAAATCAAGAATGAAAGAATACTAAAATCAAAAGTTACCTAGGATTTGTAACTTTGAAATGAGGTACACAGCACAATGTAGTTTCTTTAAAAATTATTTATGACCGGTTATCGCTAACTTCTAGCAAATCTTCCTTGGATCCCTTGAGATTATATAACATCCATGGATTTTTCAGCATACACACTCTGCTACTTTACTTGCTTTATTCGAACATGGTTCCCCCTGCAAACTATCTGTTGTTGTTATCGCAGTACGAAAGCTCCAGCTGATTGTACAATATGGTAAATTTAACAGTGCATCAATTTGGTAGACATAACAATTTATATAATTGTTATATCTGTAGCTTCAAGAAATGTTTTAAAATGTCCTATAAAGAATAATAAATATTGAAATATTTAAACTGTTTTAAACAATGAAATTTTTTTTTATCTCCAGCATTTGTTGTCTTGTGAAATTACTTTCCTTTGCTTCACTCTGATTGTTTGAAACTTTCACATACACACACACACACACACATTCAATTGTTTGATTATAGAACAAAACAAATTTTCTTTATTATTTAATTTTTTATTACAAATTAATCAAAATAATATTAAATCATTTTTATTTCATAAGATTCTTTTATTTTTTTAAAATAAAAAAATCTTACCCTCATTTGAAGCATTTATTGTTTATTTTTCTTTAATAATAAAACCCCCTACCCAACTTTTTAGTTTTAAATTTCTTTTTCTTAAACTTTTATTTTTCCTCTTTTATTTAAAAAAAAAAAATCATAAAATATTACTACATTCAAATAACAATGTACCTCTGTATGATATATATATATTTTAACCGACAACCCCATTCTAACCGTTCTACCCAATGCTTGTCAACAAGAATTAAATAAAATAGATCTTCAAAAATGGACATGAGCTACACAATAGACTGGATGGAAATACTATGGCTGTCTAGTCGCATAACACCTGCAGATAGTATTTAAACACTATCTACCAAATAATAATTTGAATACAAATTAATTATATATGTTTTATTTGATGAACGCAATTTCGAGATAATTGCATATATCTGATTTACAAAAAATAAATTTATAATTTTCTGGTGGTCATTGTCCCTTGAGTAATATCTATAAAAAATTTATATACAGGAAGAATATATTTATGAGTGTCAGTTTGTGGCTGACCTCAAGCACCAGACTCACTATTACAGTGAGAATTATATTTTCCCTACTTTTCTTGTCTAATGAGGTGCCTGACCAAAGCTAGCTCATTCTCAGAGTTGGGAGGAAAAACTATCGGATGAACAAAGATATATTAAGAAATGTGGATTTGAATGTAAAATATATTGAACCTATACACATGTCTATTCACATCGGACATATTTAAATAATTTGCAATTTATTTTGGCAGGTAAAGTAAGAGGTGAATATAAGTGATAAAATAATATGGAACTTCAACTCCAAGGTAAATATATAACTTTTATTATTAATGTTTTAACATATTATTTAGAAGATTAAATTATATCATTCCCAGCTGAAAATATAATAAAGCCCCAACCATAAATGAAATAATAATAAAAAAACTTAATATATAACAAATAAATATTTGTTTACAAAAAAAAAATTATATACAGTGATACACAATAATTTAATACCATAGACTAATCAAATATAATTATTATGAGGGCAGTGAGTAGCAATTCCAAATTATATTAAAAAAATACAAAGTTCATATTACCTGATGAACCCCGGGGTTTGGTTTATAATATAGTCAATCACTTAGTGTAACTGGTTCCAATCTAGAGTCTGGAAGTACTCAAAGTTTACTTTATAAAAGTGTGACATTCCTTTGTTCTTGTGTAAAGTCCAGCATTATGATTTATTTGGATAATGAATAAGATGTGATTTAAGTTCCCAATTATGTAGTCTTCCAAAGTGAATTTATTCATACTTTTGGGATACGATTCTCCCCATTTTGTCCTATATTAGACAATATAGATTGTTGATGAAGTTCTTGGGTTCTTCTGCGGACAGGCTGTGTAGAGTCAGCATCGCATCAGTGGCAGATGGTGGAGCCCTTCACATATCTGTGATTACCCTGTCATTTTAAACATTGGCATTAAGATGTCTACAGTTCTCTCCTGCTCAGCTGTTCCAATCTAACTGTCCTTAACTGCTTTGTCCTTTTTCAAAAAAGAATTTTATTGGATCTTCGATCTATTTTTTTTTTAATACTTTTTCTTTTTTTTAGTAATTAATGATTGCTATACAACCAAGAATTGCATGGAGGCATATACAATATTTCTTTTCACTACTCTCATTAATTTTAGATATGATTGAAACAAAAATCTATATTTGGAATAATCTTAAGCAATATATAAAAAAATTATTTGCACACAACTGTATTTTTTTCAAAATTATATTTTAAAAATAAAGTGTTCTAAAATAAACAATTATGCCTAACTAATTCCTTCCCCATTTGTTTTCTTTTTAAAAAAAAAATTCAAAATTCATTCACGTATATATATATATATATATATATGTCTAATTACTTATACATTTTTAACCTCTTAATGATAGCTTAATGAGTACATGTATTGAGGGTAATGTGTAGGTGTTATTCAATTATCTTGTAACAGGGTTTGAACCCAGATACTGTTACAATATATATATGCAAGAGACAACTCTCTTTTTTTAAAATGATTAATAATAATAATAATAATATATTTCTAATTATGAGAAATATCAGAATGAATTAATTCAATATTAATAAAATATTTTTAAAAGAAATTTATGTAGGCATCTTCATCTTCTCCTGAGGGCTTTTGAGTGGGCTTCAAGTCAACTGGCTGTGCAATGAAAAATTTCATCTCATTCAGGCATAGGTAAGGTGGCTTTTGTCATCTTTGTGGCCAGCTGGAACTGATATGATCACATCTTGGTGATTTGGACAGAGAAAGGGCGGATGTACTGGCTGGTTTTCTATCCCACAGTCATTTTAGTGGAAGCTCTGGTAGATTTCTCCATATTTTCTATCTGGTATAATGCAATAATTATTATTAAATCTTCATCCACTATCTTGAATACTTCATTAAATTTAAAAAAAAAACAAGAGTTCTTAAAAGAATTGTGTAATGGATTTCTTCTTAGAAAATATCAGCAATAGTCTAGTCCATAAATTAATCTCTAAGTGGCTAGATGATTGTAGAATTCTGGAGCCAAAGTAGTGAATGACTAGGCCAGAATGAATGCCAAAGAAAGAATGATCTGAATTCCACAGCACTGACTAAAAACTATTCACACCACTCATACAGAACCAATTCAATCAGCCAACCTTTTAATTTAGCTTATCATTCAGATCATAAACATTCTTTTTCATTTTTCTGATTAAATTCTACATTGCAGGGTTTGATATAATGTTTGGTTTCCATCTTGAATACTTAGACCACTTGATTACAAATATCAATTCAAAAGAATTTTTATTTTATATTAAAAAAAAAAGATAACTTTTTAATTATAGCATTGATTATCAAACATTTTGCTTTTGGTCAGATTTTTGAAAAAGCAATTAACATTCTTTTTGCTTAAGGAATAAAATTACAGTTTTTAGAAAAGTAATTAAAAAACTAAAATATATATATAAGTATATTGGATCAATTACCAAAATGTGATCCATTTGTTCAAAGAAGTTTGCTTTTCTTTGTTTGAATTTTTCAGAGAAAAGCAAAATACGTAAAATGATATATACTAAAAATATCCAAAAAAAAATAAAATAAAATAAATAAATAACAAAAAACATACATGAGTTACTATATGTGTATGTGTTTGTTTACAATATTTCTGTGTCAATTGAAGATTTTCTTTAAATTAGTGTGTGTGGGTATTCTAATTCTCAGATCCAACTTTCATTATTAATATAGCACATTTATTTGTTTTTTGTGCTTAATATATACAATTTTACATGTGTATCTGCTGTAATGTTCTTTACAGCAGACTTTATGCATGGACATTTGATAATGCCTGGCACAATATATATATATGAATATAAGAAGATATGCAAAGAAAGTAAAGGAGAAGATGAAGAGTATTATTTCAATTTTTACTGAAACCCAATAAAATAATTTAATCATGAATTTTGAATTAATATCATTTTTATTTAAATAATTAATAACCTAATATTTTATGTAATAAAAAGAAATTGAACTAGAAAATTTAAAAACTGCAGGTTTATATTTAGGTCAAACTTTCAAAATCAAAATATGCTTTTATGTATTATTGTATAAAAATAATTCATTTGGGTTTATTATCATTTTTTATGATATGACAATTAATGCAAATTATTCACTTATGGTCACATTTTTTTTTAGAATTCTTCAAAGTGCCCTGCTTAGAGATTTTCAAAATAATATCAAGAACGAATTAAGGAGTGGAACGGTAAATATGATAGTGACAGCTTTTAAATCATTTTCTTTCCATTTATTATATATATATATTGATAGATAATATGTTTAATAAAATCTATCGTTAGTTAAATACTTTAATACTGTCATTTAAAAGATTATTCATTTGACACAATAAAAATTAATTAAAGAAACATTTATTATAATAAAATAATACGCAATTTAAGCAATAATTTTTTATATCAATGAATTTTGCAACATTAGATTATATGGTTTATTTTATGTTTCACTTTTATATTTTCTAATACTCTGCTCAACAAGTTTATGTATTTTATGTTTCATATTTTGAAGACGGAAATCACATTAATTATATACTAGATATAAATAACAAATGTTCACTCACACTCAAAACATTTATCATAAAATATATATGTGTAATTAAAACAGAATTAACCACCTTCCACTAAGTTATGTCACATATGCAATCATAAAAGGAACGAATGTTACGTCTCTTTTTTTGTCTGTGTTGTTATAGAAGTTAACTTTTTGACATAGTTATGAATTTTGTTTATTGTTTTAATTTATTTACAGACTAATATATATAGATATATTATAACGATATAGGTTTTCCATTAAAAGAGGGGAAACACATCTCACTACAGTCAGACCTAGGATCTTCAAGTATGATGCTATGAATGACTCAATGAAGTACTTAACTAATGATGGTATCTACCTCAATGGGTTATGTCTAAGTTTACACATTAAATTCATTCACAATTTAGGCTGATTCAGTCATATCCCATCCCTCTTTTGGTTTCCATTTTACCTCAGTATTCAAACTCAGGGAAAATCCTTCGGCTCTCTTCAGGTGTGAATTTATTTACATAGTGTCTACTGCACCTCTATATAGGTTTTCATTGACATAAAATACATACAACTCTATTGCTGTGTTGCATATAATAATAATACATATGGGTATGCATGTATATTAGTAAGAACAATTGATAAATATATGTTTGAATGATTTGATAAACTAGAGACCAATTTTAATTTAAATCAAACTGACAATATGTATTTGATAACAGATAAAATTCAGACTTTCTCAACATGATAATAAAAAATATATAATATGATATACATATGTGTGTCAATTATGTATATCTGCCATATTAATGATTAAATGTGTTTATTATTCCAAATCTTTCCATGGTAGATATACATGACAAGACATAAAATATTTACAAAGCAGGTAAATTTAACAAAAAAATCATTGATTCATTATTATAATAACCATCAAGATGACTAGGTAATTTATCCTAATATGCAAATATGTATTGTGCCAGACAGTCTTAAACAACAGGCATAAGATGGCTGCAAGCATGGTTACAGCCCAAGTAAAAATGTATACATAACATATAATAAGTAAGATTTATCTGTGCAGATATATTTACTCTTTTGCTTACACACAAAATATATTCTAAAGATGTAAATGATAATGCTACACATTATAGAAATGTATATTTGCATACAACAAACTATCATATATTTTTGGTTTTATAGTTTTATTATCAGAGTTAGTTATTTTAATACATGTAAACATGGTGATGGGAGTATAAGTTTATTCGTGGAAACTTAAAAATAATTTTAAGTTATCCAACATTTGTACATTTTTTTTTTCTTATATAATCAAAGTTTTTTTTTTTGCTTTATATGTTTTTTTTTTGAAACTTAAAACAAGTGCAAGTTTTCAATGTAAATACATTTAATTTTTCTTTAGATATTTTTTTGAAGTTTTGTTTTATTACCACAAGCAAATCAATGATCTTTTTATTGCATTATATCGTAAAAAGAAAAAATGTGGAAATGCATTAGTGGTCATTCAGTAATTACAAAAGTAAGGGAAAAGAATTTAAATGCATTAGTGGTATGAGGAACTCTAGATTAATTATAAAGATGAAAGACTTCATTAGGACAAAATTTTTTTAATCAAAGCCAGTAATGAAGGGTGAGATTTAAGAAAAATAAGTTAAGCTATATGTATTGTTTAAATACATTAGGAATTATTTTAAAATGTCAAAGCATTAGTCCATAGAGGGAATCATTAAATACACAATGAAATAAGAGGGATATATAAGTAGTGGTTCAAGAAAAAAAAGGCTAGTCTTTCTAAGTTTTAGAAAGGAGTTTTTCAGCTATTAATTTGTGTTTTGAAGTTCAGGGAAAGCTCATAGAGACCGAAACAATAGGAAAAGTCCCCTTACAATCCACTTCATTTAAGGAAGCTATAACCATGGGAATGCCTTTATAAAAAAGAGTTCAGCATGAATATCATAAAAAAGCAAGGTAATAGTGGGTTGGATTCAAAAACTAAATTGGAGTCTTTGTTGATTTATTAACATAAATGCCAGAGCTTATACATTGACATGGCACCTAAAAGAATGGATATGAGGAAAAGATTAAATTCTTGCATGAAATAAGTCAAAAAGTAATACTTGATCATATATATTTGCTGAAGAATGTGACCAAAATTCAAGTCACATGAAAATAACCATGGAGTTGAAAAACACTTCGGTACACCCACCATGCTCAAATCCAATCCAGCCATGGAAATGTAACTCTCAAGCTCCAATAAAGTGTAGCTATTTTGAACAATTTGCTGATGCGCCATTGGGATAAGGCCCATAACTACCAACTAAGTACATTATATAGCCCACTCAAAAGCCCACAGCCTGGAGAAGAATGAAACTTTCAAGAAGTATATATATATATATATCTTTTTTCCTTTTTTTTATTACTGAGCTAATTAATTATTTATTTAATCTCTCACTATATATATATATAATTATTTTTATTTATATAATTTCATGTGTCATTTGCCTCATGTATGTAAATTTAATATTTACTAAGATCATAAAAACCACATACCTTGTGGAAGTAGGCTTACTAACCTAAATTTTATATTGATTGATGATATCTGCTTGTCTATTTATTTATATATTTTTATATCTGCTTTGAGCAGGGTCTAGAGATTATCATTCATTTGAATATGTAATATTTATTTAATGGCTAGATGAAAGTGAGTTTGCTGACCCAGATAATGTCTTAACTTATTGGTGTGTGTATGTAGGACTTAGCTAACTTTCTTTTATATATTTAATCCACTACATGCATGATTCTCTAATCATAATTCACCATTATTTTATATAATTTTTATAGTAATTTCTTATAATTATATATTTTATCCACTACATACAGGATATATATATATATATATTGTAACTGGGAGACATGACCCCCCTCTCTTTGTAGGTTTTATTTCCTGATGAGCATAATGCAGGAAGGAACTATCGATTGACATTCCCCAGTGCAGACATGATCCCATGTACAGTATTTCCTGCTCATCAGACGATGTAGTGCCATAGAGACTGAAAGCATCTAGAAATTTATGTGTTTGGTTTCCCAAATGGCACCTGTAGAGTTCGACCTCACTACAACCTTACTTATCTTTGTCTGGTTATGCCAAATATAGCTAAGGAGGCACAGGATTCTTGAGAGCAAGGGCGATGAATGATTAGTGATGCAAAATGGAACTGAACAACTAAAATTAATTTTAAGTAACATCAATTTTATTAACAATAATTATTGATAAGTCATTCCAGTAGCGTTCACCATTTGTATCAAATGAAAGCTCATTTCAGTTCATCTTGTGTGAAGAAGTCAAAAAGCCTTTTTATCAAGTATATATATACATAGGTTTTATCACTTTATTCAGATGTGGTTTATTTAAGTATGCATATAAGCCTTTATAATTCATGATCATTTAATTATTGTAATACATAACAATTGCAAATTGGTATATTGTTATTACTCAGTCAAACACAGACATATATTTTTACATAGGTTTTATCACTTTATACAAATGTGGATTATTCAGATATGCATCTAAGCATTTATAACTCATTATCATTAAATTGTTCTAATATGAGCACTTCCAGGTTTATAGATATTTATTATTCAGTCAAACATAGATGTATATTTTTACATAGATTTCATCACTTTATTCAAATGTGGATTATCCAGGTATGCATCTAAGCACTTATAACTCATTATCATTTAATTATTCCATTTTGTATCACTTCCAGGTTTATAAATATTTATTAATCAATCAAACACAGATATATATTTTTATATAGATCACTTTATCCAGATGTGGATTATTCAGGTATGCATCTAAACATTTATAATTCATTCATCATCAATAGTAGTCTGTCCAATAGACAGGTCCAGAGAGTAGTCACTACATCAGTTCATCCATTCTTCCATTCCATTCTCTTCCTTGCCCACTTCCTCAATTCCACATAACCCCTTCCATCTCGTATATCATCCAATAATGTCAATCTCTTCCGTCCTATCTTTTTATTTCCACTCACCATACCTTCCAAAACATCTTTCATTAAACTATAATCTTTTCTTAGTATATGTCCAATCCAGTTTCTCTTTCTCTCTTTGATACTTTCAATCAATCTTCTTTCCTCATTAACTCTTTTCAAAACTTCTTCATTTGTTATTTTATTCACCCAACTGATTTTTTCCATTTTTCTCCATATCCACATCTCAAAAGCTTCCAGTCGTTTTTTAATTCTATTACTCAATGTCCATGTCTCACAACCATACATTAATACACTCCACACATAACATTTAATTAATCTTTTCCTTAATTCTCTTTCCATAGGTCCACAGAATTTCTTCTTTCTTTTTACAAATGTCACCTTTGCCAATGCTATTCTTCTTTTAACTTCATCTTCACTTCTTCCATCCTCACTCAACCAACAACCCAAATATCTAAATCCCTTCACCTGCTGCACCATGTCATCATGGATTCCAATTTGCAGTCTTTTTGCATCTCTCCCTATCCATAAACACTTAGTCTTTTCAATATTAATCTTCATTCCATATGCCATACATCCTTCTTCCAATTTATTCAACATATTCTGAAGATCCTTTTCTTCCTCAGCAATAAGAGCCATATCATCTGCAAATCTTATACACTTTATTACTCTCCCTCCAACATTTGCTCCTCCACAGTCCAAATAATTATTTATCATATCTTCTAAATAAATATTAAACAAAACAGGTGACATACTACATCCTTGCCTAACTCCACTTTCTATATTCACTTCATCCGTCTCATTACATCCAAATTTAACTCTTATTCTTTGCCCATTATACATATTCCATATCAATCGTCTTTCTTTCCAGAATACTCCTTTACCTCTTAAGATAGACATCAGTTTATTCCAGCTTACTCTATCAAATGCCTTTTCTAAATCTACAAAACATATACCAATTCCTTTATCTCTTTCCATATATCTTTCTGCAATTGTCCTAACAATACCAATAGCATCTCTCGTGCTTTTCCCTTTCCGAAAACCAAACTGTTCTTCAGCAATATAATAGTCAACCTTCCCATAAATCCTTTGAGTTAAAATCCTCAATAACACCTTAGAAACATGAGACAATACACTTATTGTCCTATACTCTTCACATTTAACAGCTTTCTTCTTTTTAGCAATTGGAATCACTATAGTTCTTAAAAAATCTTCAGGCCAAACTCCACTATTATATATCAAATTGCAAAGTCCAACTATTTCCTTCATAGTAAATTCTCCCATTTCTCTCAAAAATTCTATAGGTACTGCATCAAATCCAATAGCCTTACCATTCTTCATTTGTGCGATTGCCTTTCTTACTTCATCTGGCAGTATGTCCATACCTCTATCATCCATTGCAACATCTTCTTCATTTTCAAGTTCATAACTAATTAAATTATTTCCTCTACTAAACAGATACCGAATATATTCTTCCCATCTTTTTAATATATCATTACTATCGGTTAACCTTCTTCCATTCTTATCCGCAATCTCACTTGCTACCCATGTCTTTTTCTCCCAAGAAATACTTTGTATTCTATCAAATGCTAGATCATATCTTTTCATCTGTTGAAACCTTTCTATCTCTTTACATTCTTGCTCCAACCACTTTTCTTTTGCTAAATCTGTTTCTCTTCTTAATTCCTTTTGCCCTTCCTCAGTATTTATATTCTTCCACCTTCTCCGCACTTCCATCTTTTCCAACATACCTTCAGTTATCCAAGGTCTTTTAGCTTTTCTCGCACGAATAATACCTATTTCATTTTTTGCTATTTTCAAGAATCCCTCTTTAATTCTATTCCAACACTCATCAGAGCCATTAATATAGTTCCCATCCTGAACAATTTTTTTAAATTCACCCTCACATATTAAACCAAATTTTCCTTTTTCCATTTGTCTCAATTTATCCAAGTCCCATATTGTGTATCTTTTCCCTCTTTTAATTCTTTTTAAACTTAACTTTAATTTAGCCATCACCAAATTATGATCCGAATCTATATCAGCACCTGGCAAAGCATGTGAACCCTTAACAGCATTCTTATATCTATTCTGAATCAGTATATAATCAATTTGATAACGTTCTTTGTTACCTGGAGCTTTCCATGTATACAATCTTCTAATATGATTTTTAAAGCAAGTATTTGAAATGACAAACCCATTCTCTTTACAAAATTGTACAAGTCGACTACCCCTTTCATTTCTTTTCCCAATACCATAATTTCCAACAATTTTCTCTTCCCTACCTTTCCCCACAACCGCATTCCAATCCCCCAATAGCAATATACATGCATTTTTTCCTTCACATTGAATACTTTCTTCTATCTTCTCATACATTTCATCAATTTCACTATCATCATGATCATTATGATGAGTACTAGTTGATTCAACTCTCTTTTCAAATTCTCCAATTTCCCACTTTTCCTCAAAGATCTAACATTCCACGTTCCAATTCTCAGTGTATCCCCTCTCAATGAATTATATTTATGAGGATTTCGCAGGTTGACGACCTGAGTAGCCTCATGTCCACTCCTGCCGGGCAAGACACCAAAGTTATTCTTAACTAAGGTCTCAACACCAAACGTAATGATTTCTGTAGACATACTCATAATAAAACAAGGGAATTATAAGACAAAGTGGTTTCCCGTTGCCTTCTTTGCCCAGCAATAACCTCTATAATAGGCTTAGTGCACTAGTCAAATCCCATAAAATGAAAATCCAACTACCGCTTCCTCCTCATCGTTGTCACCTCTAGTGATCTTCCGCTGACTTGGAAGAAATGCCGTTGCTGACCCAGCACCCAGCGGGGTGTTGACTTATTTAATGGTGGTCAACACTTCCCATTATACATCCACCGTCATAGGAATTGTGGCACTTTATAGAAGTAGACACGCCACTGTTTCCTTCACCACTTCCTGATAGTGAATGTTGTCCCATTGTCAGCGACTGCTTATTTACAGTACTCTGCTTATTCGCAGCTAACCTTCATATCTGAAGGCCATGCCCCTATCCGCAACCTGGGGACACTCTGGGTGGCATGGGACCCATGCCTTATTCCCAGTATAATTCATTATCATTAAATAATATGTGATATGTTGGACTATTTCCATTCTTTTATGAGTGAATCTTGAATGTTTTGAGTAGTATTATTCTTCACTCTTCTTCAGGTGTTGTTGGCCTATATGCACAGTGACAATATTCGAAGAGAAGTCAAACTTGCACATGTGCATATAGGCTAGCAGCACCTGAAGAAAAGGGGAGAAAATATTATGTAATTACTCACCTGTATTGCTATTTGGGTGTTATTACACAAATTATTTTTATTTGGAAAGTTTAAATAAAGTTTAAAATTTTCTATACATTCAACATTCACTCATAAAATGATGAAAATAGCTCAACGTATAACATCTTATAATATACAATCATTACAAATCTTCCAACAAATATTATCATTTAATTATTCAAATATATAGCATTTCCAGGCTTATAGATATTTATTATTCAATCAAACACAGATGTACATATTAAACATAGGTTTTATCACTTTATCCAAATGTGGATTATTCTGGTAAACACATAAGTATTTATAATTCATTATAATTTAATTATTCTAATATATAACAATTTCATGTTTGTATGTTTTTATTACTCAGTCAAACACAAATGTATATTTTTACACATAAGTTTGTTATCAGCAATTCCATATTTGTAGAACATTTATAATTTTGAATATATAATGCAATTAATGTTTTCATATCCATTAATTTTCTATCATGATCTTACTATTGTGCTGGTCAAAACATGTTTATCCATCTAACACGAGCTGGAAATCACAAAATGTACTTCAAACCCAGACAAGCCCGAGATTTAGGTCAGGGACCAACCTGGATTCGAAGCCCCTCTCCAAGCACCAGATCTAACACCTAATGGATAACATAACAATGATAGCACATGAGATTTAATTCTTAATCTGGCCCACTAGCAAATTGGAGAAAACAATAAGACTCATGGACTTAAAGATATATATAAACAACTTAATACTAAAGATATTCCAAAGATAAAATCTAATATATTAATTTAATAGGCGCTTTACTAACGAAAAGCTACGAGCAATTAATGAATTGGATTGATCTAATAATGAGACAGAAAGTGATATATGATGAATTATAAATATATTTATTGACAATTTGAGAGGTATTTTGATATAACATTATTGTTGGCAAATGCACACAGGCATTTTATCAATAAAGTAACATTTCTCTAGGCCATTTGAACAATAATTGATACATTGGCAAATAGGTTTGTTGCTATTATTTAATGGGGCCAAATATCATGCTATACAACTAATCACTACATTCACTTATTAGTTATGTCCTTTTATAATCGGTTCGAGTGGCTATTATACATGAAATTAAACCAAGTCTGGAGTGAAGCTTAATAACACATCTAATTATAATAAATTTTTATATTAAATATGGGCATATAAAGCACCCCAGATAGCTTTAGATCGAATGGGTTTTCAAGAATGCTTCGGTTCAATGCCGAAGATTGCTTATTAGGTAGGCAGAGTTGGCTATAGCGATTTTACTAATAAGCTAGGCACAAGTAAAATATAATACTAAAGTTGCTCTGCAGATGGAAGAATAGTTTTAGGGTTTTTGTGACAAACACCGCTTTACCCAATAACCGGTCATCATGCTGCTAAAAGGAAACCTTTATTTGGTTCATAAGAAACAGGGGACTTCACGTGCTAATCTGGCCCTTAGCTCAGACTCAGCTACTGCACTACCCATAAGAGAAGAAGATGGGATGGACTTACTGTGGCTCCATCTTATGTATATATAAAAAAACCAGCATAACGATAAAATATTAATAAGTTTCACATCCGCCAAGCTGAAGTATATTATAAATTAAGTATCATATATTAAATGAACACAAGTTTATCAGCTTGATCAAAAGAGCCAACTTTTCTGTAGCATGAGAAATATGTATATGCTACTGACAAGAATATATACAAACTTTACTTTATCCTGGTCAATCTTTTCATTTATCTATAATTGATAAACTAAAAGGGGGAAGTATATTTAAAGGACTTATGAATACTTTAATAAGAAGAATATACTTATAATTACACTCCAGGCTAGTTTAATCTTTAGTAGCATTGTAAATTAAAGGTTGAAAAATTGGATTTATGGCCACATTTTATATTTAAATTAATTAATTAATAAATGACTAAATAACAACGAGCATAAATGAGTCACCGTTATTTAGAAATTAGGTTTTCGAAACAGTGCACGAAATGACACTATAATAACTAAATAATTTGAAGATTTTAAATTATATCTTTTAAAAAAACATATTTGGTAATTAAATGCATGCCATTTCAAAATGCAGGCATAATTAATAATTATTTAAAATAATCAAAAGAAAAGTGAATATACTGCAGTGATTCAATTATATAGCAAAATATTAATTAACAAAGAAATTTAGCAAAAGTATTTCATTTATAGTCAAAATAAAAAAAAATAAAATAAAAAAGTCAAAATAAAAAAGTCTTATGCAATTTTATATTGCTATGACTACTAATATATGGTATGGCTGAAGATCTATCAGCCCCATATAGCTATTTGAGTTGGATATCTGGGTTTGAAGACATGTAGATGTCTGAAAATTTCAGATTTTCCACTCAATAGATAATTTTTAGCTAAGTGCTTAGCTTTGGGTGGGTATTTTTAGATCTAGTGTCTGAACCTACCCTAACACCTCTCTGAGGAGTGCCAAAGCACGAAACCATGGGGAGGGGTTCCTGATAGAGATATTTTAAGTGCTGGCTCTGGCTAAACATTTATCATAAAGCTTGTAGAGGAATTGGCAATCCTCATTGTTTATTTCATTTATAGATTTCAAATACTATTTAGAAGGCAATTTAGATAGAGGTTACAATAATATAGTCATAACCTGAATTTTGAAGAAATAATGATTATGTTGGATTTCACACAGAGCTCTGTGATTTTAAATAGTATTAAAACAGTTCTATAGCTGGACTGGAGATACTTGAGCTGGAATGAAGGTGAGTTCTTTGGTTGATTATGGCATCTTCTATTCAATTGTGAGATGATTTAAAATGGTGTTCCTGTAGCTGGACTGAAATTTGAATGAAGGCAAGTTCTTTTTAGCAGCTTACAACATCTTCTACTTATTATAAGCTGTTAGGGCAATGTTGGTTGTTGCTTTGGACTTTGGGTGGATCGACTTCCGTTGTTCCATCACAGGAAAGCAGCAAAACTCTTGCATGACTTTAGCCAGACATGATAAAATTAAACAATTTATAACTTCTGATATTAACAGCTCTTCAAAAGCAAGATGGAGTATATCTTCCCGCTTAAAATAAGGCCTATTTATATATTTTTCACCAAGCCTTAACACCTTTTTTGGAATTTCGTTTGCCTCAGGACCAAATGACTTTTAATTAAAACAAAATCATATAATCTAATTTTTACAACAGATAATGTCTCCGAGGTGTTATTTTTAATTTACTTAAAATTATTAAAATATTTAAATCATATAATTCGATTCAGATTTCATTAATTAAATTCCTTTTTAGGTGTTATAGAATGTTAAAGCTTAGCAGAAGCAATGGTATTCTGATTTAATCATAAAGTCTTTTGTTGAAACAAAATCAATCAGTAAAAAGATTTTACTTTTAACCCGAGTGCAGTCACTAATTGATTTCTTGTTTACACAAAATTCTCATTTTTAATTATAAACGAATTTTTATTTTACTGAAATAAAGAACTTTTAACATATTTGTTTTTATAAAATAACAAATTGGACAGATTTAAACAAATACTTTAGTTTCTGTTATATATATATATATATATATATATATATAACAGAAACTAAAGTATTTGTTTAAAATATATTTAACAGTTTTCTCATTTATATATATATATATATATATTAAATGAGAAAACTGTTAAATATATTTTAAAGAAAATGTTTTACATTATTTCTTTTTATTTAAACTTAAATATATATATGAATCATTATACCATCATTCCAAGGTTTAAATTATCCATCCACATACGAATATAATAGCGAATATAATTAAGAATTGACTGAAAATTAATAAAACATTTTATAGTAAATTATGAGCATTTCTATGCTATAATTTTATCAAACCTGTCTAATTATAACATATTTTTGCATGTAAATGGATGATGCCATTCAAGCAGCCATGATAGCAAAGTTTTCCTGTTCAACTTATATATAACATTTTTACAAAGACAGGTTCAAAACTAGTTCAGATGAGTAGGTCATTAGGTTGATGGTGAAATGGAAAGAGATTGGAAGGTTTCCATTTGACTATATAGAATTAATAATTGATAGGTAAAACATTATTACTATTATAGAATTAATAATTGAATTGTTTTTAATGCTTACCTGTTAACTAAGGTCTTCATTTATTGCTGTTTTCCCTAAATAATAGGGGGTGTGTGTCTTTATGTTGAATGGCACTGGAGGCTTACTTCATGATGGTGGGTAGAGGGAAACATTGAGCTAACTGCACAAGTTAATCTGATTTTTCATGGAGCTGCTTGAGGTTTTAATTAACTTTTCTAATAATCTAATAATCCTCTCTGTAATCTGAATTCTCCAACCTATTTATACATTTTCTCTCTATCAGAATAGATTCACATTATGTGCCTGCTTTATCCAATTGGTCTGGATGTGTTTTCATACATGTTCATGCCATTAATTCCCCAGCTCATTGGCTATTCCTCTTGATGGGATCAGACTGTTTTAATTATCTGGCTATGTGTTTTCAAATTTTTAATTAATTTTCTCTTGCCTGTGTCATAGTGAACAAAAACTTTTAATTATTGATCAATTACCACCATTCTGACTTACAAATTATTCTTCTGAAATATATAATAAGGTAAAATGCAGTAAAGAGATTTTTATTTAAATGATTTTTTTCTCATTTATAAGTTTTAATAAAAATAAAAGATTTATGCTTCTTTTTTTAACTGCAAATATATATGAAATAGTGTATCTGTTTCATTATCCTCCACCATGTTTTTGGGAAGAAATTGTTTGGAAACATGATTTCATTCCATCAATATAATTTTTACTATTCATTATTATTATTTTCTTTTTATTGGTTTTTCTTGACCATGGAGAGATGCTGATGAAGTAAGATGAGATGGGAAAAGTGAATACATGACCCATACTATCCAATGCCAGGATGAGCAGATGACTAAGCATGGACTTCCAGAACATAATTCCCCAAGATGTCATGAGAAAATACTTCATTTTTAAGCACTGTCCCTTCTAAATTCCCCAGACAGATCATCCACAAGGAGTAGTATCCAGAAAAAAATATCAGGCATTGAGCCAGCCCTGCTCATCTCTTGTGAGCCTTAGGACCTATAGATGAAGTCTATTCATGAGACCAAGGCCTATTCATGAGGCCTTCATATACACTGATGGACTTCTCTGGGAGCTCGGCATCTAGGTCTAGACAGTGCTGAACTTATATTTCAGAGCATCATGAGACAATGCATCCAGGCCATTTCGTTTGACCATCCATTTGTCATAACATGAAAAATACAACACTACATCCCACTTACGAACTTCTTCCACCAGCTATCCAATTTTCTTATTCAGACCTGTATCTACATTATGATTTGGGAGATTGAGGATCATGATCAGTTCTCCTGTATTGCTATTCTGTATTATGAGGTGACATACATTTGGATTGTTTTTTCTTTGGGAGTTTCTCATGCCAGACATCATTGTGTTGGCTTGATACTCTACTTCCATATTGTTTTTGAAAATCCTTGTTAATGTTTGATCTTCTAAGTACATGGGTATGTGGGTCCAGTATGGACCATGAACTCATCTGGGGAATTTCTCCTGTTACTCTTCCATGGCAGTACTTCATTTTTAGGTATAAATAAAGATTTATTTTTAAATGGTTCTTCTGCCATAGCAATTATTTTTTTCATTTTTTGTTATTTGTAAAAGTTTCTTTTTGCTTAATTTTTTCAAATTTATAAATCCCTAGTTTTCAGACTGCTTTTCAGTTTCTTTTCCTGCAGCAACAAGTTTATAACTGCCTTTTATATTTACTAAGGCAATAAACCTAAAACATATGCCCTTGAAAATGCAAAGGTAGGGACCTCTACAGGTCCTAACCACAAGGTTATGCATTGGAAGAAAAGAGGGGAACCCAGGGGGAACTCCTCTCTACTTCAACTTACTTTCTGTATAAATAGGTGCAGCTGAAGTGGTTAGATATGAGAGCATGAAGCTGTTAAATATTCCACTGATTAAGTCCACAAATAAATTACACATTAGTACTCACAAAATCTTTTGATTTACAATGAGTCAATGGAAAGATCTTATATTTAGAAATCTATTACGATAATTTAAAGTTGAAATAATAAATTTATTTAATGCACATTGATTACTTAAGTAATATTTATTAAGGCAATAAACCTAAAACATGTGCACTTGAAAATATAAAGGTAGGGACCTCTATGGATCTTAAACACAAGCTTATGCACTCAATCTCTGATTTGAGTTTATTACATTTTTGTTTATGTTTTCTACATATGGCTAAGGATTACATACTTTTGTTCCAGATTTATGGTTTCTCTTTCTACTTCTGTTACTGTTTCAAAGCATACATCAAATAATTTTTCTGAAATATTTTTTTCTATATTGAACAGTTCCTTAGTTATATGAGAATCAAGTACTTGATTATTTTTATTTTTATGTTTTACGTCTTCTTGAAGATCAGAAGATTTTAATTTTGCTTTATTAGTTTCATTTTCATCAGTTTTGATTATAAGTGTCGATTGAGTTGAAATAGTTTCAGGAAATTCTTCAGCTGCCTTATTTTTTGAATTTTATCTACTTGTCCAAATTTTTTAGACTCAGTTTTTTTTTTTAAATTATTGTGTAAAGTTACATTTTTAAGCAGATCTAAAGCTTCTATGATTCATTTTCCTATTCTTTGGTATGCTTCTATGATTTGTTTTTATTCTCTTCTCTTTGTTCATCTCTTCTTTTATTCTCTTCTTCTCTTTGTTCTTTTATCATTTCTAATAGCTGTTTTAACATGGCTATCTTTTCTGTTTTCTGAACTTCTATGTTCACCATATTTTTTGTGATATTTTACTCATTGATAACTTTGTACTATTTATTTTTGTTTTTATGACTTAGTAAATTTCTCTCTCTATCCATACCATGATTTAGCTCCAACTTCTTTGTCATGCCTGTTTTATTCTTTATATACCATTTATGCCATTTATTTTTATGTGCTCTTTTTAAATTTTAATTTTCCCACTTTTTTGTCCATTTCATAAACCATGCACCATGTGCTCTTCTTGCGCGCACAGAGTCATAATTTGCTTTTTGCCTTTTTCATATTTGTTTATTTTCTTCTAGCTTTTATGCCTATGGGCAGGTGAGCTAGATCAGGATTATGATAGAGAGACAAATATAACTGAATGCATGACTTACCCCACTCTTTAGTTGTTTTATTTCTTTATGAGCATATTGCAGGAAGAAACTATCGATTGGCATTTCCCAGTGCAGACATCATCCCACCTACAATATTTTATGCTCATTAGGGGCTGTAGCACCATAGAGACTGGAAAGTATCTAAAAATTTATGTTTGCTTTTCCAAACAATGCCACTAGAGTTCCATCTAACTATAACCTTACTTACCTTTGTCTGGTTATGATGAACATAGCTCAGGAGGCATGAAATTCTCATGAGCAAGAGCTATGAATTAATAGTGATGCAATATGGAAGTGAACAACTAAAATTAACTTTAGATAACAATATTTTTATTAACAATAAGTATTGATAAGTCCTTCCAATAGATTTCACCATATGTATCAAATGAAAGCTCATTCTAGTTCATCTTGTGTGAAGAAGTCAAAAAGCCTTTTTATCAAGTATACATATACATACGTTTGATCACTTTATTCACATGTAGTTTATTCAGATATGCATATAAGCCTTTATAATTCATTATCATTTAATTATTCTAATATAACAATTCCAGTTTGAACAATTCAAAATACAGCAAAACTCTCCATATAGTAGTGCCATCTTGTGCTAACAAGAGCAATCAATGGATGCCAGAAGGCTTGTGCATAAAATCCCTATCTAGTGCCTACTCATCCAATATCCCCAGACTAGTTTCTGGCTTGTAGCCTTCATCAGTGAGGAACACAAGATGGCACTACTATATGGAGAGTTTTGCTGTATTTTGAATTGTTTAATAACAATTATTGTGCTAGTATGAGATAGTGATCATGTGATGTTTAGTGGTTTAATTCCAGTTTGGTATATTTTTATTACTCAGTCAAACACAAACATATATTTTACATAGGTTTTAACACTTTATCCAAATGTCAATTATTCAGGTAGGCATCTAAGCATTTATAACTCATTATCATTTAATTATTTTAATATATAGCACTTCAGGTTTATAAATATTTATTATTCAATCAAATACAGATGTATATTTTTACATAGATTTTATCACTTTATCCAGATGTGGATTATTCAGGTATGCATCTAAGCATTTACAACTCATCATTTAATTATTCAGTAGTTTTTACTTATGTCCCATGTGGCTGCATTAGGTGCTGTTTCTGTGTCAACCACAGAAATATTCAAAGTAAGGGCCCAAAAGCAACCATGCATGTTTCAGCTGCTAGGTGGCGTTGTTCACCATGTGTACACATAGGAACCTTAATCCAACTAGTTTCCAGCACTACTACCCACTTGGTGGCGCTGATAGTTATGTGTAAGCACATTTAGCTTACATTGTCTACTACCCCCAACTACCAGTAATCTAGCCTACTAAGTGACACTGTTTGTCCATGCTATGCACGGAAAAACTGTGCTGTTTGTTAGTGATATTAATACATGCTTGGTAGAGTTGTTTTCTATACATGTTCTTAATAGATCAATAATGCATAATGTAAAGGTGTGATTAATCTAGAAGTCACAACTATTTAAATCTGCTTTGACACATAATACTGTCACATTGTATTTCATCCTCTGATAAATTTATGTATTTTAAAATTTATTTTCTTTTTACAAACCGATCTCTTTTTTAAAATTATTTTGTCTAAAAATAGTTTTTTTTAAAGGTAATTATTACAACTTCCTTTTTAACAGCAGTCTTTCTTTCAAAACTGCTTAAAAGTCAGTCTGGCAATATGTTTTTCAAAAGTGTGCTTTTAAAAGGGGATTGTTTGTAAAACTTTTTTTTATACTTTCAAATAATATTTCCACTAACTTTTAAACTAATACAAATTATATTTCTGTTTATAGATTTTTTAATTACTATTTCACAAACATGTTATTTTAAAGTTTTTATTCTTAAAACTAAACAAAATAAAAAACCCACACATTTAATAAAAAATAATGCTTTTTTTTATTAACGTTAAGGTGCTACAAAGCTACAATGAAACATTGTTGCACTGTAAAAAGGAATAAGTGTGGCCTCAAACAGGTCTCTACTTTCATGGTAGCATCACCCAATGAATTTTCCTAGATTGTTGTGATGAGATTTGTGTGCTGTTATACACAAACAATAATTCAAAGATGATTCATTTCTATCTATTCAATTTACAATATCTTTAGCCAAGAGAATTTTTCTGATCTGTTGTTCTGAACTTGTTTCTGTTCTGTGCTTTTCTTATTACCATTGTTTAAGTTGTTATTCTATTTCTAAAATTCATATTTTAACTAAAAACTGTATGCTGCTGTTTATAAAGATTTTGATCTATTTATCAAGAGTTTCTTTTACAATAAATATTTTTAAATTACTTGAGAGAAAGCAAATAAAATTCTCCTTTAAATATATTAAATATCTACTTAGATCAAATTTAAAAAAAGTTTACACTACAATTTAATTATACAGATACATGTATTATTTGTAATATAAGATCTAAACAACTCAATTATACTTAAGTGGTGAATCAAAAAGCAGATTTTATTGCTCTAACAATTTCCTAAATAAGATCTTGATTATCATCCATTTCTCAAATAATCCATAAAAAATAATCCCCATTTGCTTAGTATCATAAATGATATATAAATTTATAAACCATTCATGTTTTATTATCTTTGGTAAAAAATAAATTTATTAAAATTAATGTGTGTGTTAGCAATAAAACATCAAGCAGATTTTTGTGAAATAAAACAAAATATAGGATTCATAAAATTGAAGAGTACAACTCTTATTACCAGTTCAAATTTGATGTAAGTTGTTGCTTATAAGTATATCTTACATATTTGGCATTGTATTCTTTGTAGATTGAATAAGATGTCAGAGAATTGTAGTTTACATAGTGTGTGGTGATTTATCCATGAGCTCTCTTCAGTGCAAAAATAGAGTAAAAATATTCAAGGCATAAATATTAATTGAAGTTGTATTTAAAACTTTAGAATCATTTTAATAACTATAAATGTCATATACTCACAAGAATATTTCAAAATAATACATTTAATAAGGGTGGAAAAAGTAAGATATTACAGAGACTCAGAAAAAAAAATTAGGGTAAAATGCAAAAGCTAATGACAATATAGCAAAAAGATTCTGTTTTGAAGGAAACAACACGATGTAAATTAATGAAGATAGGACAATAATTTAAGAGATGAGAAAGAGTGCCATCCATAATTTAAGTTGATAAATTATATATAATTGAAATAACTATAAGTGACTTGTATTGTTCTTATAAGTTATTATGGATAGCAGAATGAATATATACATTTAATATCTTTATTGATGTTCAGAATTTAATATGTCATGGTCTATAAAACAAACACAGATTGAGGAATTATTCTTTTGAAATTTGGATTGCTTTGTTTAAACAGTTAAGAAAAACATTGCAGTCAACTGCATTTAAATTAGTAAGAGCAACACTGAATGTATGAGGGTCCTTTGAAATAGATATGAATGTTTGATGCTTATGTTAGTCTTGCATACTATTAAAATTAAAACTTTTAGTTCTCATAAATAATGTGAAAGATATTGCCTGTCAAAATTGGATGATCATTGAAAATTATATATGGTCTTAATAGCATAAAATTCAGAAGCCTGATAGTACACTCTTTGCCAGTTCGCTGTTTCTTTCTTTCAATTACTGAATTAGGAATATCACTACAGCTTGTAATTGTAACATTACTTCTTATATGGGTTTAACAATGAATTAATTTGTTCCATAATTATGCTGTTAAAAGTGTTGTTAATTTTGATATAAGATATATCTATATGAACGTTTAAAAGCTATGAAAGAATTTTGAGAAATGTAGAGGCAATAGTTTTTTAGTAGATACTTTCTAAGCTCATGATTTATCAATGAAAGCTAAAATCTAAGTAGAATTTTGCAATAGGTCACTTTATTTAGTTCATGATAGAACCATCAAAATGAGAGTCATGTGATGGGATACAGTTGAGATTTGGTTAATTACTTGTTGAGTAACTGAAGGTTATTGGTTTATCATGAAATAAGTACATTATCTGCAAAAGCTAATGAATACATATTTCTTTTTAAAAATGGTAGAAAAAGTTTAATTAAATTTACATATTAAAGTAAAACAAAATCATTATCAACAATCATTATCAATCCACCACAGGATGAATGTCTCTCCAAGATTAATCCATATTCTTCAATCTTTAGCTTCTCTTCTCTACATCACCCATGCACCCTTTCTAATTTCATCCATCTC
Organism: Epiperipatus broadwayi; assembly: GCA_028023455.1. Taxonomy (NCBI): domain Eukaryota; kingdom Metazoa; phylum Onychophora; class Udeonychophora; order Euonychophora; family Peripatidae; genus Epiperipatus; species Epiperipatus broadwayi. Next base: position 2,124,611 of record JAQFVV010006331.1, read on the forward strand.
ACATGTAGTCCCTTTCTGGGTCATTTACAATCTCCTGGAATCCCATTTAAGATTTTAATTATTCAACTATTATCATCTCTTCTAGTAATATGTCCAGCCCAATTCCACTTCAATCTTTTAATTTTTTCAATGAGGTCAGTAACACTTGCTTGTTCTCTTGCCCATATATTGCATTTTCGATTTCTTCTTGATACTCCCAACATGCATCTCTCCATACTTCTTTGAGTAGTTGAAAGTCTCTGTATTGCTCTTCTATTAAGTGTCCAAATCTCAGATCCATAACACATTTATTAAAAATCTCCTTTTCAAACAAATGGGCATATTTCCTTTTAGTATCAAGTTATTTCTACCAAAAGCCTTCCAATCAAATTTAATGCTATGATTAATTTTATTCATTATGTTTCCCACTGTATTTATAATCTGTTCAAGATATTGGTAACTGTTAACTTCTAATTCATCATAATCACTCTGTATTTTCATATTTTGAGAAAATCCATTAAATAGGCAAAACTCTCCATACAGTAGAGCCACTCAGTGCCAACTAGAGTAATCAATGGATGCCAGAAGGCTTGTGCATACAAGCCCCATCTAGTGTCTACCTACCCAATACCCACAGACTAGTTTCTGGCTTGTGGCCTTCATCAGTGAGGAGCCACAATCCGGAAACTAGTCTGGAGATTTTGGATGAGTAGGCACTAGATAGGGATTTTTTGCACAAGCCTTCTGGCATCCATTGATTACTCTGGTTGGCATTGAGTGGTACACTACTGTATGGAGAGTTTTGCCTGGTTAATAACAGTGATGTGCTTGCATAAGAAATAGTGATCATGTGATGTTTAGTGGTTTAAAAAACATTAAACATTACTTTAGTCTTTTTAACATTTATCATTAATCCTACTTTCATCTGATAACTCTTGCAACATTTACTGTAGATCTAAAGAAGTGTTCTTCAACTCTTGGTCTACAGACTGGTGCCGGGCCACAGAACTTTTCTGCCAGTCTGCACGCTAGACTGACAAGAAAATTTGTAATAATAAAATAATAACAGTTTAAACTTTTAATTAATATAACCAATTTTAATTTATTTTTTCGTCTCAATTTTACCCAATTTTAAAAAAAAGAAAACAGAAGGAAATCAAAATATAATCAATCATACATGAATTAATTTGTTTTTCTAGTTATCACAGATGTTTATGGGGGGGGGGGGTAGAATTAAATTTTTTATTACTTTTCTAAAAAATTCAAAATTAAAAAAAAAAGTTTTTTATCATACAAACTCCATATATATATATATAAAACTTTATCTTATATATTTAACATTGTAGTTTTGATCAGTTATAACAATTATGCTCATCTTTAAAAAAAATTATCTATAGACTTCTGCCAATCTGCAAAACCTTATCCTTATTTTTGCTTGTCCATGGAACCTTATCCCTTTTTTTACTGGTCCACAGGTGTGAAAACGTTGAAGACCACTGATCTAAAGCATTATTAAAAATAGCAACTATATCATCTGCAAAATCTAAATGACTTAAATAATCTCAATTTTTTTCACTCCTTTAGCTTCCTATTTTAATCCACAACATACTACTTGCAGCTCTGTTGTTAAAAGTTTTGGAGATATGGAAATACCCTGTCTTACACCCTTCTCAATGTTGTCTTTCTCTGCATCATTATGTAATCTAATTGTTGCTGTTGCATTTTTATAAATATTCTTTATAATATGACAATATCCTGGATCTATACATTGATGATCCAATGCTTTCATCACTGAAGAAATGTTTATATATTCAAATGCTTTTTCATAATCTACAAATCCAAACCATAATGGTAACTCATATTCATTTGTCCTTTCTATAACTTCTTTCAATCCCTGGATATGATCTATGGTACTAAAACCACTTTTAAATCCAGATTGTTCTCTTGGATGGTAAAAATCCAATGTTCTCTGCAGACGAGTTGTGATTATCTTGGTAAAAAATTTTGTATAAAACTGATAAAAGGCTGATAAATCTGTAATTTCTAATATCTTCTTTATCACTTTTTTTAATATTAATACTGCATTTTTGCAATCATCTGGTATTTTTTTATCATTTAGACATTTGGTATATAACTTTGCTAAAATCAATTCTATTTCTTCACCTGCTTCTTTTAATCTATGAATTGTTACCTGGAGCCTTTTCTTTCATATATTTAATCGCATGTCTTACTTATTCATTTAAAAATCTGGGCAATTCAGAAGATCTAATAGATATAAGAGATAATTGTTTTTATTACTATATCATTTTTGATAAACGTCTTCTATACATTTCTTAATGTTATCTCGTTTTTTAGTAATACTTCCATCTTTTTTCTTATTGCAGATATAAATTTTTTATCAGACGAAAATGTTTTACACACTTGAGACTTATTGTCTTCTACAGATTTCCATGCTAGTGCACAGTTATACTTTTTTTACATCATTTCAACTTTATTCCACATCAATTTACAAAATTTGAGATATTCAATGCTTTTTAACACATCATTTTTGTATAGTCTCATTAGAAATTTTATTGGTCAAGTGCTGCTTTTTTTTACCAGCTATATTTGTTGCAGTTTTTAAAAGTGTATCGGTTATTTTCCTATTAATGTCATTCAAATTTGAATCATTGTTCAAAATTTACTAATACTTGAAACCAATTTGTAAGTTCTAATTTAAATTCATTAGAATGTTTCTTAAGATTAGAAATATCAACTATAAATATTGGTTTTCTTAATAATTTTGTCTAATTTTTGTCTCTCTAGTTTTGCATTAACACATATCTCACATCTTACTAATCGATGATAACTTTCTTTGTTAAATTTATTAAGAACATTACAATTTTGAAATATGTATTTTCTGTTAGTCAAAATATAATCCAATTCTGCTGTAACTTCATTTGGATGCTTCCATGTCCATTTTTTTTAACATTTTTTTCAAAATAAGAATTCATAATATAAAGGTTTCCTTTTTCTGCAAACTCCACAAGTCTATGTCCTTTCTCGTTTCTATTACCATAACCAAAATTACCTACATCAAGTTGACCTTTCATTTTTTACCAATTCTAGCATTAATGTCTCCAATAACAATTTTAAAATGTTGTTTACACTGATCAAAAGCCTTTTGTATATCCATATAAAAATCTTCTACTACTTCATCACTAAGAGAACATGTTGTGACATAAACTTGAATTATCTGCATTTGGTATCTGCTATTAAGTTGTATAAGTAATCTTCTCATTCAGTCCGAATCACCATCAATCTTCACAATGTTGTCCTTTCACTTTTGATTTATACTGGATTCTACTCCAATTGTATTTGCAATATTTGTGTCTTTATAGTAGAGTACATGTCCATTTTTAAATCAATTGTCTCTTCATTTTTTCTTCTAACTTCACAAAGTCCAATAATGTCCCATTTCATATAAGCCAGTTTTTCTTCTAACTCTTGCAAACTTCTTTCACTTGAAATTGATCTGCAGTTGTAAGTATAAAAGTCATCATTAAATGGCAGCCTGGGTCCAACAATCAGGGGATTCTTAGCATCCTCTGCCTTCAGACCCTAACCACTGCCTTGGTTGGTGACTTTACAGTCTCCTAGGTATAAGGGCCATGATTTATTTTTGTCTGTCATAATTGTATATATGTATTAGAAAAATATTTATCATTTACACAAACGTTCATTCTGCCTCATCAGGCAACTGAGAAGAAAGACTATGGTATTTCTTGATTTTAAACTCAGAGCTAAAAATTCAATAAACTCACCATGCTAGCTAATGCATGTTGGTGGGCAGCTCGTCTATGTTCATATACTATATGAATAGTCACAGTAATGGCAGCTGCAACAATAAGAATGTATGGAGTAGACATTAGGAATCTGCCCTGCTCACTTCCTTTACTGCCTGCAAGAGGAGTCAAAAAAGCAAACTTCTTTTTGCAGCCAAAACAGGATAAAAGAAATTATTCTTATACTGCACTTTTAGGAATTTAAGTAAATAATCTATGTATATATAAAAAATTGATAGAATTTTTTAGTCTGATAAATACAAAATACATTAAATCCTAGGAACTGTAAAGGTAAATGCTACTTTATAGTTAATACTGATTGATAATTTGGAATTAAGCTAAATGTCGTTTTTATCAGATCTGTGGAAATTTCTGTAAAGTTGAACTGAATCTCAGAAAAGCAAAATTAACATTCTCAAGTTTAGACCAAAAATAGAATGCCATTTTTATTATGTGTCTAGTAAAAAAAGTATTATGAAGGTTTTCAATAACATCTGTACATATTCTATATGCATAGTGGGTAAATGTACATAAAGTTATTGTAGATGATTACAATAATAACCTAATATTTAATGTGTAATGATGACACTGATGATATGGAAGAAATAGGTTGGATATATAGCTTCAAGACACCTTAGAAGATATAAGGTTTTTTAAAGAGAATTTTCAAAATTGATTCATAAACATATTAGAAAAAATCTGTAATTCATCATGAATAAGTATATCATATAAACAGTTGTTTCAAGTATGAAAATCTACTGAAGTAATTAAGGTTGACAATAAATTTGTACCTCCTGAGTGTAAACAATTTCTTGCATTAAATCAAATATTAATGATTAATCAAAATAAATAATAGTTTATTAGTTGATATTGTGAAATTGGTAAATATTTAAGTGTCTCTGATCGGTGTTTTATATTAAACTTTGTCTATCCTTGTAAATGAAGCTGTTATTACTATGTTATTATTCATATTGTATATAAAAATGGATGGGCTGCTTACAAACATGTATTATCCAGTGTGGTAAAATTATTGAATTTTTATCTCTGAGTTTAAAATCAAGAAATACCATGGTTTTCTTCGCAGTTGCATGATAAGGCAGAATGGATGTTTGTGTAAATGATAAATATTTTTCCAATACATATATACAATTATGACAGACAAAAATCATTCATGGCCCTTATTCCCAGGAGTCTGTAAAATCACTAACCAAGGCAGTGGTTGGTGGATGAAGACAGAGGGCGCTTAGTATCCCATGATTGTGGACCCAGGTTGCCATTTGATGATGACTTTTTTATTTAGGTATTTAAAACTGCAGACCACTTTCAAGTGAAGGAAGATTGCAAGAGTTACAAGAAAAAACCTTCTAAGTTAGAAGAAAAGGTGAAGAGACAATTGATTTAAAAAGTGGACATGTACTCTATTATAAAGGCACAAATATTGGAAATGCAAGTGGAGTAGGATTCATTATAAGTAAAAAGTCAAAGAATAACATTGTGGAGATTGAAGGTGTATTAGACAGAGTGGCAAGATTAGTTATACAATTTAATACCAGATACCAAATGCAGATAATTCAGGTTTATGCCCAAACAGGTTCTCATAGTGATGAAGTAGTAGAATATTTATATATGGATGTACAAATGGTTTTTTATTACAGTAAACAACATTTTAAAATTGTTATGGGAGACTTTAATGCTAGACTTGGTAAACAAATGAAAGATGAAAATGCTGTAGGTAATTTTTGTTATGGTAACTGAAATGAGAGGAGACATAGACATTTGGAGTTTGCAGAAAAAAGAAAACTTTATATCATGAATTCTTATTTTGAGAAAAAGTTAAAAGGAAATGGATATCGAAGCATCCATATGAAGGTACAGCAGAATTGGATTATATTTTGACTAACAGTAAATACATATTTCAAGATTGTATTCTCAATTAAAAAAGCATAACTTTCTATTAAAAGTGTGGGATTTATTTTATTTTGTTAAGTTTTGAGAACAAAAACCTTTTTAAAATAGCTCATTTGCAAAATAGTAATTGAAAGATCTATAAACTGAAATATAATTTGTATTAGTTTAAAAGCTTTTGGAAGTATTATTTGAAAGTATATAAAAAAGTCTTATAAACAATCATCTTTTAAAATAACATGGTTTTGAAAGAAATATTGTCAGACTGATTTTTAACAGTTTTGAAAAAAAGATTGCTGTAAAAAAAAGATGTAAAAATTACTTTTTTTAAAAAAGAAAAACTATTTAAGAGAAAATAATTTTAGAAAAGAGGTTGATTTTTAAAAGGAAATAATTTTAAAATACATTGACTTATCAGAGGGTGAAATGCAAGGTAACAGTACTACGTGTCAAAGCAGATTTAAATTGTTGTGGCTTCTAGATTAATCACACCTTCACATTATATGCCATTGATCTGTTAAAAGTGTGCACAAAAACAACTGTACCAAGTGTGTATCAATATCGCTAACAAATGGCACAGTTTTTTCCATGCATAGCATGGCAAAAGAGCACTATATAGTGGAATAGATTTCTGCTAGTTGCTGGTATCAAACAATGTAAGTTATATGTGCTTATTCATTGTTATTAGCGCCACCAAGTGGGCAGTAATGCTGGCATCTAGTTGGAATGAGGTTCCTATGCATATGCATGGTGAACATCCACACCAACTGGCTGGAACTTGCATCACTGCTTTGGGCCTTTAGTCTGAATACATCTGTTGTTGACACAGAACAGCACCTCATGCATCCACATGGTACATAAGTTACAATTACCAATTATTCTAATATATAACACTTCCAGGTTTATAGATATTTATTATTCAGTCAAACATAGACATATATTTTTACATAGGTTTCATCACTTTATCCAAATGTGGATTATTCAGGTATGCACCTAAGCATTTATAACTCATTATTATTTAATTATTCTTCTATGTATCACTTCCTGGTTTATAGATATTTATTATTCAATCAAACATAGATGTACATTTTTATGTAGGTTTTATCACTTTATCCAAATGTGGAAGCATTTATAATTCATTGTCATTATATTATTATAATATATAACAATTTCATGTTTGTATATTTTTATTACTCAGTCAAACACATACATATATTTTTACACATAAGTTTGTTATCAGCAATTCCATATTTGCAGAACATTTATAATTTTGAACATATAACACAATTAATGTTTTCATATTATTCCATTAATTTTCTGTCATAAACTTATTATAGAATTAATAATTGATAGATAAAACATTATTACTATTACAGAAATAATAATTGAATTATTCTTTAATGCTTACCTTTTAACTGTCTTTATTTATTGCTGTTTTCACTTAATAATGGGAGGTCTGTCTTTAAGCTGAACAGCACTGGAGGCTTACTTCATGATGGTGGATAGAGAGAAAAAGCAGGCTAACTGCCGATGTTGAGGTTTCAATTCATTTTTTTAATAATCTAAGAATTCTCTCTGTAATCTGAATTCTCCAACCTATTTATACATTTTCTGTCTATCAGAAGGATTCATCTTACATGCCAGCTTGATCTAATTGGTGTTGTGTTTTCATCCATATTTATGCCATTAATCTCCCAGTTCATTGTCTATTCTTTTTGGTGAAATCAGACTATTTTAATTATCTGGCTATGTGTTTTCAAATATTTAATTAATTTTCTCTTGTCTGTGGCATGGTGAACAAACACTTTTAATTATTGTTAAATTACCACCCTTCTGCCTTACCAATTATTATTCTAAAGTATACAATGAGGTGAAAAACAGTAGAGAAATCTTTATTTAAATCATTTTTTCTCACTTATAAGTTTTAATAAAAACAAAAGATTTATGCTTCTTTTTTCTTTAACTGCAAATATACATGAAATAATGTATCTGTTTCAATATATATACAGAAAAGCTCCATGTTGAGTATTATTGAATTACAGTTAAATTATGTAGGTCAAATAAGAACCTAACTTTTGAAGTCATCTTAATCAAAAATAAGATTGTTTGCTTAACATACATACACCACAGCTAGCATTTATTTTATTTTGTTTATCTGACAATTTATGATATAAGGCATTTCAATCTGTGTGGGTAAGAAAAACTCAGACCATGCCATTTCACTTTTTTGATTTACTTACTGTCTTATAAATTTTATTTTTGATTTCTAATCATCATTTCATATGTAATAATAAGAGCAATGGAGGAGAGGGTGTAATAAATATAGATATTCCATTTTAAAACTAAACTGTTGTGCTGTTTTTTGTTATATGTTTTCTTTATCATGAATTATTTAAATGATAAACATTCTCTATTGGCCAAGCAATTGAATCACTTACCCAAGATAAAGAGTAGGGAGAATATAATGCTTTATTGGGTTTGCAAAGAATTAACTAGGGTATCCATTGGTTTAATTTCCTTATAATTTTTTTTCCTTTGAGAGAAAGGTGTCAATCATCAGCAAGTAGTACAGACATATCCTTCTGGGGAAGGATAAATCCCTATCAAGGAATGGCATGTAATGTTCAAGTTAATATAAATCATTCAAAGGTATGTGTTAATATTTGGATGCACTTAAGTAAAATTAATGAATCTCAGGCATCTAAACATCACAGATCTATTGCTTGGATGTGTTATGTGCATTTCATGATCAATGTGTGCTCTCAGTGTAAAGAAACTGATGAGTAAGAATATAGACCATTACAGTATATATAAAAGCCTCATCATTGAATTCCTATGATTGCTGCTTCATCTTTTTTTGGGGGGGCCTATCTATGTATATTTGATAGAAAAAGAACACTCATATAAAAAATTAGTCATTAACCCCAAATAAATTAAATATGACTATCATTAGTTAAATAAAGGAATGAACAATTAACACAAACTCTGTCATGTAATAGTGCATTTACTTAATATGAAATAGTATCAGAAAAATCTTACCTTATTCCATAATCCATGGTGGTGTCCAAATGTGAAGTCAATATGGAGGGAATAACCTAAACCTTATTTACATAAGAATATTATCTAACTTAATACCCCCCTCTACTATAGTACTTTTAAACATAATGGACAATTCCAAATGTAAACACATTTAAACTTCCAAGTGTATGAATAAATAAGAATAGAATTTTATAAACAAATTATATATATATATATATTGTAACTGTTTCAGTTAATATAAGATTTGTAACTATTTAAATTAATATAGAAATTTACACCTCTCTCAGGTGTGTGGCATATTTCAATCCCTATTTGGCATGCCATTTGTAACTATAATTTGTAACTATTTTAATATGTCACATTTGTAACCATAATAAATATTTAGATAGGGGAAATTATTAATTATTAGATATATGCCTATCCAATCTGTACCATTTGTAACTATATTAATTCATCATAGCATAGATAAAGAAATTATAGAATCACTGTGCCACTTGAAAATATCAGCATTAAAGATTCTTGGTATTTATTTATATATTGGGGCAGTCATTTGAACAATAAAACATGCTGGCCATTGTCATCAAATAAAAATAATATTAAATATAGCAACTGAATAAAAGTACCAACTATGAAATTCCTGGAGTGCCTTATGCTTATCTCCAATACTTGGTTCTTCTAACAAAGAATCCTTCCTATTCTTCTTTCCAAATATATAAGACCATTCATGGTCATATGCACACACTGGTGCTATTCATGACAACTTATAAAAAAATATATATATTCTATAAAACTAATATTATAAAGTTGGAAAGGGATGATATCACTCTTTATTCAGTTTAGCTAAGTACATGTGTTTTCCCATGAGCGCCACTAGATTGTTTTCAATCTAGATAAGTATCTGTTTATAGTGTACTTGAGTTCAAACTCATTCAGTACATTTTTATTACACATGACTTGGATGACTAATGAAAAAATAACATTTTTACATTTTATCTATATCGATAAAATTACAAGATCCCAATATTACCAAAGTTTATACTATAGATCAAAGATTCTTATAGACATTGCTAGCTCATTTACGTATATTGATGAACAGACATGTATAATCCTATTAATGGCTTCCAAACAAGCATGTGAAGACCATTATTGATATTGATGGCCATTTAACTAGATTATTTATCACAATAAAGGTAATAATGATGATGATAATATCATAATAATAATGATAATAATAGTGATATCATAATATTGATTATACGAGTGATGATGATACCAGCCATGGCTTATTAATAAACTCACAACAATAAATTCATCTCTATAAACTTATAGGCATCTATTAAAATTATCCTATTTCATACTGGGATTTAATAATACTAGTGGTGATGATTGATCACCATGAATCTCTTTGCATAATATTCAATTTTCTATAAACCCCTATTTACTAAAACATATTCATTACGCTAAACATTAAATTTAATGATGATAATTTATTAATGATGATTGATGGCGATCATAACTTTTATATAGTATTATTTGAAACATTTTTAACCAATAACATGATATCTATCTTTGATGAGGATGATCTAAACTCATGGACACAACACAATTTTAGCTTTCTATTGTTGAACTATAATTATCAAAATTTGGTTATTCTCAAGCATAATCCTTAAATACCTAAATATCAACATTCTAGTTTACCTATTATTTTGCGGACGCTTAATATTTGCAAGTGATTGCTCAATATATACGAATGGTAATACTCAATAACTGCGAGCAATGATGATGAATTAAAATGATAGAATTAAGACAAGACAAAACACAATATTCTTAATAATAACTCGGAAACCAATTAAGATATATAATTATATTTTATTAACACTACTACTCTTTCTTTCCTTCTTTAAAGTCAAATCAACAATTAAATAAATGGCTTATTACCATATTAATTCAATACAAAAATCAATATAAAAAATCTATATAAGTATAAGCAAATAAATCTAACATATAGGTTTGTCATTTTTCTTGATATCTCAAAATAAGCTGACTTAAATCAATATTAGAAAAAAAATACATATTCTATAAATGCTTATTTAAGACTTTTCTTACTTATCATATCATAAAATAAATTTCAGGTGTAACTTGTATATGTTATTTCACTTCCATTCAAATGTAATGCCCTACTTTTCAATTTACCATTTTAAACTAATCATATATAACCTATTCTTTGATGTATTTGGATAAGCAGTTACACATGCACGCATTCGGTAATGTTAACATATATGTTTAAAATGTATACCCATAAATTACATATATAAAAATATCTTTTTCTTTTGCAACCTTATAGCGAAAGAAAATAAAATACATGATATTAATTTTTTAATATGCAACAAGATAAAATAAAAATAAAAAACATTATAAATGCATATATTTATAGGTTGCTCATTATCATTAACAACTGAAGAACAATTAAAAAAAAACATTCCAACATTACAATATATAATAAAAAAGAATAATAAAAAAATTAATGAAAAATTTAAGTTTAAAGATTTAAACTATGTTTGTGCTATGTTGTGAGATATTGCAAATAACTATAGATAAACAAGTCTTTAATGTTTCTGTATAAAAAAGAAAATTGCTTTGACCTGTAAATCAAGGTTTACTTTTAATAAGCAAAAATTTAATCGGTTAAAGAAAGTTCATATTTACCTGTTTACTTTTTTACTTCTTATTAATGTCCTGAGTTTGAATTTTCAGACTGCTTTTCTTTGCTCAACAACAACAAAAAAAAAGAAAGTTATTGCAGATACTTTTAAGATAATGCTGAATCAATTGACTTGCTTGTTTCTTCAATTCTATTATTATTCATTGTTGATTGGCTTCCTTCTACCATTTAAAAAAAAGTTATTATAAGTACCTTTTGAATAAGTAGGTACCGGTGGATTTGCTTGTCTCTCTCATTTTAAAAAAATAATTGCTGTTGACACTTTAGATGATTGAGGTAAACTAACAAAAATTTGATTCATGGCTTCAAACTTGGTTCTATATGGCTTTTATAAATTTTCCTCCTATTTCCTCTTCTCCATTCATTCGAAGGTAATGAGCTTTTAATAAGCCAGGAACTAGAAAAGAAGCATTCCATATAGCTTGTGTGGTTGGCTTCAAACTCTATCATTTTGTTGGTTATTACTTGATATATGACTTCATAGACAGATCAGCGATTTTAACTCATTCTGTATTAACCAGAAAGCAGAAAAAATGGTTTAGCAATGCAGAGGCATAGTATTATGCATAGCCAAATATGTTAATATCATATTTATATAATTGTTAATAACTTCTATTAAATTCAATCTTGTTCCAATGTTTTCCTCTCTTCTTTAATATTGCTGGAAATTGTTTATATAGACGCACATCTTCGTCTATATTGACTTTATACCAGAGTCTTTTACTTCATTTCCTTTCTCAATTTTTAAAGAGTGAATAAAAAAATCAAATCGCTTACTTTTCTCCCTTTTTTTTTTAACATTAATAACAAGGAAGGACCGACTGAGTTGAGTCTCAAAATAATACTCACTGAGTTACATCTCACTTTAATAATAATAATCTGAGTGACTGTCTCTCCAAAATATTCATATTGAGTCTCTAAAAATAAAATCATACTGACTGATCAAAAAATAAAATCATACTGCCTGATCATCTCTCTAAAAAAAAATTAATGACTGAGTGATCATCTCTCTAAAAAAAATTAATGACCAAGTGATCATCTCTCTAAAAAAATTAATGACTAAGTGATCATCTCTCTCAAAAAATTAATGACTACGTGATTAAAAAAATTGTTTCAATCATTTATATCATGAATTTCAACCAAAGAAAAAAAAACATCTGGAAACCTTATCTTAAAAAAAAATCAAAGCTTCACAAGTTTGACATCGGTCACAATCAATAAAGACTTAAAATTGATCACTATTGTTATCTACATCAAAGTACCTCTTTTGTAAAAATAATCTTAAGACACAGACAACAACAAACCTGGAATCTATAGCCATCAGAAATAGGTGTAAAAGCATCTTTGTGTTTGTACAGATGTATTCATTCTTTCACACTTGTACATTTTTTTTATCTCCTAATCTAATAATCTCCATCGCCTTATTTTACACTTTTCTGATCTACTCTATTTTAATAAAACCAAAGTTAAATAATATGACACCTTATTTAATAAAAATATATATAATAAATAATTACCAAATATTATTACCCTCTACATAATGGTTTATTCATTAACTATCTATAAATTTATAATAATAAATACACATATATAAATCCTCATATATATAAAAGAATTTTTTTTTAATTAAATAATATATCTGTGTGTTTGAAATGAGTCATATACATACAATATATATATATATATATATTGTACCCTTACTTCTCGATGTATAATATAGTTTGAAATACAACTAGCTCAATTAAATTATAATGCTTAATTAAAATTTGCATATTTATTTTTAATTTATTTTTATACTATCATATTCTAATTAAATTTATTATCAATTATTAAAATCAATATAGTTCTATAATATATACTAAATAAATAAGTATTTATCAAAATCATGAGACTGTGTAGTAAAGTTACAAAGTAATAAGTAGATTTACATTGAGTCAATACCTTCCAAGACACTGTCTCAATGGCATAAGAATACTATTACCTCCTTATTATCCTATTACTACATCTACAGCATTCTTATGGCTTTTAAATAAAGTACATTATCTTTAATAATAAAAATAAATCTCAACTTTTATTAAGAAAATATAATTCAATAACCTCAGGTTCTTCTAATTATCTTAAAGTAATGATAACCCATGTAAATAAGTATGATAAGGGATTTTATATCAAACCTAAATACATCTAACTTATTCTAATAATACTATACAATACTGGTCTTAGAGTATAACTTAATTTTATCTATTTCTGTTATATTATCAATTATTAAATAAATAATCATATGTATATCCCTTATTTTCATATAGCATCTTAATTTTGAAATAGATCAAAATCTTATAATTCAATAATCTGTGGCAATAAATAATATTGTACTCTCATAATGTGCATTATAATTACCTTATGACCATAATAATATTATATGTTAATATCAATCAATTCTTATAAAATGATATCAAGAAAATATTGTGTTTATTTCTAAAATAATAATAATAAATTCATACTGTGCAAATATTATGTTTGTTCAAATTATCTGTTGTCAAATGCTGTGGTGTAAAATAATGAACTCGACACACTTTTAAAATAAATTAAACAAATTTATTTACATTAACTTCAACTAAGAATTTATTTACAATATTTACAGTTCAAAATTATGAAAACAAAGAAGAATAAAACAAAATAATAATAATACAATATGTTTCCACCATTATTAATTCATATTCCTAATAAGTAATTATACATTCTTTTAATGCTGTATTAATAACATTGAAGTACGCTTTTAAAACTTAGACTTTAAATAAATATCAATGAACTTCAATTATTACACAGAAAAATTTATGTAAACAATATTTATGTAGCATATGTAAACAATTAAACTTTACTAATTAAATTGCTACATCACTTAAGTATTACTGTTACTTATTTCATTATGTACTAGTATGTGTTTATTCTATCATCAGCATTACTCTAATATCATAATATAGAAACTAATGTATCTTTGTAATGTAATAACAATAATTGATTATAATTTATATTTCATTTAATGCAATTCATGCTACATGTTTTATCAAATATGCATTACATATATGTACTGTTAAATAATAATATTTAAATTATTCATCAATTTCAAATTCATAAAGTATTACATTAGATAAATTCTATGATTCTTTTCTATGTAAAATTATTACTTTACTTTATGTGTTATTTTACTCCTTCTTAATAAACTTCTATCTACAAAAAACATCCTCTACAACTTATTTAAAATTCCGGGAAAACAACCTTCAACTTTAAATAAATACTAATTATCCAAACTATTTAGACTTCATCATCTATATTCAGTAAATCTTCAATCCAAATATAAACTTCTACATAAAATTTAACTTAATTTATCCAATAAAACAAAAGTAAAATATAGACTTTTAAATCTCTTCCTAACTTACAATAAAAATAATTACTTATGAATAATAAATATAATTCTAATACTCCAACATAATAATAATAAAAAAATAAAAATCAAAATTTATTTACAAAAGAATCATATAATTATTTCTAAAACTTCTTATGTAATGTTGTATCATATTTATATTATAAATTCAAATTATGCATATCCAAATAAAACTGTCACTGCCAATATAATGTGTGTGTATTTCAAAATATTTATACATTCATTCAAATAACATAACATTTGGATGATCTAAAGAAAACATATCAAATACATCAAAATTATTATAATTATACAATTTTTACCATAAATAATGATCTAATGTACAGTCCATCTTCTAATATTCTTCGGAACTACAGCTTCATAAAATAAATCACATTTACACTCACAATCATTCTTTAACATATTACGTGTTATATTAATTATAAGATAAACTTATGGAATTAATTATTATATTACTTTTAGTTATTATTTTAAGAAATGTACCTATCTTATTTTTAATAAATTAATAATATTTAATTTTTATGTTAGACAAGTAAAACAGAATTCATATTACGTAACTCCAGCGATGTCTTCTTTTTCACCATAATAGTTCTTTAATCCTAGGTACACATTCATTAAAACACCATTTCCGTTTTCCGGTCCATCACGTGGTTTTTTTTTAAAAAAGTTTATAAAATGATAACATTCTTTTAAAGTAAAATAAAAGTTCCCCACAAGAAAATAAAATAAAATTAAAATAGTTTTTAAGCTCCGGATCCAGTTCCTTAACGAAATTATCTAAAGTTATTATTTCTAAATTAGTCTGTAGCTTATGAAAAATTATCATTTAATTATTTTAATTGACTTGGACGTCCACATATTACTTGCGCATTTCTTAACAAAATATCCAGGTAAGAATAAGCTTCTTCATCTAAAACGACCAGCGTTTAAATTATTTTAATATAATAATTTTATTATATTAAGATTTTTAATTAATTATATTTTTAATTTATTTGCCTTTTAAAATTGTCAACATTCAGTCTTTTAGACATAAAGACTTAACAAGGCAAGTATTTATCAAACTACTTTTATTTCTAATATCTTTACTTAAGATATATATATTCAAATTTGTAGCTTGCCAAAATACTTTCTTCATAAAGAAGTATTTTATTCTTTAAAATATCTATTTTTAAATAATCAATAGCAATTAGCTTTTAAAATTATATACTGTCCAAAATACTACTTTTCTCCATCTCGTAACTTTCTGAACTAATCCAGCGTTTGTCATATTTCTAGTATAAAGTTTCCGATATATTTTCACTATATATGATGTTCCCATGACCATTTGCTTGTAAATTGAGCTTCAATATAGAGACGATTGATAAGGAAAAATTAAATTAACACTGCATGTCTATCATTTAAAACTTTTATAAATTATTTACAATGACACTCTTATAATTTTAAAATTGATTTTTAAAAGCGTCTATAAAATTTACGTAGCTATTTTTAATAACACAATTAACTTGAAAATTCAATCACGAAGTCCTCCCTTAACAATTGAACTAAGCTTTTATACCAGAAGAAACTTCCCATTTGATTGGTACATTTAAACAATCAACTTGCTGGCTTATTTACATATTTACCAACAACACAAAATTAAAAATAAATAATGACTTATTTAATATTTAATATTTATTACATTATTACATTTTTAAAATAATTCTTATCGTTTATTTAAATCCACTAAATATTTTTAAAATATTCTTATTTACTTGATTTTAATTTTAACTTTTATAAGATCATTTTTAAACAAACTAAGTCTTATCTATACGTTATATTTTTAAAGCAATATTTTAAAAATCAGATTTAATATTCTACATTGATTTATCTTTATTTTTATCTTGTGATAGCTCACGTATTATTTATAAATTTTATAACATGATTTTTAAAATAGTTATGCAACTTTATCAGATAACTTCCAAGCATGTGTGTGCATATTTAACTAACATCTGTTTCTACAACACAAGAAACGCTTGTTATAATCTAAAAATAACTAACAATTGCATTTTTTAAAATAAACATTTTTTAAAATAAATAAAATATTATAACAGATTTTTAAATTAATAATTCGATATTATAAAATCAAATATTAATCTTCTATTTAAATATTTATAATAATTAAAATATTTATATTCTTTTATAACATTATTTTATCAACAATAAATATATGCATTTAATTTTAACTTGTCTTTTAAACACTTTTAGTTTTAAATACCTACTTATTAAATATATTAATGCAGTATTAACTATGGCCAGTTTTTTTTTCAACCATATATTATAATAATCATCATTAAAATGTCTCTCTCAATTTCAGCACAAGAAAACATATCAAATACTCATAGATTGCTTTAATTAAATTTTTTGAAATATTACCATAAGCAAAATTAACATCACATATTCAAATATATCTCAAATTTAAAATTTTTAACAGATTAGCACAAAAATTAGATGGTGACCCATACAAAAGGGCACAATATATATATATATATATATATATATATATATATATATATATATATATATATATATATATATATATATATATATATATATATATATATACATTGTAAGAGATGACTTACAGCCAACCATCACATTTATCCCAGTTTTTTACAATGTTTGAATTTAGACTAAGTGGTAGGCAAATAATTTATCCTACATAGTCGTTTATTATATACAAATAATTTATTCTACATACTTGTTTATTATATACAAGAAACATACATATAAACTAATATTTTTATCTATTTTGAGAAATTATTTTTTATATACCTTGAAAGAAGACATAATTCATTATATACACATGAAATATATATATATAAACATAAATAAACTAATATGTTTGTGTATTTGTAGAAATTATTTTTTCTTTTATTCCCTTAATATCATTAACAACTAAAATAATAATTAATTGACTGGTAAAACAGATATAATCAAAGGTCAAAATATTAGTAAGGTCAAAATAATTGCTAGGTGATTGGATTTGAATAATGAAGACTACGTAAAAAATGATAATAAGGTTTTATACTTTTTTTTGTTCTTGATCAGTTGGTAACAATAGGTTTTAGCTAGCATGAGAAAACAATCTAGTGCTTTTTTCACTTGTTGGCTAACAATGACAAATAAAAAGAAAACAGTAAGAATATGTATTTTAAAACTTATTTTACATACTATTGCTAGAATTTTTAAGAGGTGTGTTTATAATAAAACTATTTTGAATGTTAGTAAACTCATTTCTTCTTCACACCATGGTTTTATTTCTAATAGATTTATAGAAACTAATTTGCTAACAATTTATTATATAACACATGCAATTGAGGACCAGCCAAGGCTTCATGTTATTTATTTTGATTTATCAAAAACTTTTAATAAAGTAGACCATGACATTCTTCTTCACAAATTATATCAAATGGATTTTTCTATTAAACTTATTTATTGATTTTAATCCTTTCTTTATGGTTGTACTGCATATATCAAATTTAATAATATTTAATCTAATTTTGAATGTAATTTCAGTATTCTTCAGGGTAGTATTTTAGTACCCATGCTTTTTAACATTTATATGAATGACTTTAATGATTGTTTAAAATATTATCTTTTGTGCTATGCTGATGACTGCAAAATCTTTACAAGAATCACATCAGTGATTGATTGCACCCTCCTTCAAAATGATATTCATAATTTTAGTCCTTGGCATGATCTAAAGAATATGATTATTAATTTTAATAAATATTTTTTAGTCTGATACTCTAAGAAATCTGAAGTTTTACTTTTTTTTATTAACTCTCACAAAATTAATTCTGTTGAATCCTAATAAGATATGGGAGTTATCTTTTCTAGCAATGTATTCTTTCTTCCTTAATTGGAAATGATTATTCGTAAAGCTTTAAAATTTATCGGATCCATTCTGACATATGGGTATCATTTCAGTGATGAAACAAAATTCAAAATATTTTTTTCATTGGTTCTTCTTTTCATTGAATATTGTTCTATCATTTGGAATCATCACTCTAAACAGAGATGTAATTTATTTCAATCAGTGTCTAATAAGTTTTCCAAATATGTTTCTCTAAGAAATGAAATTGTTTTTCTCTTTCTTCTAGAAGAAAACATAGAGATCTTAAATATCTTTATAAAATTGTTAATGTTGTTGTTGTTGTTATTATTATTATTATTATTATTATTATTATTATTATTATTATTATTATTATTATTATTATTATTATTATTATTATTATTATTATTATTATTATTATTATTATTATTATTATTATTATTATTAATTATTCATTTTTTATTTATGTAATGTACATATCAACAGCATTTAACCAATTATAGATTGCACAGTAAGGTAATTATTATATACAAATCTAAATAAGCAATAAAAAAACAAACAAAATAATAACAATAAAACAGAAAAACAATAAAATGCACAAATAAACAAAAAAATAATATCGTCATCATCAACCATTATCAATCCACTGCAGGATGAAGGTCTCTCGAAGTTCAATCCATCTTTTCCTATCTTTAGTTTCTCTTCTCCACATCCCCCTGCACACTTTTTTATTTCATCCACCCATCTCACATGTGATCTTTTTCTGGGTCTCTTATAATCACTTGGAATCCAGTTTAAAATTTCAATTGTCCATCTGCTATCATATCTTCTAACAATATGTCCAGTCCAACTCCAGTCTTTTAATTTCTTCAATGAGGTCAGTAACACCTGTTTGTTCTCTTACCCATACATTGCGTTTTCAACCCCTTCTTGTTATTCCCAACATACATCTCTCCATACTTCTTTGAGTGGTCGGAAGTCTCTGTATTGCTCTTCTATTAAGTGTCCAAATCTCACATCCATAAGTAAGAACTGGCAAAACACATTTATTAAAAATCTTTTTCAAACACATAGCATATTTCCTTTTAGTATCAAGTTATTTCTACCAAAAGCACTCCAACCAAGTTTAATTCTATGATTAATTTCATCCATTATATTTTCATCTGTATTAATAATTTGAACAAGGTATTTGTAACTGTTAACTTCTTCTAACTCATCATAATCAATCTTTATTTTCATATTTTGAGAAAATCTATTAAACATACTTTAGTCTTTTTAACATTTATCTTTAGTCCTACTTTCCTACTTTCATCTGATAACTCCTGCAACATTTCCTGTAGCTCTAAAGCATTATTTGCAAAAACAACTGCATCATCTGCGAAATCTAAATGACTTAAATAATCACCATTTACTTTCACTCCTTTAGTTTTCCATTTTAATCCACAAAATACTTCATGCAGCACTGCTGTGAAAAGTTTTGGAGATATGGAGTCACCTTGTCTTACACCTTTCTCAATGTTGACTTTCCCAATGTCATTATGTAATCTAATTGGTGCTGTTGCATTTTTATAAATATTCTTTAAAATATGACAATATCCTGGATCTATACCTTGATGATCTAATGCTTTAATCACTGAAGAGATGTTTATAGAATCAAATGCCTTTTCATAATCTACAAATCCTAAGCATAATGGCAACTCATATTCATTTGTCCTTTCTATAACTTCTCTCAATACCTGGATATGATCTACTGTACTAAAACCACTTTTAAATCCGGCTTGTTCTCTTGGTTGGTGGAAATCCAATGTTCTCTGTAGACGAGTAGTAATTATCTTGGTAAAAATTTTATATAAAACTGATAAAAGGCTGATAGGTCTGTAATTTCTAATATCTTCTTTATCACCTTTTTTAAATATTAATATTATTACTGCATTCTTCCAATCATCCGGTACATCTTTATCATTTAGACATTTGGTATATAACTTTGCTAAAAAAAATTCTATTTCTTCACCTGCTTCTTTTAATATATCAATTAAAATTCCATCATTACCTGGAGCCTTTCCTTTCTTCATACATTTAATTGCATGTCTCACTTCTTCATTTAAAATTCTGGGCAATTTGGAAGATGTAATAGATATAGGAGGTACTTGTTCTTTATTACTATATAATTCTTGATAAAAATCTTCTACCAATTTCATGATGTCATCTCTCCTTTTAGTAATAATTCCATCTTTTTTTCTTATTGCAGATATAAATTTCCTACCAATACCAAAATGTTGTTTTACATTCTTAAGACTTTTATTTTCTTCTACAGCTTTCCTTGCTAGTTCACAGTTATACTTTCTTATATCATTTTCAACTCTTTTCCGCACCATTTTACAAAATTCGAGATATTCAATTCTTTTTAATGCATCATTTTTGTATATCTTCATATTCCTTTTTTTTTCATAAATTCTCTAGTCTCAGTAGAAATTTTATTGGTCAATTGCTGTTTCTTTCTACCAGCTATCTTTGTTGCAGTTTTCAAAAGTGTATCAGTTATTTTCATATTAATTTCATTCAAATCTGAATGATGTTCAAAATCTACTAATACTTGAAACCGATTTGTAAGTTCTAATTTAAATTCATTAGAATGTTTCTGAAGATTTGGAATATCAACTGTAAATATTGTTTTTCTTAATAATTTTTGTCTCTCTAGTTTTACATTAACACGTATCTTACACCTTACTAATCGATGATCACTTCCTGTGTTAAATTTATTAAGAACATTACAATCTTGAAATATGTATTTCCTGTTAGTCAAAATATAATCCAGTTCTGCTGTATCTTCATTTGGATGCTTCCATGTCCATTTCCTTTTAACATTTTTCTCAAAAAAAGAATTCATAATATAAAGTTTTTTTTTTTTCTGCAAACTCCACGAGTCTATGTCCTCTCTCATTTCTATTACCATAACCAAAATTACCCACATCACTTTCATCTTTCATTTTTTTACCAATTCTAGCATTAAAGTCTCCCATAACAATTTTAAAATGGTGTTTACTCTGATCAAAAGCCTTTTGTACATCCATATAAAAATCTTCTACTACTTCATCACTATGAGAACTTGTTGGGGCATAAACCTGAATTATCTGCATTTGGTATCTGCTATTAAGTTGTATAACTAATCTTGCCACTCTGTCCGATACACCATCAATCTCCACAATATTGTTCTTCCATTTTTTATTTATAATGAATCCTACTCCACTTGTATTTCCAATATTTGTGCCTTTATAATAGAGTATATGTCCACTTTTTAAATCAATTGTCTCTTCACCTTTTCTTCTAACTTCACAAAATCCAATAATGTCCCATTTAATATAAGAGAGTTCTTCTTCTAATTCTTGCAATCTTCCTTCACTTGAAAGTGATCTGCAGTTGTAAGAACCTAAATAAAAAGTCGTCATCAAATGGCAGTCTGGGTCCGCAATCAGGGGATTCTTAGCACCCTCCGCCTTCGGCCACCAACCGCTACCTTGATTGGTGACTTTACAGCCTCCTGGGAATAAGGGCCATGCTTTATTTTTGTCTGTCATAATTGTATATATGTATTGGGAAAATATTTATCATTTACGCAAACATTCGTTCTGCCTTATCAGGCACTGAGAAGAAAGACCATGGTGTTTCTTGATCTTAAACTCAGAGGTAAAAAGCCAATAAACTCACCACGCTGGCTAATGCATGTTGGTGAGCAGCCCATCCATGCCCGTATACTATATGAATAATCACATAGTAATAACAGCTGCAACGACAAGAACGTATGGAGTGGACATTAGGAATTTGCCCTGCTCGGTTCCTTTAAGCTCTCCAAGAGGAATCAGAGGGTCTCCTTTCAGTTAATAGCAAAACTCCTTTCTGCAGCCCAAATATAAGTAATTTGATTTATTTTATCAATCAACAGTAATATCCTCTCGAAAGTATCTATTTTTTGTGCTAATAATATAATGTCATTTATTTATTGTTACGTAGATGAAACATGTAGGCAAAGCATATGTTTGAAGTCAGGATATTTAAGTTTTGTTATTAATTTGATTTGATAGTAGGGATAATCCCAAACTGATGCTCAAAGTTTATTTGATAATTTAAAAATCTGTAAGACAAATAGTCCATTTGTAAATATTATGTTAAACCAAGTCTATTTTATTGTAATAAATGATTTGTTTTAGTTATTTAAAATCTTAAAAAATTGTGTCTTGAGTTATTCTTGTGTACATTCGTGTTTCCATTTCCACATCTCCACATTTCATAAATCTATTACAAAATAGATATATTATTTTAGAGTTATAATATTAAATTTGCTAGTGTCTGATAATATTGTATTTCTTAATCCAAACATTATAAAGAGTATTTGCCACTTGATAAACGTATTAGAAAGGTTGCCAGGTCAGTATATTTTGTGAGATGATGATATGAGATTAAAATATCCTATCTCTGTCATTATCTTATTATTGAAACACAGTAAAACATTTAGTCAATTTGTTTCCTTATATTTTATCATACTTTATAATTATAACTTATGGGCCAATGTAGTTTATTTAATTCAACTGTGTTTGTTAAATTCCCTGAGATCTTATTGTTTATTTCTTGAATGGCATTAAAGTAGATTTTTAGATTATAATATGCCAAGTCATAGAATTGTTAAAAGTATAATTATAGCAAGCTGATATATGTTATACTTGGATGAAGGAAGAAATTAAGTTTAAAGTATATTTTTAATAGACTGTACTAAGTAAACATTATGATTCTTTATCATACAATTAATTAACAAAGGAATTTACATTATATTAAATGTTTTATAATATTTCTTCTCTCATTTATTTATCATCATATATCCTATGAACTGCCTATAGCCTCCTACTGAGCTGAACTGAACATAAACTTAAATATAAAGTCTCAGTAATAATTTTGTATTATATATCTTATTATATTGTTCTATTCATTAATAGAACTGGCGCCTGGGCATTTCGCTCATGTAATGTAGATGAGCGGTGTTGGGAGTGTAGGTTATAATATATATATATATGAAAAACAACCTATATGGTGCTGTCTGAAATTCAAATATAAATTATCATTAACACTTACCATTACATTTTTTTCAGCAGCACACTCTTGTAAACAAATATGAAGTCTGAAATTCAGCAGAGGGTGTATATATAAGATAAAACACTTTAATTCTAACACTTTTGTTACAAAATTAAATAACAGCTGTTTCTAACAAAAGTATTGACATTTAAATTAAAAATCAAAAACTTTTTTTTTTCTTATATAAGACATTATTATAGTTGTAATTATAAACTTTAATTAGTTGTGTAAAGTTTAGTTGTATACAGTTATATGACTTATTTTAAAAAAGTATTCTTTATATTTATAAAATATGGCTGATTTTTTTCCAAATTAATTTTCGCATGCAAAACAACTGTATGTCACAACAAAACCGCAAATGCCTGTTTCTATTTGTTAATAAAATTAAATGAATAACAGCTTTTAAATGGTTTTGATACATTAATTCATTTTCTGTGAATGTAAATTTGAAATAGATATAAGATTGTTAATATTTCCTGACAAAGACTTATTTTATTATCATTTTTCTATTCAAAATAATAACTTAAACTATGAAACAATCTAAAGTCATCATTCTGTATACGATCACTCTTTAGACCTAATTATGAACAAACAATTATACAATAAACTAATTATTTTGTATGTTTGGAAATAATGTCTAAGAACAGTATTACATTTTGTCTACATCTTATGCTTTTCATATTATTTTGTATTTTCCTCTGCGATAATTTAATTCCTATAACTTGTTTTTTTTTTTTTAGAGGGACCCAAGATGGTTATTTTGTATTGATACAATTAAAGATATGTTTACAATCGTGATTACTGCTGAATACATCAATCATTTTTCTAAAGAAGAACTCAAGGCATATAAAAATTTTGTAAGCTTTATAATCATATATTTTTTAGTTTCTTTTGATGTGTATTTTTAAAAACTAAGTCGT
Source organism: Epiperipatus broadwayi (assembly GCA_028023455.1). Classification (NCBI taxonomy): domain Eukaryota; kingdom Metazoa; phylum Onychophora; class Udeonychophora; order Euonychophora; family Peripatidae; genus Epiperipatus; species Epiperipatus broadwayi. The sequence continues at coordinate 2,149,434 of JAQFVV010006331.1, forward strand.
TTATGAAGTTCAGTCAATATCATCATGAAATTTTTGGTTCTTTGTAAAATATTACCATGAATTTTTTTTTTATATCTTTAAATTGTTTAATTTTCTTTTATTTTAAATCTGAATTATCTCATTGGATGATCTAATGTGACTGTTGCAACATCACACTCTTCTGCCATATTTTTGGTGGAGAATGTACTAAATTATTTTAATAATTATTATTTAAAAATAATGTAATTTCTAAAACTTACATGTTGCTTTGATTAATATTTAACGTTGCTTCTCAAAATAATTAGTACAACTGCTTAATGGTAAAACAGAATCTGAAAAATATTTATGTCTTTAATACCAACATTAACATTTAGTACAATTTCGTTGTTCAAAACATTATCGTATTCTCAATAAATAACCTTATGATTATTATTTAAAACATTACAAGACTATATTATAAGAAATTATTTGTGATATCAATACACAATTTAGGTAGCAAAACATGATATTTTAGATGTAACAAAATAAGCATGAATATATTAAATGAATTAATATAACATATCATTGGATGAAGTGGTGTAATGCTTTAGAATACAGTGTGTCCAGCACATATATTTATTTTAGATCTGATTTTGACCAAATTCTGAACATCCGTATGAAAAGAAATATGTTTTCCAAAGCAAGGATGATTTTTTTCTGATATCTTTTCATTATAGAGTTACTTTGAAAATGTTTTCATTAAAAGATCAGTGCATTTTATAAAATACATAATGTTTATGATATTGTTTTTTATTTATTAAAATGGAAAATGTATTTAATCTTGTTTTTACATTTCATTGCATTTTTATAACTAGAGGTTTGCAGATTAACGGATTGGTATTAAATTGGAGAGTAGAGAAAAGTTTGCTCATAGTAAGATTTAATGTTAATTGACTTCTAATTTTTGAAAAATTAGGGACAAATTCTGTACAGAAGTAGCTCAAATTATGGAAATGAGATTGCTTGCAGTCAAACTATTTAATAAAATAGTCTTATATTCAGATTCCAGAGCTATATATTAAATATTCTTGAATCACATACATTTGGAAGGAGAAAAATTATATAATGCCAAATGTTTATATATATATATATATTGTATACAATTTTTCATTATATTTAAGATAGGTATTATTATATTTTAAAAATACCGTCTTGATTTTATGTATAATTAACCGTTTGAGATCGTCAAGTGAGGTTTATCCTAATTTGGGGGTTATTGTAAACACACAAGAATACAAAGAATATTATTATTATTATTATTATTATTATTATTATTATTATTATTATTATTATTATTATTATTATTATTATTATTATTATTATTATTATTATTATTATCTTCTTCTTCTTCGATGGAAATCTTATTGTAAGCAATATGTTAAAACTCAAAAAATTATTTTATTATAACAATTCTTTTAATTATAGAAGATTTGTTAAAACTTTTCAGAACATTGATTATCAAACATAGATTAAAAAAATTGAAGTCAATTTGTTAGATAATCGTAAAATTTTTTTGTCTTTTTCTAAAAATTCTGGCATTACTAAAAGAAAGTATCAAATGGATTGCAGCTCCTCTTTAAGTGCTGATAACTTTGCAAATCACTTTGCTGAATTATTTAGAAATTCTCAATTGTCCTTCTGATAATAGATTGTCAAATAAATGTTTTGATGATAGTATTTACATTGATTGTTTTAATAATAATGGTATTATATTTGCTATCAAGAAATTGCAATTAGATTCAGTTTAGGTTATGATATTATATCTTCTTTTATTTATAAAGGATGTGCAGAATACATTACTGCTCTTCTGTATTATATTCTTAACCGTTCCATTAAAAATTGTATTTTTCTCAATATTCTTAAATCTTGTGGCAATTTTACCTATTTTTCAAAGTGATTCAATAGATAATGTTAATAATTGCAGACCTATTTCAGTGCTTCATAAAATTGCATGCATATTTGAAACGTGTATTGACAAATAAAAATATTAATGCTATAAATAACTTCTTAACTCCTATGCAACATGGTTTTTATCTAATAGATCAACTGAAATTAATATTCTAACAATAACTGATTATAATTCTAATGCCTTTGAGAATAAGTCATTCAAATGTTTGGTCTATCCAAATCATTTCATACAGTGGACCTTTCTATATTGCTCCAAAAAAGGGGGGAAATGGATTTATCTTCTATTATGATCATAGGGTTTGAATCTTTTATTATGGACTGAATATCTTATGTGAAATTTAATAACATGTTTTCAAATCCATACTATTGCAATCCAGCAATACATAAAGGCAATGTCCTTATACCATTATTATTTAACATTTAGAACGAGAAAATTTCAAGTTTCCACAACTTTTGTGCTATGCAGATGACTTACAAATATTAATTTAATTACTGACTGCATACTTATATAAATATATATTAACAATTTTGTGAAATGATATAAAATAAGATGGGTATTATTATGGATAAATGTTCAACTGGTTCTTTTTCCAGAAAATCTGAAATCTTAAACTATCCTTATTACATTGAAGACTATAATATAAACTTGGATGATCTCCAGAATGATCTTGACACTATTTTTGCTAGCACTGGGTCATTTGACCATCACATTAAAACTATTATAAATAAAGCTTTTAAAATTATAGATCTGATTTTAAAAAAATAGACAGTTTACTACCTCTACAAAGCCTAAATTCTTTTTTTCTCTTTGGTTCTAACTTTTTTTGGAATATGAATCTGTTATTGGAACCTTAGTTATAAAAGAGATATTATCAGAATTCAATTATTCTATGATGAATTTTCTAAATATATTAAATTAAATAACTATTTTCCATCGCTATCTGTTAGAAGAAAGATTAGAGATCCTAAATTCTTATATAACATTGTCACTCAGAAAATTATTTTATCAAACAAAATTTCAAATATTACAATTAGTAATTCTTTATATAAAACACATATACATCTAATTTATTTTACTGTAAGGTATGTCACTCTAACAGATTAAAATATTCATAATCATTTCATTTGTCTAATACTTATAATCAAGATTTTATTCATGAAAATATTTTTGTATTAGATTTTAAAAAAATATTAATAATCTTACTAGAAATTTGGAATAATTATAGTTTGATTGTGATATTAAAATTATTTTTTATATGTGTTGCTCATAAGACATAGGAGTTTTGTTGGAGAAAGTATGATCCTAGTAAGATGGCTAATATGAAATGATAATATATTAATAAAAGCACACCAAGTTTGGACAGGACCCATTTTTTATCAGTTATGTTTTGCAAATAAATGTATATTTCTGAGAAAAGAAATTCAAGAGTGCATGATAAAGGTGAATTCTGATTGTTCTTTCTGTAATGAGTGTTGATTTGTCATTGAAATTAAGGTCCAGAGTCACCATAATGGCTGAATGATCAGATAGAGGGGAGTTTTTAGACAGGTGTTTATCATGTTGTGTATTTCTGGTGAGTAAAAAACCAAGTTTATTAGCAATGAGTATCTACCATTATTAAATTTTACTGAACGTTTTGCAAAAATTCCCTTCAACTGATCATAGGAAATCTTTCAATTAACTCATCATAGGATATGAAATCAGATAAAGCCATTTTTGGTGAAGTTTTTTATGGCAAGTTGAAATCCCTCATGAATATTAATGGTTGTGGCAGGTTTGCAAATTTGGAGTTCAGAATTAGTATTAATCTCTTTATGATAATAGAGTCTGGAGGATGTATACAAGTGCTATGTTTAACATTATTGCTTTGTGGAGAAATGTGATAATTAAGATACGTGCATCAATACATATTTTAAAGGAGGTAAATGGGTATTTTTTATCGATGATAATACCAGTTCCTGCTGATGGTGGGTCTGATGCTATTGAAAGGTTGTGAATTCTTTGTTATTTAATTAGTGTGTGTGGACTAATTTATGAGCCACTGTAAATTTTGGTTTCAATAATACCAAGTATGTGTGATTGGACAATATCATACCATTCAGCTTGAAGTTTATTTTTTTCAGGAATGCTCAACTTTCTGACATTAAAATTGCCTATATTTAGTTTCATTTAATGTGTATTTATTTTATATATTGTAGAGTTCAGCATTATTGATTTAGTAATTTTATGACATTGAACTAAACAAAATTTTTAGAATGCATTACGTTAGGTTTTGTATCACTACATAATACTATCAGAGATGAGTAAAAATATAGATTATTGTCAAATGATATATATATATATATATTGAAACAGTTTCAATATATATATATATATATTGAAACAGTCAGGTCTGCTTTGCAGATCTTTGTTTCATTTTTTCTCACCTATTTCCTACCCTCATACCTTAGTTTGAACCCCAATCTATCGTAGTGTGTCTGCAATACACTTATATACCGAAAATCCCGCCTAATTTTAAACCACGATCACAATGCTCATATGATATATATAACTTATTCCCAAATAAAATAAAATATTATGAATTATGTATTTGTTCACATAATTTACATTTATTAAAAAGTAAGTTATATAAGTCATAATTGCGCACACACTATGATATCCATTTTAAAACATATCAAAATTATAAATTGTTACTTATTTTGTTTGGATCTATTTACAAATATATTACCGTTGTAATATATTTTGATTTAAAATAAAATTCAGTTAGTAAATATTCGTTTAGTAGATAGATTCAAATATTACAATTTAAAATAAAATAATTTTCGTTTTATTTAATAAAAATCATCCCAAATATTTCTGTTAAAATAAATGAGGGACAATAGTTTAATTGTATAAGTTTATCTAAAAACAGAAGCAGTCCACTTAAGTTTTCTTTAATTAGTAGCAGTAATTTTAATTAAATCTAGTTTGTAATTCGAATGTCGACTGGGAAGTTAACAAAAGAAATTAATTAATGTTGAATTCCTTTAGACATTCGGATAGATTTAATTACAGCAGATAAGTCCAATAATTTTGTACGCTCCAGGGCAAGTCGATTGTTAAATTTTACTATAAAAAGGATGTTTTTCTTTTGTTCTCCATTCTAAGCTTTTAAAGAATTCTGAGTTGTCTAAAGGTTTCTGAGTTGTTCTAAGATTCTAATAATTTGCTAACCTTGACATGTCCGAGTAGAGGCATTAAGATGGCTATGTCCCCTCGGAATAGCCAGCCGCTGCTCCATACTATCAGAAGTTATCACACGGACCCCGGAACTGCTGCTGTCGCTGCCAAAATATGAACATTCCAGATTTTGCTGCTGAATTATAAAACCTGCAGAACATCTACCTGCAAATGCATTTCCAGAGGTAACCCAAATTAAGCCAAGAGCTCTTGTGATTCCTAACTAACATGCTATAGCTATTTAACATTGTTTTCTTATATTTCACAACTTCATTATGTATTTCTTTCATGTATTTAAATATACTCAACATTTTGCTCTCTATCCTTGGGTTAATATTTTCTATTTATAAAGCTTTCCTTTATTTTATTATGATAATGTGTCAAAATCGTCTTTGACCGAGTGAACTATTCCCTCTATTGAAAGTAAGATGCCGCTATTAAGGCATATTTTAAATTTATAATTTTCCAATTTTATTATCTTGCAAATCACTCGTTCGAGGGCGATTCTTTTCTTTAATGTAATATAATCACATAGTTTAAAATCTACATGCTATTGATTTTAATCTAATATAAGAGTATGTGCGAAGTCAATGATTTAAATGTGTCCCCAAATGCATGATTGCGTATATAAATCTATACTTACTTTTCAAACCCGCAAGCATACATTTTCCTATTTTCATTACCATGTTCTACTTTCATTATAAAGTTCATCATTGATGTCGAGAATGTGCAGACCCTCTTAAATGAATTTTGGGGAATTTGATTGGGCATTTCTCTTAATCCGAGTAAAACCCATTTAGTATGTTTTTATATACACTAGTCTCGTATTGCTGGTACATGAATTGGTTGTTGAGACCGCTTTGTTTTATTTTTCCAAGGATTCTTTACACGGCTAAGGCCGTTCTCTCCACGCTTGCAGTTTCCCAGGCAGAGGGTGTCCCAAATGACACCCCTGGGAATTAAACACAATCGTCACACAGTCGCTAAGTTTCGGCTGTTCGTCAAAATACTTTCCTATGGGTTAGCGGCGAAATGCCCTCCGTAATTATTACAGATCTTCAATATTGTTTCATTTTATATTTATTTTACAAAGCATCCGTGACTTAAACGAGTCACACCCTCCAACTTTATAAATTCACTATTGTGACAGTCAGATTATGTATGCTGGTTTAACCTAGTTCGAATCCTAAGCGAAAGTACCTCGAGGCCACTCATACGCGAGATATTAAATCAAGAATACTATAACCTCTGCCCTATTTCGCCTATTCTCGAGGCTAATTTACGAACCAACAACACCATCTGAGCCACACATAAATTATTTTTCAACCGGCCACAAAGCTTAGCAACAGCGGAAGAGACATGGACGGGAAATCCTAAGGAGCTAAAATAGTTAAATGTGCAAAAGTACTAAGAAATATGTGTTTTGCGTTATGCGTGCCTGGATCATTGAAAAGTAAAAATAAAGCATTTAATATAATTAAGAAACTCAAGCTTTTTATAGTTAAATCATGTTTAATTAATGACTTTAATAATATGACTAATGATATAATGGCCTCCGCTATTCCTCTAAATTAATGAAACAAAATAATTAGACAATAAAAACGGATTAATAGGTTTGCGGTCTAAATCTTTTCCCAATTTCAATAAAATTGTCAACTCGATCTTCTCGATAAAGTACAATAAAAAAAAAAGGATCTTTCGCAAAGCATTTCTAATTGCTTTGCGCTAAAAACAGTTTAAAATTATTTAAAACGTATATAGCTAAATCAGATATACGTGATAAGCTAATGGCGGACAAAAGAGGCGTTATCAAAGAGATCAAGTTGGCACACAAAAGAAACTGACTTGTATTTAATTAACAACCATAAATAAAATTGGAAAGAGATTTTAAATGAACAAAAATTAACTATTAAACTTAACCGCAATGGAATACTAAATATTTACACTGGTTAGTAAGGAAGAATAGCGAAGGGAAAAAAGGTTACATATAGATAGATGATCACACAATATATATATATTTAAGGTTAGTCTAATAAAAATGGTTACATAGCAAATACATATAAATTCACTGAAGCAATTAGAAAAAAATGAACAAAAGGTAGCATAAGAAATAGTTCAATAGAGGAGATACGATTACCGTCCTTTTTCCTTGGTCATGTTCCCTACGGCGTTCGTGGCTTGATCCGACCGTCGAGATGTAGTTGTCCGGACAATGAAAATATGTAGTATGGTTTCACGAAAAGTTCTCCAGACATGGCACAGAGTTCAGATGATTATTGAGTGGATATTAAGGCATTTTGAATGGTATTCCGGAACCTCGGCGATAGGCAAAGCTATTTATTTGCCTAGCCGAGCATAGTAGAATCTATCAAACTTATATGATTTTTAGCTTGAGCAGGTTCAAACTTCTTCATGATTTGTAGACAACAGTTGTAGACTTTTGGGAATAAAATCACGAACAAAATCTGACAGAGTTCTCCTAAGAGAAATCTGAATGCACCTTGCAATAGCAAAATCTGAATCAATCTTGCAATAGCAAACTCTGAAAGAATCACCTTCACAAGGAAAATCAGAATCAACTGAATCCTTCAAAAGGAAAAATCTGAATAATGTGAATTCTTCAAAAAGAAAAATCTGAATAATCAATCTTTTGTTCTCCCTTCTATTTATACCCTCTCTGTCAGCTACCTTCTATTGTTTGTATGATCTGAGATCTTGATAAGCCTCCCCATGCTCCTTTGTTTCAAAGCAACACTTTCTAAAAATAACTTTAACTTTTTTACTCTAACTTTCTTACTTCAAAGTTTGAATTCTCTTAATTAAAAAGAAAGAAAGAGAAGGCCATCTTTAATTACACTTGAATGGCTCACTAATTAAAACTATACATTCTTTTAGAAAATGTTGGCAGGCTTATCTCAAAATCAAATCATACTAAATATTTTAACAAAATTTTAACAACAATATATTATTATTTTTTTATAGTAGAATAAGCATTTTATTTCAGCAGAATTTTGCATTAACTCATATATATACGCTAGATGTATATATGTTTGACTAATAGGTTAAGCAATTTTTATTAATAGAATGAAATTTATTTAAAACAAAATATTTAAATGTAATACACATTTGATAAGCATAATTATTTTTAACTCTAATGCAAAACCCTGCTGATATTGAACTATAAACTTAATTCAGGTCTACAATACTAATTAAGTTTATAGGAAGATGTGAAGCATGGATCGGACTTCAGATCCATTGCTTCATTTCCCAATAGTTAGTGAACAAAAAAAAAATGTTAAAAAAAAAAATGCTGTTGCTTCAGGTCAGAGGTAAGAATTTTGTGCCAGGTGAGTTCAAGCCTACTCTTTATTTGCTGTAATTTTTAATTTGTTGCTACCTACGGTGTTTTTTTTTACTTTATTATATCTAATGGTTTATCCATAATTCAATCTTCTGTCTTAAATCGGGTCTGTGTTGTATTTAGTCTAACATGGTATGTATCTATTTTTAATTTGCATATTTTCCGGGATCTGGTGGTACATAAGGTTTTAAGTTTCTGTTTCTAATATTATATTCTCTTTTTATGCTGAGATTATTTTTCCAAAACAAAACACTTATTCCACACTTCTTTTTTAACAAATGAGGGCCTTTATATATTGGAAAAAACTTTTTTACTTCTCTCTGCACTATACTAGTTGGCCTCAGATCTCTCAGCCACACTTGCTTCCTTTGCCTGAATTGATATTGGCGGTTTCGTTTTGTCTGCCGATGCAGCACTGCCCGTCTTAATCGTTCGCTTGTGATCTTTTGGTTTCCTAGTTGGTCTATTTTCTCCTCTTCCACTAAGATTTTGGTTTTGAATACCTGAAGACATGCTGTGGCATACTGCAAATGTATCGGAGTAGCTCCAGTCAAGTCACTCATTTTATTATTAATGTCTTGTCCCATCTTTTCAGTTTCGTTTACCAAATCCACAGTCTGAAGCGTCATTGTGCTCTTGCTATCCTCTATGATTCGACAATTTTGTTCTCCACTTTGCCTTCTGTGTTTGACTGACAAGTCCAAGTGGTGACTATCTTTACATGCTTCTTCATCAATCAGTGATTCAACCTGAATATCACCTTGCTCTTGTTGGTCTTGTCCCTTTCCCTGATTATCATCATCTGGTAATACTTTTGTTCTGGTAGTATGTTGTTGCTGGAGACCCATGTTTTCCTCCAAACGGTTCAGTCTTTGTGATGTCCTATTCATGAATTCTTGGAACATGTTCATCATCATTTTGTATTTTTGTCTCATTTCTGTGATGAGATCTTTCACATTGTTTTTTTGTTCATTATGAGTACATATTGACCTATAAACTTTGCCTCTCTTCTGTTCCTCCATTTTTGCCTAATATTGGCTATTTTGTTATAAAACAATTTATTTCTAAAACGTATTTTAATAACAATCTATATAAGTATATTGTATTACGTGTATTTAGGAGCTATATCCTGTATGTGAAGAAAAATTTTAGTTCTTTAAAAAATAAGTCAGTATTCTAAATTCTTTATTTATGTTTTCAGAAATTAACTTTGCCTACCTCACGAGGTCCCATCTTAAACCTATGCCTATGTGTCTGTTTGTACCTGAACAAAAAAAAATATAAAATCCTGCCGTGTCTGTCTTTAATATTTCTACTACATATATTCTCCTCACTTTATTTATTTATTTTTATATATTTCACTTAAATATCACTGCTACTTTGTTACTATATCATTAAAAATAATAAACTTACAGCTTGACCTGACTTTCTCCGACACCTGAAACAACTAAAAAAATGCATTTACATTAATACACAAGTTTATATATAAAAAAATGTGAGCAAAATATACGTAAGTCATGTTTAAAAATTATTTTGGCTCACTATGCATACATTGTTATTTTGATCATCTACTATAGTTTGGTTTATTTGACATCTGATATGAGAGATTGCACTTGCCGACAAATTTATTTGAGAAGGGCGCCAGTCGACAAGACAATGGCCATATCAAATATACATATTAATGGATAATGATCCAAGCACACATTGATAAGGTTTATAAAGCTAAATGCAATTAAAATCTATTTTAAGTTTCACTTCACTTTCAAAAAAAATCTCTGCATGAATCAGTAAATGCTATTTTAAATGACACACTATTATTTAAATCTAAGACGTATAACAACTAAGTACGGTAATTTGTCTGACCTGTCTGACCTGGGAACAAAACCAGTTACCATTTTGGTCAAGACACAAAAAAAAAATTCAAACAGCCAAAGTATGATTAACAAAACAAAATATACACAAAAAATTAAAATGAAAGTAAAATCCCATGATAACTGCCACTCCGAATTATGAACCTGGGATCGAAACCAACTACCATTTTGGTCACACCCGAAATAGATTAACAATTATCACGCAATTTTACAGAATCACGCATTGAGATCAAAAACTGTTTCAAAAACATTTATATAAAAACGGGTTTTACCGAACTATAACGAAGTGTATACCATATGCATCCATATATATGAATATGTACACACTAAATAAGCATATATATGACTACATATAAATATACAAACAGATATACCTATACAAATTTTTTTTTTTTTTGCTTATCATGCACATGATTTTTACTAGAAAGATTTGTCATATTGCAGACCGCATACTCCTATTATTTCAGGCTAGTAAATGCTGATCGCAAATATAACAAGGAAGCAATGTTTGCAGATGTAGACCTATTATTTCAGGCTACACAGCAATCGAGAACTCTACAATGTAAGGGGTCTTCACCTAAACAGTTACTAAGGGAATCTTCACCAAAAACGATCACTAAAAAGCAAGGGCTTCACCTAACGGTTACTCAAAGGGTCTTCACCTAACGGTTACTCAATAAATGATTCAATAGCATAATCCGAATTGAGAGAAGAAAAAAAATCTTAACTAAAGGTGGCTGACATATATGTTATGCAAAAATACTTTAATCTATATATTTATTAACGAACATACGCATTTACTTTTCATAAAGATAAAATTAAGTTTGCTAGTATTGAAACAAAACTTAATTTATATATGTTTGCGAGGAAACGTAATTTCAAAATCTTTAAACAGGAAAAAAAATTTACATGATTACAATTATTCAATATAAAGAAACGAAACGCAGAGAAAGTGAAAAAAAATATTTGCTAACACCATACGTTGACACGTGTTAATTTGAACTTATCAAAACTTTTTGATCTTCAAAAAAAAATTCCAATTAACGGAAAAAAAATGTTATCTATTAGATCTTTACAAAAATTTATACAAACGGAGAAAAAATTCTATTATCTAATTGTACTTTTTTTTTTTTTTTACTACAATATTAACACAACCGAATATACACTATATTTCGAAAAAAAACATTATTATTTCAAAACTTTTCATATTTGAGCAATACTAAAAATAATCTAAAGTACGAAAGTTAATTTAAGGGAGGGCGGGTGGGTATATATTTGACACTTCCGCCTCATCGAAGCTATATACTTTATACGACAAAAAAAAAATATGGCGACTGGTCATGACAAATCTACTCATTAGGAAAAAAAATTTGGTTTAACTCTGAAATCTACTTTTATAATCACAAAAAAAAAAACAACGAACGAAGTGTTAACTTTTTAAATATAAAATATTCATTTGACATATATACTAAACTCGGAAAAAATTTTTTTTACCTTATGACACATTTAACTTTTTAATTAATTTAAAAAAATGACATTTGGCTCACATTAGGAAAAAAAACTCGGAAAAATTATACATATATTTTTATATAAATGTATTAAACTAAAACAAACTTCTCAGGGTACTTATTTTTAATTTTAAAAAAATGACATTCGTCCCGTGGCGACAAACTCGAAGCAAAAAAATATTACGTATACCTAACAATTATTTCATGTTATTTTAAAAAAACATTATTTATATGTGTCCAATCCGAGGAGAAAAAAAATTCTACATATATCCATTACTTCCAATCCCCTATTCCTATTCTTCCAATAAAAAAAATGAAATTCGGCCCACGTTGTTGGCGTCAGAATTACGGAAAAAAAAATCTACATATATATTATTCATTAATTTAAAACAGAAAAAGAAAAAACATTATACACACATACAAATGTTATACAGGGCATTGCAGGGTATGGAAAATTTCGAATAGCCACACGATGGGCATCCAGAATTCGGAAAAAAAAAATCTACTGTGACAGTCAGATTATGTATGCTGGTTTAACCTAGTTCGAATCCTAAGCGAAAGTACCTCGAGGCCACTCATACGCGAGATATTAAATCAAGAATACTATAACCTCTGCCCTATTTCGCCTATTCTCGAGGCTAATTTACGAACCAACAACACCATCTGAGCCACACATAAATTATTTTTCAACCGGCCACAAAGCTTAGCAACAGCGGAAGAGACATGGACGGGAAATCCTAAGGAGCTAAAATAGTTAAATGTGCAAAAGTACTAAGAAATATGTGTTTTGCGTTATGCGTGCCTGGATCATTGAAAAGTAAAAATAAAGCATTTAATATAATTAAGAAACTCAAGCTTTTTATAGTTAAATCATGTTTAATTAATGACTTTAATAATATGACTAATGATATAATGGCCTCCGCTATTCCTCTAAATTAATGAAACAAAATAATTAGACAATAAAAACGGAATAATAAGTTTGCGGTCTAAATCTTTTCCCAATTTCAATAAAATTGTCAACTCGATCTTCTCAATAAAGTACAATAAAAAAAGGATCTTTCGCAAAGCATTTCTAATTGCTTTGCGCTAAAAACAGTTTAAAATTATTTAAAACATATATAGCTAAATCAGATATACGTGATAAGCTAATGGCGGACAAAAGAGGCGTTATCAAAGAGATCAAGTTGGCACACAAAAGAAACTGACTTGTATTTAATTAACAACCATAAATAAAATTGGAAAGAGATTTTAAATGAACAAAAATTAACTATTAAACTTAACCGCAATGGAATACTAAATATTTACACTGGTTAGTAAGGAAGAATAGCGAAGGGAAAAAAGGTTACATATAGATAGATGATCACACAATATATATATATTTAAGGTTAGTCTAATAAAAATGGTTACATAGCAAATACATATAAATTCACTGAAGCAATTAGAACAAAAAATGAACAAAAGGTAGCATAAGAAATAATTCAATAGAGGAGATACGATTACCGTCCTTTTTCCTTGGTCATGTTCCCTACGGCGTTCGTGGCTTGATCCGACCGTCGAGATGTAGTTGTCCGGACAATGAAAATATGTAGTATGGTTTCACGAAAAGTTCTCCAGACACGGCACAGAGTTCAGATGATTATTGAGTGGATATTAAGGCATTTTGAATGGTATTCCGGAACCTCGGCGATAGGCAAAGCTATTTATTTGCCTAGCCGAGCATAGTAGAATCTATCAAACTTATATGATTTTTAGCTTGAGCAGGTTCAAACTTCTTCATGATTTGTAGACAACAGTTGTAGACTTTTGGGAATAAAATCACGAACAAAATCTGACAGAGTTCTCCTAAGAGAAATCTGAATGCACCTTGCAATAGCAAAATCTGAATCAATCTTGCAATAGCAAACTCTGAAAGAATCACCTTCACAAGGAAAATCAGAATCAACTGAATCCTTCAAAAGGAAAAATCTGAATAATGTGAATTCTTCAAAAAGAAAAATCTGAATAATCAATCTTTTGTTCTCCCTTCTATTTATACCCTCTCTGTCAGCTACCTTCTATTGTTTGTATGATCTGAGATCTTGATAAGCCTCCCCATGCTCCTTTGTTTCAAAGCAACACTTTCTAAAAATAACTTTAACTTTTTTACTCTAACTTTCTTACTTCAAAGTTTGAATTCTCTTAATTAAAAAGAAAAAAAGAGAAGGCCATCTTTAATTACACTTGAATGGCTCACTAATTAAAACTATACATTCTTTTAGAAAATGTTGGCAGGCTTATCTCAAAATCAAATCATACTAAATATTTTAACAAAATTTTAACAACAATATATTATTATTTTTTTATAGTAGAATAAGCATTTTATTTCAGCAGAATTTTGCATTAACTCATATATATACGCTAGATGTATATATGTTTGACTAATAGGTTAAGCAATTTTTATTAATAGAATGAAATTTATTTAAAACAAAATATTTAAATGTAATACACATTTGATAAGCATAATTATTTTTAACTCTAATGCAAAACCCTGCTGATATTGAACTATAAACTTAATTCAGGTCTACAATACTAATTAAGTTTATAGGAAGATGTGAAGCATGGATCGGACTTCAGATCCATTGCTTCACTATCAGCAATACTGACCTCCCAATACAAATCTATTATTATTATTCTCAAATAAATGCTTTGATCCCATTCCCACGTTTGCTTAGTAAGCTTTAGTCCATACTATTCTCGAAATCAATAAATATTTTAGAACATTTAATTTCAAATATTGTCTTAAACTTGTCTATTTGCTCAAAGCACCTCGCACATGTTCCTATCTTGTCAAGCACATTATCGTAACGCTATTAGCCCGAGGAATAGAATATATCACTCTGTTTTAAAACCTTTTGTCATTACTGAAATATAAATGCCAACAATTATTTAATATGCGTCCCTGTCTCATATAAGCAGACAGTGGCGTTATATATATATTTATATAAATAAATTGTGTGAAATTATTTAAAACTAAATTTTATCTCTTATTTTATTTGATTCCTATCACTGTCTCGGTCTAAATATATATATTTTTTTTTTTTCTGCATTTCTTTTATAAATCCATAGACGTTAATTAGCCACCCAAACTTATCTTAGTATAGAGTCTTTTGTTTCTCCCTGACCACCAGGCACCGGTAAAAGGTTATACTAGTTGTAGCATCAGATGCGTTATCACGTAGGTGGTGCTGTGAAATTTGGACTTTAGATTCGAACTTAGTATATCTAGAAGGCAACCCCTCCTAGAATGTTCAGTTTAGTGTCTGGGGTTTGACTTGTGCAGTGTGTTAGCGAGATAGACGATTCTGACTGTTACATAGTAAATTTTTTTTTCCGAGTCCATGCATTCCCTTAGTGACAGAACAAAAAAAATTGTTAAAAAAAAGATCTTACAACAGGTGTCCACCTATGAAGCCTGCATAAAAAAAAATTACAAGATAACCCATAATGTACAGGATATAAATATAATGAAGAAACAAAACTGAATTATATACCCGGATCATATTAATAAATCTACCGTCCAGCGAACATTTTCTATTATTCCTCCCCCCCCTTTCAACCAAATTTTATTTAAAAAACTAATAGTTTAACACTTTATATCCGATCTCCTTTTTATATTATCCTGTGACGTGTCCATTTTTTTTTTTTTTGTGGTTTTTTTTTTAAAAAAAACTACTATAATGCTGGGTCTGGTGGGTAATCACTGCTTTTATAATTTGATGACTGCAGTCTCAGATTTTCAGGTCTCTTTACCTTGTCTGGCGATTCTTTGGCCCAGGGACTGAAATCCAGAGTGGTGGTTAATAACTGAAGCTTTAGGCTGTTGCAATTATTTGCCTTATCTGGTGGCTCCTTGGCCCATGGGATGAAATCCAGTGCCATTATTGTTTTCACTATTTCCTTTATCCGATATATTCTTGCTATATCAGGTGGGAAATTTTCCTGGTTTTCTTTACATCCTTTGATGTTGGTGGTAAGCATGGTTAGCTGGGTTTGAATCTGTAAGTCCTGTACATTCTTGGCTGGAAATATCTCATCTAAATACAGTTGTGGACATTTTTTTACTTCATGAAAAATTTTTATGTGACGAAGCTTGGTTAGCTGGGTTTGATGTCCTGTGTCCTGTACATCATTTAATGAAAGTACTCTTTCCAAAGAAAGTTCGAAACATTTTTTACTTCCTGGAATATTCTAGTGTTGAGCTGGGTTGGCTGAGTTCGAGGTCTCAGGTCTGGTGTATCAGTCTTCTTTGCGGAATCATTTGTCTCTACTTTATGGTTCAGGAGTTTATCTTCCATCTCTTGCCATCCAGGGAGGAGTCTGTACAGCACTCTAAGTTCCTCACCTCTCCATCGGCTTTCTTCTTCCCATCTTTTCACTCTTTCTTCACCTTGCTTAAACAATTCTATAATAGCCCGGAAATGGACCTCATTAGTATCCATATCCTCCATGGCCTTGGATGTTACTGTGATCGATGATGATTTTTTTCCTTTTATTTTATTTTACTATTTAATATATCCTAAAAAAATTTTTTTTTAATGAATAGGTGTACTTTTAAAACAATGTGTAGCACTGATACGAAAATTTTAAAATGGTTTTACGCTGAGCATACTAAAACTAATATGGTTAAAAAAAATACTATTATTATTTTTCCTTGTTAGATTCTCTGCGATTATTACGTTTGACTTCAAATTTTATTAATGGCTAATAGGCTATCTCCCTCTCAGTTCTGTTGGCCTAATTGCTGCTTTTATGTTTATCACTAAAACCCCCGACTACTACCCTTTTATTACTGCAAAAATTTCTTGTTTAAATCTGCTGCCAACATATATATTTTTAACTGCCCGTATATATAAAATCTCTTAAATTCTACCTGTCAAAAATATTTTGCTAACATATATATTTTTAAACTCAAGCAACTTTATTTATATATATAAACATTTGCTAAATCCGGGTATAACTATTTCGTTCTTTCTTATTTAAGGTTAGCATACATATATATTTTTATTTACATAATTATTGATCTGATTCACGTCTCATTATTTGGTCTAAGAAAAATTTACACGCGTTGGAAAAAAACAAATTACATACAAAAGAATTGAGCCTGGTGACAAAATTTATTTTAGAAGTAACTCCATTTAGTGAAATTACCTTTGGGCGCCATGTTACCAGTTAAAAATATCCATAGACTGTTAGCTTCCCAAAATTAATTTTAATAACTATTCCATTTAACTACGGGCACTCGTTAAAACCTTCGCATTTTTTTTTGATTACAACATTTGATTTATAATTATTTCTGAATTCCATACGATAGCCTATTATATCTAGATCATTACCGTACAAAATTATCATTATGCTATATTGCGCGTTGAGCTGATAAAACTTTATTTTGATAGAAAAATACGATATTTGTAATCTTCATAGATTGTCACAATATTCACTTGCGACAATATTTAAGTAATTTACGCTATGCGTACATAGCGTGATTTAAGTGAAACAATAAATACAGATAATACAGATGGCTCGTATCGCACTATAGCATGTTTGGACAAGTTCTGATTATATAGGATAAGTAATTGAATGCCCGAGTCAAACAAAATATATGAAATATACACGCAAATAGATAATATAGAGTTTGAAAAATATTATATATCAAAATATAAAGGATTTGAGTGATTAAATACGAAAACAAAATGCTAAAATTAAGCTACAGTTATGTGGGTGTTTAAATAATTAAGATCTACAGGGATGTGGGTGTTTAAATATTCGACGCTCCACGTTTGGGCAAGCCAAGGACCCGGAAAAAAAAATTTACTATGTAATAGTCAGAATCGTCTATCTCGCTAACACACTGCATAATTCAAACCCCAGACACTAAACTGAACATTCTAGGAGGGGTTGCCTTCTAGATATACTAAGTTCGAATCTAAAGTCCAAATTTCACAGCGCCACCTACGTGATAACGCATCTGATGCTACAACTAGTATAACCTTTTACCGGTGCCTGGTGGTCAGGGAGAAACAAAAGTCTCTATACTAAGATAAGTTTGGGTGGCTAATTAACATCTATGGATTTATAAAAGAAATGCAGAAAATATATATATATATAACCAAGACAGTGATAGGAATCAAATAAAATAAGAGATAAAATTTAGTTTAAATAATTTCACACAATTTATTTATATAAATATATATATATAATGCCACTGTCTGCTTATATGAGACAGGGACGTGTATTAAATAATTGTTGGCATTTATATTTCAGTAATGACAAAAGGTTTTAAAACAGAGTGATATATTCTATTCCTCGGGCTAATAGCATTACGATAATGTGCTTGACAAGATAGGAACATGTGCGAGGTGCTTTGAGCAAATAGACAAGTTTAAGACAATATTTGAAATTAAATGTTCTAAAATATTTATTGATTTCGAGAATAGTACGGACTAAAGCTTACTAAGCAAATGTGGGAATGGGATCAAAGCATTTATTTGAGAATAATAATAATAGATTTGTATTGGGAGGTCAGTATTGCTGATAGTGAATTTATAAAGTTGGAGGGTGTGACTCGTTTAAGTCATGGATGCTTTGTAAAATAAATATAAAATGAAATAATATTGAAGATCCAAAATAATTACGGAGGGCATCTCACCGCTAACCTGTAGGAAAGTATTTTGACGAACAGCCGAAACTTAGCGACTGTGTGACGATTGCGTTTAATTCCCAGGGGTGTCATTTGAAACACCCTCTGCCTGGGAAACTGCAAGCATGGAGAGAACGGCCTTAGCCATGTAAAGAATCCTTGGAAAAATAAAACAAAGCGGTCTCAACAACCAATTCATGTACCAGCAATATGAGACTAGTGTATATAAAAACATATTAAATGGGTTTTACTCGGATTAAGAGAAATGCCCAATCAAATTCCCCGAAATTCATTTAAGAGGGTCCGCACATTCTCGACGTCAATGATGAACTTTATAATGAAAGTAGAACACGGTAATGAAAATAGGAAAATGCATGCTTGCGGGTTTGAAAAGTAAGTATAGATTTATATACGCAATCATGCATTTGGGGACACATTTAAATCATTGACTTCGCACATACTCTTATATTAGATTAAAATCAATAGCAAGTAGATTTTAAACTATGTGATTATATTACATTAAACAAAAGAATCGCCCTCGAACGAGTGATTTGCAAGATAATAAAATTGGAAAATTATAAATTTAAAATATGCCTTAATAGCGGCGTCTTACTTTCAGTAGAGGGAATAGTTCACTCGGTCAAAGATGATTCTGACACATTATCATAATAAAATAAAGGAAAGCTTTATAAATAGAAAATATTAACCCAAGGATAGAGAGCAAAATGTTGAGTATATTTAAATACATGAAATAAATACATAATGAAGTTGTGAAATATAAGAAAACAATGTTAAATAGCTATAGCATGTTAGTTAGGAATCACAAGAGCTCTTGGATTAATTTGGGTTACCTCTGGAAATGCATTTGCAGGTAGATGTTCGGCAGGTTTTATAATTTAGCAGCAAAATCTGGAATGTTCATATTTTGGCAGCGGCAGCAGCAGTTCCGTGGTCCATGTGATAACTTCTGAAAGTATGGAGCAGCGGCTGGCTATTCTGAGGGGACATAGCCATCTTAACGCCTCTACTCGGACATGTCAAAGTTAGCAAATTATTAGAATCTTAGAACAACTCAGAAACCTTTAGACAATTCAGAATTCTTTAAAAGTTTAGAATGAAGAACAAAAGAAAAACATCCTTTTTATAGTAAAATTTAACAATCGACTTGCCCTGGAGCGTACAAAATTATTGGACTTATCTGCTGTAATTAAATCTATCCGAATGTCTAAAAGAATTCAACATTAATTAATTTCTTTTGTTAACTTCCCAGTCGACATTCGAATTACAAACTAGATTTAATTAAAATTACTGCTACTAATTAAAGAAAACTTAAGTGGACAGCTGCTGTTTTTAGATAAACTTATACAATTAAACTATTGTCCCTCATTTATTTTAACAGAAATATTTGGGATGATTTTTATTAAATAAAATGAAAATTATTTTATTTTAAATTGTAATATTTGAATCTATCTACTAAACGAATATTTACTAACTGAATTTTATTTTAAATCAAAATATATTACGACGGTAATATATTTGTAAATAGATCCAAACAAAATAACTAACAATTTATAATTTTGATATGTTTTAAAATGAATATCATAGTGTGTGCGCAATTACGACTTATATAACTTACTTTTTAATAAATGTAAATTATGTGAACAAATACATAATTCATAATATTTTATTTTATTTCGGAATAAGTTATATATATCATACGAGCATTGTGCTCGTGGTTTAAAATTATGCGGGATTTTCGGTATATAAGTGTAATGCAGACACACTATGATAGATTGGGGTTCAAACTAAGGTATGAGGGTAGGAAGTAGGTGAGAAAAGGTGAAACAAAGATCTGCAAAGCAGACCTGACTGTTTCAATATATATATAAGCATAAATTTGTCCATAATGTTATTCCCAATAATATTGTTATTAATAATCAATTATACTAAATTGAAATAAACAACTTCTTTAATATACTTATTTTAATTAAAACGGTTTTCATCCGATATATATATATATATATATATATATATATATATTACCTATATTGATATAGGCACATATAATTTTATCTAAAATTATATTATTAAAATAATCTTTCATAAAAGACAAACATAAAATTAAATGTTGAAGAGTTTATTGCAGCTTGTTTTCGAAAAGGTAAGAATTAAATAGTTTTCTAGCGTTAATTTTTGAAATAAAAAAAGCTACAATTAATTAATCAAAAGGGTGGAGGGGGAGTCTTGGTTTGAGAAATGAAACTAAAGGTTTACAAAAGGAAATAAATAGGTTTTATTAGTATTCGTAAAAATATAATTTAAAATGTTAAAATATACAAATCTCTTTTCATTCAAGTTTAATTAAAGAAAAAATAATGTTAAAACTAAATAGTAAAATGTATTAAAAATATATATGTGTATATATGTGTGATTTGTAAATAAATAAAATGTATGCGAAATAAAAGAAGATTATCATTAAAACCACGGCAATGGCTATTAATAAAATAAAACATGTTTTATTGCATGGCTATTACTAATTAAGCAATCTTCCAAAACATGTTTAACAAATGATTACCATTGGAATTTGACAACAGATCTTTGCCGGAGATATTAGAAAGACAACAAGGTGCAGGTATAAATAGACCTTTTTTTTATCGGACATTTAGTTCCACAAATTAATTGAGTGAGATCAGTTCACAAAGTAATTGAGTAGTGCAGTTCAGAAATTAATTGAGCAGTTAACAAACAAAATGCAGTGTTGAGAAGATCTTGGGAACACATGTTTATCTCCAGCCCAGATGTCCTAGAAAACAGCAGATCTGCTCGTGAAATAATGTCAGCTTAACATCTTAGAAAATCTCCATCAGTATCTATTTGTCTCCGATAGTAATAATCATGAAAATCAGGAAACTCAGCAAGGAAACGTCCCAGCTGGCTGGAAGCATTCATACTGGAACCATTCATACTGGAAGAAACAACAAACAAGAAGAAAACAAAGTGTTAAATCTACGTTCAAAATCCTAGGTAAAACATTTGCTTATTTTTGTTTATACTGTAATAGCCATCGCATTCCATTAATTCGTATGAATCTTTCAAGAGTCTAATTTTATGAACTCTATATCATACATAAATGAACTATTGATGTGTGTGATTAAATTTCAAATGCTATGTAGTCCTTTATTATCATTATTATGTGTGTGCAGGAGTTAATATGTGCGTGATCCTTTTATCAATATTATTAGTCAAAGTAGATAAATTCCCAGTGTTCTGTTATGAAAATATTCAAGAATGTTTAAACTATTTAGATTGTTAATTTAAAACATGCGTGTGTTTTATTAGAAGTATAAAATGTTTAAATTTAGTAAATAAATGTTAGTTAATAAATTATCTTTCAAATTAAACTTTATTTGTCGGTCAATTCTTTTTATCAATTCCCTTTTATCAAGTCTTTTAACCACTAATTAAGTATAATCTATTAGTGATTACAAACAACTGAGCTAGTCATGGATTTAGGTGTTGAGTTAGTGGCCACTATTCAAAGTGCGTTGTCTATTCTTTTAGTATTCTTTTAGAATAAGCAGCTGGCGTCCGTGTTTATACACAAACAAAAAAAAGTGCTTTGAACTTGGTGTTGAACTCAACAGCCGAGAAAAAGCTATGTCTTGGAAATGTAATGCTAGTTATGTACTTTATAGCTATCGTTTGGGCATACATACTCTCCGAGTATGTTCTTCTCTGCCTAAGAGACCGGTGTTACGAATGCACATATTCGAACCCGGTTCAATATATATATATTACATATTATTAATATTATTACATATTAAATTAAATAAATTACATTATTTATTGAAGAAATGGATATCGAATGTGAAGAAGAAGAATAGCAGTGAAGATAGGATAGGAGTGGCATATAAAATTATTTGTAGGAGTTATAATAAGATTAAGATATATATATATTGTAATGGTCAGAATCATCTATCTCGCTAACACACTACAGAATTTAAACCCCAAACATGAAACTGAACACTCTATGAGAGGTTGCCTTCTAGATATACTAAGTTTGAATCCAAAGTCTAAATTCCACAGTGCCACCTACGTGATAATGCATCTGATGCTACTAATAATATATCCCTTAACTGGTAGGGAGAAACAAAGAGACTTTATACTAAAATAAGTTTGGGTTGCTAATTAACATCTATCGATGGTACAAACAAGATGTATAAAATATATATATATATATATACAAACAAGATGTATAAAATATATATATATATATATACACTGAGACAGTGATAGGGATCAATAAAATAAAAGATCAAAATTAGTTTTAAACGATTTATTTAGACAGAAATATATATATATAATTCCACTGTCTACTTATATGAGACAGGGATGCTTACTAAATAATTGTTAGCATTACATTCCATAAAATTACATAAAAAAGGTTGTTAAGAAAATATATTCTCTACCTCAGGCTAATAGTATTATGATAATGTGCTTAAAAGAGATGGGAACATGTGCGAGGTGCTGTGAGTAACTTTGAAGTTTAATAAAACATTTGAATATTAAGGTTTATAGAATATGTCTTGATTTTGAGAATAGCATGGACCAAAGCTTACTAAGTGATAAAGTAGGGATGTGATCAAGGCATTATTTTTAATTATAATTAAATTTATATTGGGAGGTTGGTATTGCTAATATTGAATTTATTAAAGGATGGAGGGTGTGATACATCTATATCACGAATGCTTTGTAAAATATAAGTAAAATAATGGTAAATATTTGAAATGACTACAGAGGGCATCTCGCCACTGACCCATAAGAATGTGTTGTCATGGACAGTCAAAGTCTGGACTCATCCAAAACTTAGCGGCTGGGTGACGGCTGCATCTAATTCCCAGGTGTGACATTCGAGTACACACTCTACCTGGGAGCCGCAGGAAGTGAAAGGGGAATAAACTTGGCCATTTAAAACCATTAGAGAGAAACAAAGTGGTCTTTACAACCAATTCATTTACCAGCAATACTCAACTAATGTATATAAAACATACAAAATGGATTCACTTAGATTGAGAAAATGCCCAATCAAATTCCCAGAATTTATTTAAAAGGGTCCGCCTATTCTCGACATCAATTTGAGCTTGAAATTAAAACAGAATATTTTTAAATAGGAAAATGCATGCTTGTGGGTTTGCGAAGAAAGCATAGATTTATTTATGCAATCATGCATTTGGGACACGTTTAATCATTGACCTCGCACATACTCTTATAATAGGTTAAAATCAATAAAATGTAGATTTTAAACTATTTAATTATTATACATATTAAAAAAATTAGAATAGCCTTCGAACGAGTGATTCACAAGTTAATAAAAATGGGGATTTTATAAATTTAAGATGCATTAATATCGGCGTCTTGCTTTCAACAAGGGAATAATTTACTCGATCAAAGACTATTCTGACACACTATCATAATAAAATAAAAGAAAGATTAATAACTAGAAAATATAATCCAAGGATAGAGAGCAAAATTATTGATTATTAGAACATGTTAAAGGAATACATAATTAAGTCAAGTAAAATGGAAAAACAATTTAAAATAGCTATAGCATATTAGTTATAGGAATCACAAGAGCTCTTGGGTTAATGTTGTATTACCTCTGGAGAAACATTTGCAGGTAGATTGATGGTTGGCAGGTTTTATATGGTTCAGCAGAAAAATCTGGGATTATACATATTTTGGCAGCAGCAGCAGTTTCAGGGTTCCTTATGTGACAGATTTCAATGGTATAGAGTAGCAGCCAGCCATTCCTGAGGGGAAAATAGTCTTCTTGCCAGCTCTACTCTGTCATTTCAAAGTTATCAATTTTAAAGGTTGGGTGATTCATAGGTGAGACTGTAGACATGGTAAATTGATTTGAAGATGAAAACTTGGCTTCAAACTTAAGTATGCAGGCACGTAGCTAAAAAATCTCAGGAAAATATATTTTAGAAATTTTTCTCGAAAAATAAATCTAGGAATCTGGCTAGAATAATCTTAGAAGATTTGCTGGAATATTACTAGAAAGATATAAAAATCACTAGAATAGAATCACTAGAATATTTTAACTAGAATCTTTAGAACAAAAGAAAACCCTCCTTTATATAGTGGAATTGAACAATACAACTGCCCTGGAGCATTACAAAAATATTCCAAACTTTGCTTACTTATCAGTGGTAATCAATCCTATCCGAATGTCTAAAGGAATTCAACAAAATTTTAATTAATTTCTATTGTTAATTTCCTTGTTGACATTCGAACTACAAATTTGATTTAATTAAACAAACTTTTAGTAATTGAAAGATAACCTTATGTGGATATCTGCTGTATTTTTACATAATAATTAAAACTATTTTCCTACCAGCCCTCATTTATTTTTACAGAAAATATATGGCATGACTTTTATTAAATCTAAAAGAAAATTATTTTACTTTTTAAATTTCAATATTTGAATCTATTTATTAAACGAATATGAATTTTATTTTATATCAAAACAAATATTATGACTGTAATATAATTTTGTAAACAGATTCAAACAAAATAATTTTAAATAACAATTTATAATCTTAACATAAGTTTTAAACTACATATCACAGTGTGTGTGCAATTATGACCTATATAACCTACTTTTAAATAAATCTAAATTATGTGAAAATACACATATACCATAACATTTTCTTAATGGGTCATGAGTTATATTCTTATATATAACATGAGTGTTGTATTCATTGTTTAAAATTGGGTGGGATTTTCGGTATATAAGTGTATTGCAGACACACTATGATACATTGGGGTTTAAACTAAAGTATGAGGGTAGGAAAAGGTGAGAAAAGGTGAAACAAAGTTCTGCAAAGCAGATCCTACTGTTTCAATATATATATATATATATATATATATGTGTGTGTGTGTGTAATTATATAACTGAATATTTGTAAACACAGTAACTAAATAATTAAAAATTTTATCCACTTAGGAGCGCTTTCAATTATCCTAGTAATCTTTGTCAACTAAAGCCTTGAAATGCTAACTTTCCCACAATTCCGTGATCTTAACGTTTGCTGCTTGCCTGTTAACTAAGTCATGTTTATATTTGTATATTAGCATAGCTTCCTTTATTTTTCTTTTATTGTTATTTTTTTCAATTTGCAATATTTTTACATTGTTAAAATTAAAGTCAAAACCATAAATACATGATTTATTATGGTCATAAAAAACAAGATGCTGAAATAGAATTATCTACTATGCTATTTTGTTTTGATTTCTGAACTCATTTTAATAATACCAATTGTTCTTTAGTCCTCTTTTCCAACATACATCTAGATTCACCTATATATCCATTGCCACACCTACATATCCATTTATAAATGACACAATTTTTATTTATAAATGACGTTTTATCTTTGGAGTTATTTATTAATTTGTTTAATGTAGGGGGTGTGTAAAATGCAATATCACATATAGCTTTATAAATTTTTCTTATAAAATTTACTTGATCATTTGAAATATATAAGATTGATATCCATATTTTTTATTAGCAGGAGAATCAATATTATTGTTAAAATTTTTATTCTTATAATTTGTATTAAAATTTCTAATAACATTATATATATGATTATGACTATAGCCAACATTTAACAATTCATTTGAATATATTTTAATATTTTTGCCTTTATCCGATGAATATTTGCAAATACTATTATTTCTCAATAAGAAGGACTTCAAACCTGTCATTTTTCATGCTGGATTACTGTATTACCATTAAACAAATAGTAAAAAAGAGGTTATATTCAGTATAAATCAAAAGTGCCAATGTCACACAAAATGGCAGGTTTGTAGTCCTTCTTATTTAGAAATAATAGTATTTGCAAATATTCATCGGATAAAGGCAAAAATATTAAAATATATTCAAATGAATTGTTAAATGTTGGCTATAGTTATAATCATATATATATATAATGTTATTAGAGATTTTAATACAAAATATAAGAATAAAAATTTTAATAATAATATTGATTTTTCTGCTAATAAAAATATGGATATCAATCTCATATATTTCAAATGATCAAGTAAATTTTATAAGGAAAATTTATAAAGGTATATGTGATATTGCATTTTACACACCTCCTATATTAAACAAATTAATAAATAACTCCAAAGATAAAAACTCATTTATAAATTAAAATTATGTTATTTATAAATGGATATGTAGGTGTGGGAATGGATATGTAAGTGAATCTAGATGTATGTTGGAAAAAAGGACTAAATCACACTTGCTATTATTAAAACGAGTTCAGAAATCTAAAAAAAATTGCATAGTAGATAATACTATTTCAGAATCTGTTTGTTACAACCATAATAAATCATGTATTTATGGTTTTGACTTCAATTTTAACAATGTAAAAATATTGCAAATTGAAAAAAATAACAATAAAAGAAAAATAATGGAAGCTATGCTAATATACTGTGATGATCACACATACTGCGATCACACATGTGTACATTTAATATATAGTATAATATTAAATGTGTTTTATGTAAATTAAGTTATAGAAAGTGGATAATAAAGTAAGAAAAATGAAATAAATTTATTTTAAGTTAAGTTTTAATTAAAAAATCAAAATGGCAGTGAGGAATGCAATTAATGAAAAAAAACCAATTATGGTAATTAAAGAAAGTGAAGGAAGGTAAGCAACCAAGATCCTTATCTTCCACCTTCCAATGTTAACTTTTTTAAATTTAAATTTAGTAAATTTAAGAAATAGTAAAATAAGATCATCAAAGTTGATGATTAAATCTTAAAGGAAAAAGTAAAATAAAAAGGGTTAATGATTGTAGAATTAGCAATCATAAAATTTCCATAGCAATTGTAAATAAAAATAAATAGATTTACAAAAAAAAAGATAAAAATCATCTCTTCAAAATTGTGTGTGAATGCATGAAATATATATGTATAGGTGTGTAAAATAAAGAGTGTGTAAATAAGAAAATTACTTTATTAAAAAGAAATGGAAGTAAATAAAATAAAATAAAAATAAATGGATAAAAAACAAGAAGAAAATTTTATGTATTTAATGAAAGTACAATAAATGTGTGAAATGTAATTAATGACATTCCAAAAACAATCAAGAAGATAAGTAAAAGATTCTGGGAATTAAGAAGATTTTAAAAAAGAAGTAGCCATGTTTTAGTTGTTCTTGAGTCGGCTGAGCTGACAGACAGAGTTTGAGAGCTGTGAACAAAAATGTACCAAGAAGTTGAAACACCGAGAATGCAGGGCTAGGGGGCCACAAAGGGATGCCAGTTAATCCACGCTCACCTTGGGTGTAAAGTCATCTTCCCCATGCAGTAATAGTAGAGATAGCGCCTGCCTGATGGTTCACCTTCCCTGTCATGAAGCCACAAGAATACGACTTAAGTGAGCTGCAAGAAAGAAGCCAGCCGGATCCCAAGAATTTCCATCTCTACAAAAGAAATGGAGTAATCCACAGGATGGATAATAATTCCCTCATCAACGTCCAGAAAACCTAGGTAATTAACTTTAATATACACACTTTCATAAATGGCCACATTAATTTTAAAAAAATGCAATTGCAAAAGTGAATCTGAATGAACCAAAGAATTAATATTTTTCTGTATCAAAGAATACGTGAAGAAAAGACTATAAGCTATAAAATATCTACATATAAATATTTAGTATCAAAGAATTAACATTTTAGGTGAAGAGTTAATTAAGTTAAATATAATTTGTTATTTAAATGATTGCTTGTTTTATGTTGAAGTATTATATTTTAATGTTTATGAATGTATTATATTAAACAATATTTATGAATAGCTCTTTACATCTCATCTTTCCTTCTTCACCATACCAATTATAATGATATACCTGTAGGGTTATAAAATACTAATTAGACATTTATTCTAGTAAAAGTACATGTGTCGATATAGTACAGTAATATTAAATCTTGAAAAAAATTATAAATATTTCAAGCGCTGGATTATTTTAAATAAATCATTCTTATGAATGAATATCCAGCAGCCAAAGAAGTGTTCTGATTGGGAAAGATAATACTGAAAAATTCCATTGGTAATCTCAGTATTCGATCAGGAATATAGACTTAATTAATAAGTCTATATTTGCTTCTTTGCTTGACATGATAGTCGTCTCGATCGTAAAAAAAAAAGTAAATTAAACATTTACAAATGGTTGAAAAGGTAATTCTGTTACAATACAAATATAAACATGACTTAATTAACAGGCAAGCAGCAAACGTTAAGATCCCGGAATTGTGGGAAAGCTAGCATTTCAAGACTTTAGTTGAGAAAGATTACTGGATAATCAAAAGTGCACCTAAGTGGATAAAATTTTTAATTATTTAGTTACTGTATTTACAAATATTGAGTTATATAATTCCGTATATTGCTTTAAAAATACAGACATTGAATAATAATATTATTACTATATATATATATATATATATATATATATATAATATATATATATATATATATATATATATTGTACCATTTATTTATATATACGGTACAAATTACTTTTTAATATTAGGTATTATAAAAAAAAGAAAGGAGAGCAAACACGATCTTTATTTTTTTTGTAACATAATGGCTTACGAAAAGAAAAAAAAAACCACGACCTGAGAAAATTTAAAAATGGCATAAAATTGAGAATTTAATGTCCATAGCCGGAAAATAAATATGACCACAAATAGTGCGCAAATCTAAAAAGTTATTGCGTATGATTACAAAAGTTTTTTTTAGAGTAGGATTTTAAAGAAGGCTATATTGAAAGAAAATAATAGCGTATAAATTATTAAATAATAAATAAAACTGATCAAAGGTAAGAAGTGACGATAAAGGTAGAAGGGGACGGGATATTATAGGGTGATAAAAGAGAGGGGTGTCGGTGAACGAATTTATTAGCAAAACAAAATAAAATATTGTATTTCTATTGTAATAATTGATAGCGTTAAGATTTTGTTTACGGTAGCAAAAATAAGCAACACGGCCATATATGAAATTGAGAAGTAATAAAAATATACAAAATATGGCAGAAAGTGAGGAAGAATTAAAAGAGGGCATGAAACCCTTAATAAAAAAAAAACTATTATACGAATGCATGATGGCAGAGATGGTCAGAGAATTAAAAGAAGAAATAAAAAAACCAGTAAAAAAAAAAGGAAAAAGAAAAGAAATAAAGTGATCAGTAGAACAACAGAAGAAAAGAGGATAGATAATCTTATTTGTGAGTGGGATGGCGAATCGATTAAGTACACATCTCAAGAATGCCCAAAGGTTGTTTTGCAAATAAATGATGTCAAAGTAGAGACATTGTGGGATTCTGGCAGCCAGATATCGGTAATGTCAGAAACAACGTATGAGCGCATGCGGAGCCAACCCATAGAGATACCAACTCTACCAGTGAAAAGCACACTAATAACATTAGCAAATAACAAAAAGGCACAATTGGGCTCAAAACAGGTTTGGGTGCAAATTAAGATAGGGGATAAAATTATGCCCCACATGCTATTAATTCTAAAAGGGTTGGTACATGAAGCCATATTGGGGTCAGATTTTATGCACAAAACTGGGTGTGTGATCAATTATAAAGATGAAAAGATTATCTGTGATGGGGAAGAAGTGGAGTTTGGGTTGCGGATGAGAATGAAACAGCAAAATGTATGTAATATGGAGGTTGAGATAGAACAGCCTTCAATAGAGGCACGGATTGATGAAGTAATAAAGGGAGTGAAGGAAGGATGGAAAGAGGACCTAAAAGAAGTCTTAAATGAATATAAATCGAATTTTTCAGATAAACCCGGGGTTATTAAAGGGTATGAGCACAGGATCAAGATCGCTGACGGTACACCATACCAGGCAAGATCATACCCAGTGCCACACCACTATAGAGCTGAGGTAGAGAGAGAATTAGCTAAAATGGAGGAGTGGGATATTATCACTAAGGGGTCATCAGCATATAATAACCCATTGGTGGTTGTAAAAAAAAAAAGATGGAATCATACGACTGTGCTTGGATGCCAGGCAATTGAACAAGATTACATGGCCAGATCAAAATGTTCCACCTCCAATTAATGAGTTGGTAAATAAATTCCGGGGGGAAAAGATATTTTCCACGTTAGATCTGACTGCCAGCTATTGGCAGATCAGGTTACACCCTGCTGACCAGAAGTACACAGCATTACGATATAATGGTATATCGTACCAATTTAACAGAATGCCTTTTGGTCTCAAGAATAGTGGAGCAGGCCTGCTAAAATGTCTCGATCGTGTGCTGTGCCCGGAAATCAAAAAGTTAATCACTGTTTACATGGATGATGTGATTATTGCATCCAATAATGCCCAGGAACACTTACAACACCTCAAGTTGTTTCTACAAGAGTGCAATATGAAGGATATTCACATTAATTTGCAAAAAAGCTGTTTAGCAGTGGAAGAAGTGAATTTCTTAGGGCACTTAATTAATGCCAATGGAATTAGACCCCACCTGGACAAAATCCAGGCAATACGAGATTTTCCAGCCCCTTGAACACCAAAACAGGTGAGATCGTTTTTGGGGATGTGTAATTTCTACAATAAATTTTACAAAAACTTTGCTTCAGACATGGAGCCTCTGCTGCAATTATTACATAAGGGAACGTCATGGAAATGGACGGAAGAGCATGAGACCAATTTTAGGGTTATTAAAGAGAAATTCCTTAGTCAAGTGATGTTGGTTTACCCTGACTTAAGGAAACCGTTTATTGTTCAGGTAGATAGTAGTGGGTATGGGTTAGGTGCTGCTCTTATGCAAGAGCAAGAGGATGGTACCTGGGGTGTAATTTATTTTGTCAGCAGACCACTGAGAGGTGCAGAAATTAATTACTGTGTAACAGAGAAAGAGGCCTTGGCTGTGGTGTGGGCATTTCAGAAGTTCCGCCAATTCTTGATAGGATTGGAAACGATTGTTAGGACAGATCATAAGAGCCTAGAGTTCTTAAATCACAGTTATTTAACAAATAGTAGGCTAATCCGATGGAGCCTTTTTCTCCAGGAGTTCAATTATTCCATCCAGTATTGTAAGGGCACTGAAAATGTGGTAGCCGACACATTGAGCCGGAATATTGTTCCTGATACCCAGGACCATTTGCAGATGGAAGATATCTGTTTGGCAAGTGTAGAATTAGAAACAGACGCTATAGTAGAAGGATTGAGACACTTAGGAAAGGTACAATGGCAAAGCCCGACCTACAAGAAAATTATTGATCAACTAGAAGACAAAGATGAAGGGGGAGAGACAGCAGATGCTAACACTTTATGAGAGATACCGCCTGAAAGAAGGGATACTATGGTATATCACCGACCCTCGAAGGGATCAATGGAAAATGATCATACCAGAAAGTTTACAGGAAGGACTTATTGACTACACACATCATTTGTATGGGCACTATGGTGTAAATAAAGTGGAAGCCTTATTGAGGACATGGTTCCACTGGCCAAATATGAGAGCACAGGTCACCAGGACAGTAAGCTCATGTGAAATGTGTCAGAAGACAAAACCAGCAAACAAGTCGTATCAAGGTTCATTGAATTCTATCATCCCTAAAGAACCCAATGACCTGGTGGCTATTGATTTCTATGGACCATTGCCAGCTTTCGGGAAAATGAAATATCTACTAGTAGTATATGACCTTTTTTCAAAATGGGTGTCAGCATATCTGGTGACCCAAGCCAATACCAAGAATGCCATATGAGCCCTTGAGGTACAATATTTTAAAAGGGTAGGCAAACCAAAAGCTATTTTGTCGAACCACGGTACGCCATTCACATCTTATGATTGGCAACAGTGGATAGAGAGGATGGAGGTAAAACACATATTGTCATCCATATGAAATCCGCAATCAAACCCTTGTGAGCGGGTGATGAGAGAGTTAGGACGCCTCTTCAGGGTATATACTGCATCCAACCATAGAGGATGGGTGAAACAACTCCCAAGGGTGTTAAATTTCATAAATTGGTCTCATAATGAATCTACCGGATTTGCACCTGTAAGACTTCACTTTGGACAAGCAATACCTAGATTGTACCAATCCAAGTTACCCGCTGGTCCAGAAAACATTGATAAAGGGAGAGATCATGAAGAAGCAAGAAAAAAATTGGAACACTGTGCCAAGCTCCGAACCCAGCGAAAAGGAGGCCTGACTGATAAGTCTAAAACAGGGGATACAGTATGGGTAAAAACGAACCCTGTGAGTCAAACTGGGAAGCATATTTTTAAAAAGTTCCAAAATTTGTATGAGGGACCTTACCAAATCAGCCGACAGGATGATCCAAATGCTTTCACTTTAAAGAATGGTGAAGGAGAAAGGGGTACCTATAATGCTAGGTCACTGAAACCATATAAGACTAGGACGTGGGTTAGAAGTACTCCATAAAGCCTTTAATTAGTTCAAACCCATATTTTATTCTCATTCCCCTGCCCCGGTGGTATTGTACCATTTATTTATATATACGGTACAAATTACTTTTTAATATTAGGTATTATAAAAAAAAGAAAGGAGAGCGAACACGATCTTTATTTTTTTTTGTAACATAATGTTTTAAAGAGAAAAAAAACATACACTGAAAGTTTAATTTTTCTTTTTTTATTAGAAATAAGTTAACTAAAATAAATTCAATGTTGGAAAGTGCATATTGAATCATTGATTCAAATAGTGAAAGGAAATTTCAAAAGGTGAAAGATTGTTATCAGAAACAACTTTCTGATAGTAATTAAAAATGGCAGAAATTCTTAACGGAAAAACAGACTTTGTAATAAGAAAAGGAGAATAATGTAGAAGTTTATAAAGTAGAACAAAGAAAAAAAAAGAACGTGCGCGGAGCTTCTAAAAAGAATTTAGGAGTATAAAAGGAGCCAACAGATTTGAAAAGGGGTCTTTTTTTCTTTTATTGTTCCAATAGTGCTGAGCAATTTGAAGTGCCTCGTATTTTTTTAATAAAATGTGTCCACTTAGATACGAACTGAAATCGCTTGCCATGAATGAGTAGAACTATCGTTTGCCAACACTTTCTCTCGAAAAAAGTCACCTAGATCGTCATCTGGCTACCTAAATTAGATCGGAGATTCGGAAATAAAACTAAAAGAAAAACAACTACTGCGGACAACCCACTAACCGAATTGTACGTCGGGAAGATCGATAACCTACTTAATGTCAACTTACCAGTAAGTAAATGGCCATAATTTTTTTACATAGAGCTTTATGAATAGTGAGTTGAATGGAAATGTTATCCCATAAATTTTCCTTGGATCAGAGGATTTGCGAACTGAGAAATGAACCAAACTGTTACTACGGAAAATAAGACTAAATAATTATTACTCCAATATTTGAATCAAATTATTGAATTCATATGCACAATCTTTTCCAACATTATAATTTTGTCTTAATCATAAATATTGAATGCTTGATGAGTTAGAATAAATCTTTATTATTAACTTCACTTTCATTGTACGTGTATAAAATTAATGTTATTCTATTTAAGTTTTACCTTTAGTTATTTAACTTAAAACGGTATACAAATTTTTTTTTTTTGATAGATTTAATTTCCGTAATTAAGAAAAAATGGGGATATCTTCTTCTTAATGAGAATGTTAACTCAGATCGTATAATTATTACCTTACGGGCTACAATATGTTTGACACAGTCTCAGTGGGTCTAACGACTCTGGCGCCCTCAAGTAGAAATTAAAAACTGGTTCTGCTCACGATTGTACTCGGTAATAGTTCTAGGCCGAAGTTGATCAGGAAAAATAGCTGTGTTGAGAATAGAAATACAACTTTCTTTTTTCTTTTAATACAGCTTGATCAACTCATGCTCAAATATAAATTTGAGGCATATAGTGGCCTAGTAATACGAAAAACGTTACAATATATATATATATATATTGCAAAAACAGCAATAGAATGAGAGAAGTAACATAATAGACAAAGAAAGGATTTGAATTCAGGACCATATATTCATTATTTAGACACTGGCCATAAAATGAATTGTGTATGAGATATTCAAACTATAAAATATGTTAAATATTGTAACAAAAAAAATATTATGAAATAACACATATTCAAAAGAATATAGATAAATGTGTGAATTTGGTTAAAGGGCCGGGTAAAC
The DNA here is from genome assembly GCA_028023455.1 of Epiperipatus broadwayi. NCBI lineage: Eukaryota > Metazoa > Onychophora > Udeonychophora > Euonychophora > Peripatidae > Epiperipatus > Epiperipatus broadwayi. The sequence continues at coordinate 2,184,216 of JAQFVV010006331.1, forward strand.
TAAATGGTAAATGGTCATTGAAAAGTAATTTGAAAATTTACGATTGTATATGGTTAATAGTGTAGGTATGGATTTGATAAACAATTATTACATTTTATTACTACATGTTAAATCATTTTGTTTTATTAATTCTATTGTTTAATTCTATGTTTATGTAATTTACATTGAAGGTATTTAAGAAATATGTCTAGGGTTAAGAAGATATGAATAATTGATTGATATATATTTTAAGATTTGTGTAATGTATGTATAAAACAGTTTTAAGATTTGTTTTAATTTATGTAAAGAATTTATTTAATAATCATATAATATGTAATGATTATGATTTATGCATGGATTTTAGTTATTAATGTTGGGTTATAGAATTATATGTATAAATGTGTATATCATTACCATCATCATCAACCATTATCAATCCATTGCAGGATGATGATCTCTTCAAGTTCAATCCATCTTCTCTGATCTTTAGATTCTCTTTTTCACATCATCCCTGCACACTTTCTTATTTCATCCATCCATCTCACATATGGTCTCTTTCTGGGTCCTTTATCCTCTCAAGGCATCCAGTTTAAGATTTCAATTGTCCATCTATTATAATCTCTTCTAGAAATATCCAGCCCAACTCCACTTCAGTCTTTTAATTTTTACAATGAGGTCAGAAATCTCTGTTTGTTCTCTTATCCATATATTGCATTTTTGATCTTTTCTTGTAACTTCCAATATCAATCTGTCTATAATTCTTTGAGTGGTCTGAAGTCTCTGTATTGCTCATCTATTAAGTGTCCAAGTCTCAGATCCATAGGTAAGAACTGGTAAAACACATTTATTAAATATCTTCCTTTTCAAACACATAGGAATATTTCCTTTTAGTATCAAGTTATTTCTACCAAAAGCATTGCAAGCAAGTTTAATTCTATAATTAATTTCATCCATTATGTTTCCATCTGTATTAATAATCTGATCAAGGTATTTATAACTGTTAACTTCTTCTAATTTATCATAATCAATCTTTATTTTCATATTTTGAAAAAATCCTTTTAACATTACTTTAGCATTTTTAACATTTATTTTTAATCCTACTTTCATCTAATTACTCCTGCAACCTTTCCTGCAACTCTAAAGCATTATGTGAAAAAACAACTACATCATCTGCAAAATCTAAATGACTTAAATAATGTCCATTTACTTTCACTCCTTTAGCTTCCCATTTTAATCCCACAAAATACTTCTTGCAGCACTGCTGTAAAATCGTTTGGAGATATGGAGTCACCCTGCCTTACACCCTTCTCAATGTTGACTTTCCCAGTATCATTATGTAATCTAATTGTTACTGTTGCATTTGTATAAATATTGTTTAAAATATGACAATACTCTGAATCTATACCTTGATAATCCAATGATTTAATCATTGAAGAAATGTTTATAAAATCAAATACGTTTTCATAATTTACAAATCCAAAGCATAATGACAACTCATATTCATTTGTTTTTTCTATAACTTCTCTCAATACCGGGACATGATCTATTGTACTAAAACCACTTTTAAATCCAGCTTGTTTTCTTGTTTGGTGAAAATTTAATGTTCTCTTTACATGAGTTGTAATTATCCTGGTAAAAATTTTGTATAAAACTGATAAATGGCTGATAGGTCTGTAATTTGTAATATCTTCTTTATCATCTTTTGTAAATATTAATATTAATACTGCATTCTTCCAATCATCGAGCTATTCAATTCTTTTTAATGCATCATTTTGTATATCTTCATATCCCTTCTTTCTTTATAAATTGTCTAGTCTCAGTAGAAATTTTATTGGGCAATTGCTGCTTTTTTCTACCAGCTATCTCTGTTGCAGTTTTTAAAAGTGTATCAGTTATTTTCATATTAATTTTATTTAAATCTGAATCATGTTCAAAATCTTGTAATACTTGAAACCGATTTGTAAGTTCTAATTTAAATTCATTGGAATGTTTCTGAAGATTAGAAATATCAATTGTAAATATTTTTTTATAATTTTTGTCTCTCTAGTTTTGCATTAACACGTATCTTACATATTACTAATCGATGATCACTTCCTGTGTTAAATTTATTAAGAACATTACAATCTTGAAATATGTATTTTCTGTTAGTCAAAATATAATCCAATTTTGTTGTACCTTCATTTGGATGCTTCCATGTCCATCTTCTTTTAACATTTTTCTCAAAATAAAATTTCACAATATAAAGCATTTCTTGTTCTGCAAACTCCATAATTTTGTGTCCTCTCTCATTTCTATTACCATAACAAAAATTACCTACAGCACATTCATCTGTCATTTGTTTACCAATTCTAGCATTAAAGTCTCCCATAACAATTTTAAAATGTTGTTTGCTCTGATCAAAAGCTTTTGCAGATTCATATAAAAATCTTCTACGACTTTATCACTATGAGAACTTATTGGTGCATAAACCTAAATTATCTGCATCTGGTTTCTGCTATTTAAGTTGTATAACTTATCTTATCACTTTATCCGATACACCATCAATCTCCACAATATTGTTCTTCCACTTTTTATTTATAATGAATCCTACTCCACTTGTATTTACAATATTTGTGCTTTGATGTCCACTTTTTAAATCAATTGTCTCTTTACCATTTCTTCTAACTTTACAAAGTCCAATAATGTTCCATTTAATATAAGACAGTTCTTCTTTTTTTCTTGCAATATTCCTTTATTCGAAAGTGATCTGCAATTTTAAGTACCTTAGTAAAAAGTTGTCATCAAATAGCAGCCTGGATCTGCTATCATAAGATTCTTAGCTGTCCCCACCTTCAGTGATCAACCACTGTCTTGGTGGGTGACATTACAGCCTCTTGAAAATAAGAGTCATGATTTATTTTTGTCTGTCATAATTATATGTATGTCTATTGAAAAAATATTTATCATTTACACAAACATTCATTTTGCCTTATCCGGCAAACTGAGAAGAAAGACCATGGTGTTTTTTGACCATGGTGTTTTTTGATATTAACCTCAGAGATAAAAAGCCAATAAACTCACCACACTCGCTAATGCATGTTGCTGAGTAGCCCTTCAATGTTTGTATACTATATGAAAAATCACATAGTAATAACTGCTGCAATGACAAGAACGTATGGAATGCACATTTGGAATTTGCCCTGCTTGGTTCCTTTAAGGACTCCAAGACGAATCAAAAGGTCTCCTTTCAGTTAATAGCAAACCGTTTACTGCAGCCATATGTGTATATATTTATATAAGTAATATAATTTAATTTAATATGTAATAATCATACTATATGGAGTAATGGTATAATTTTGTTAATATATATGTCCTGAGAAGATCCGAATATCAGATGAAAAACAATTGGATTAAAATATTTATACTAAAGAAGTTGTTTATTTCAATATAGTATAACTGATTATTAATAATAATATTATTGGAAACAACATTATAGACTGAACGTAATTCAGATGTAACATATATTAATGGCCTCAGAATAGCCAAACTCAGAAAGGTAAAATTATAATTATTAATAAAGCACGTTGTCGTATATAATGTGACATTCCTTTTATAAGTTTATATTTAAAAAATGTAATATGGGGGTGTACGAATTGCTCAAACAAGCTTTTAATTAATAAGTGTGGTAAGAGAAAATAGGTAAAATCTGTATTTAAGTTAATAACTGGAGTAAAAGACTTTTTTATGTCTGAAAATTTCAGAGTTTCTGTTTAAATATTACTTATGAAGTAAGAGCTGGGTTTTGAGTTGATATTTTAGATCTAGTGTCTGAATATTTTAGCTCTGAGGTGAGCCATAAGCTTGAAAATAATTGGTCTGGAGATAAGAGTATCTCAGATAGAGATTTTAAATATTTTCTGTTACTGCACTTATCAATTAAGAGCTTGATTGAGCTATTGCTAGGCTCTCTGTATTACATTTTTGTAAATATAAGCTTATAAAAGCAATGTCACATTATGTACGACTTGCTTTATTGATTTACAAATATATATTGAACCGGGTCCATTCAAATAGAAACTGTTTAATTGGGTTTTAACCTTTTTAAATATAATTTTAATTTTATATTTTTATTTATTAGGTGAACTGACTGACCCTTCAAGCAGAGGGGAGAATATAATTGATAGCAGAGCTATCAATGATACACAGATCAGACCAAGCTATGCAAAGCATAACATGATCACATTTTCAGACTGTAGCCCACCTCAATTGCTAGATTCAAACCCCTACCATCCAAAGTATTTTATGAGGTAAACCTCAGGCACCAGCTAATTACACAAAGTAACTAACATGCCTGAATGGTAGGCCTATAATCCAGTGCTTGAAATATCCCATGACTAGCTCATACTCTGTCTCAGGGTCCAGCATATATACTTAACACATAAAGTAACTTATATAATAATTGACGAGTGACACAGTGACAAAAGAGAAAGAGAAAATAGACAAAATAACAATTAAGGCAAACATTAACATTTAATTAAACACACACATATCTAATATAACACAATAATATTGAAATTTATATATGAAATCATATAAATACTTATTCAGGCTAAATTATAATAGTCTGTCATTAATTAAAGTTTATTCATTTAAATATAAAATGTCTATAGACAGTGATAAAGTATCTTTACCTAGGTTTTCATTTGTGTGTATTTTTCTACCAGTTGGCTTTTTGGTTCTCCATTGATGGCTTCATGGCTTGTTCCATTCTATGACTCAGCAATGAGGGAGAGAGAGAATAGTGGTAGTATTTATTTTTAACTATGACATCAATCCAGCATTTGTTCCAGATGGAATAGTTGACTTGCAAAGATTTGGGGCACAAAACCCATCAGACACATCAACTTCTCCTGCATTTCTGACGTTTGTTGGGCTGAGATCTCCCTCATCATCCTAATTATCATCTGTAAATATTTATCTGTTTTCCCAGATGGGATATTTTCTATCCTACTATATTCTCTACTGGATAAACTCATGGTTTCATTTCCAGAATCAATATCAGAAAATAAAGCAACTGTGACTGGAGATGACACTTCTTGAGACCCACCTAAATCATCACATGTATTAAACTCTTCCATTATATCTAAACTTTCTTAAACCTATTAATATATTATTCATAAAGAAAACAAGATATATCAGCCCTACTTTCCTCTCAACCAACAATTCAATTCCCCATCATCATTTAAAAACACCCAAGGTCATTATAATATGCTTAGTCATATCCTTACACATGGTATATGCTTTCCACACATGATAAAATATAAGAAAAATTTTTGCACCTCATGATCAGATAACATCGACCCAGACAGAAATGATATCATCAAGTAAAAATTGTATAATTCATTTACAAATGCATCATAAACTAAAGTAGTCTTGATGCTATAATAAAAATAAAATAATTCAAATAGACATAATTATTAGGCTATGTGTTGGATGCATTAAAATACTATAACTGGTATTCACAACACTATTCAAACTTCATTTATTGAACCCCACTAGTTGGATGCACCATGAAATTACTGTAACCCCTCCTTTCCCCAGTCTTTCATTATTTATAAGTAAATATTTAGGGGCCCTCAATTCTATCAACAATAGAATAAGTTAATACTCTGACCCCTTTTCAGATATGACTGGGACTCTTTTAATATTGTTCAAATATAGCTTAGCTCAGCAGCAGGGTTACAAAATACTATGATGTATAAAATGTAAATAAGATGAAGGAAAATATTATAAATCTCTAACAATAATATCTACTCTGTTTCATAATGAAAAAATGGTTGAACTTGATAAAGTCTCATCCATTCAAACTAATAAGTTATAGCTCAAGCTCACCCTCTCCCATCATCCAAATACACTTGACTAACCAGAAGTAATACTTTAAGAAGTCAGAAGAAGAATATAACACTAATCAGTTTTTACTGCATAATAAGTTTAAATTAAATGATTAAATTAATATTTCCTTGGAAATGCTAAGGGGATATTTCAGAGTTTTATTATATACTTATTTAAAAATTTATATAATATCAAATAATTATCCACCATGAAGGGTAATGATGTAAAATTGAGTATTGTTCACATGAAGTAGCAATGAGATAATGAAATAAATAGGGTACCCTTTCATTTCAAATCATTATCCATATAATAACTGAGTGCTTCCCATAAGTTCATCAAATAATTAGAAGAAGAGAGATAAAGAATATAAAAGCATGATTTAAAAGTAATAGTAGGAACTTCCTTAAGTTATATGAGGGATCCTATGAATTAGTGAAACAGGTGGATGAGAATGAATTCTTGTAGCTTGATATGATATCCAATGAGAATATAATAGTCAGTTAGAGATTTGAGAGCATGAATGTTTTGTATGCACAATTTTCAAATTATGAATTAATTTTATGGTATAATGTTCTAAATTACTAATATAACATTCTTGTTGTTACTTGTGTATTTCTTTTTTTTTGTTTATAAGGAAGACAGAGTTGTTATTTTCTAAATGGTTACAAGGAACAAATTTTAAATAAATAACATTGTTTTGTTGTAAATAACATTATGTCAGTAGTAACCAATTATGATTAACTAAAAAATGAAATAACATGAAAATTTTAAATAAGTTCACTTTAAAAATCCATAACCTTGTTTGGAGAAGTTACTTGCAGATGTTGTTTAGAAGTTTTAGAAATTTAGTATTTCTTGATGAATATTTGATGACAGAAAGAGGGTGACTTGTCCCACAAACTGTTAGTGTGTAGGCTGAGTTAATACAGATTAATTTAATTCTTTGTAAGATGGTGGTTGATATTTTTTAGTGATTTGATGGTTCATTTTTTCATTAATACTTCAGCCCATAGCATGGTTAATATAGTATATTCGAGTGGTGGTCACATAAGCTTCTATTTGATCAGAATGGTTTAGTGTTTATATTGTGGTGTGTGTGTGTGTGTTTGTATGATCCTACAGCTTCATCTTTCATTCATGTATTTAATTATAGTACCGAAAACTATATTTTACAATCAAACACATAAATTTATAATAGATATCTCTGACAACCAATTCAAATGCATTTTAAGTAATTAACGGGTTGATGGACCAGTGGTTTATTGGACTGACCAAATACACTGTCAACTACTTTATTTGCTGAATAATTATTTTTTTATTATGAAATGTTAAGAATATATTTTTTTGATTCAATTTGATCAATATTATTTAGAAGTCAGAATGATTTTTTTTCTTTTTCAAGAGAGAAAAAGTTATTGAATATGTCCAGCGAATTATCTTAGTGCAAAGGGTGAGATTGACCTTCTTGATGTTGACCTTTGGGAGAAGTGACATCTTGATTGGTGAAGAAAAATAGATATTTAAGCAATAGATGGTAATAAAATTTTTTTTTTCTCCCTCTCTACATAGTAGTTGCAATCATTGTGTTCTGGAGAGCAATCCGGTTGATATTCAATTTCAAATTTAAAGTATAATTTTCTTTAAGTATTTTGTTTTAGAATAAAACTAATATCTAAATATTTTTTTTAATAAAGAAAGAATGAGAATGTAGTCGACTTCAAGCAAGATATATCACACTCTTTTAATCAACTAACTTTCAGATTTAATATCATTGTTTAAAATGTATATGTGCATCTATCACTCAAATTTAACTTACATGACCTCAATCTTTAGTATTAATGATAAAATGGAATTGTGTAAAATTTGCAATTTTATAAAAAAGGTTATGCAAAACTCTGTAACAAAACATTTCATAAACTCTAGACTAAAACTTTCTTCTAGCTGTATAAAGGTAAAACTCAAAATAAAGGATGTGGGTCTAATTTAGTATATTATGCTATAAATTATTATCGGGCAAGAATTGTATCTAACCATATATGTCCTATAGGATTAAAGAATTGAATGTATAACTTGTTATCCTACAATGGAATTCATTTTAGCTTTTAATTAATACACAATTAATTACTTATTTCCATATAAGGCAATTCTCCATCTCTTGAAATTAATTAGTCTCTTATTAAGAAATACTTGAAATCAGCAAATTTGTTGGAATCTATGATCGCAATGTCATTAATTTATTAATTAAATTTAATGCTTATCAGTTAGCAATCTAAAATATATTTCTCTAATATATTTCTTACTTTTTTTCGAGTGCACAAACTTGTATTAATGTAAATATAAATATTTTACAAAATACAACAATCTTCATTGCTCTTCAACTTATGGACACAATGCCCATAGTAGCAACAATAAAAAAAATGCACAATCCTTTTTCTTTAGCTTTTTATATCCCCCTCTTTTTTGTTTTATTCTATTTTTCTGGAGTAATTAGATTTGGTGTTTGCTGTCGTACAAATAAATGTCTCTTAGAAATTTATTTTTATATAAGGTTTGAAGATCTATACAATTAATTAATGTCTAAGGAATTTATTTCTGTATAATCTAAGTTTCAAGATCTATACAATTAATTGATATATACACATCTCTAAATTAATTTTAAACTTCATTTAATTTGAATATTTTTTATCGATTTATTTAACAGAATTCTTAATTTAAAAATATTAATTACTTATTTTGCACTCTTTCCCTTTCTCCAGAAAATTGTTTAGGCTTATGTGTATTCGTTGACATTGACTGGTCTTCATGTCTAACATCTGTGTTGCAGGGTCAGCTTTGGTGTTGATTGAAGTTCCTTTTTCCTACTTTCAGGTTCAGTATCACTGCTTTCTGATTTTGTTCCTCTTTTTTGATCACTATTTCCTATGGTGTCAGTTCTGCTATGTCTTAAATTTCCAGAATTTCCTCTTTTGGTATGGACACTGCAATTTGTCAATTTTTCTCAAATCGATAGTGGACATAATTTACATGTCTTCTGTATATTGTCCCATCCTGTACTTGGATAATTACTATTTTCAATAATATTTTTGTGATTATTCCTTTAAGCCATTTCTTCCAGATTATGTCTCAAACCCAAACTCTGTGGGCAATTATATGTGTGTTTTCTCTTTTCTATTCAGTTATATGTATTTTACCAATAACTTTTTCCTCTTGTATGGTTTTTACTCTTAGTTTACAAGTTTGTAGTTCTTCACTGTCATTGTCTGTCATTTTTACAGTTTTTTGAGCAAAAAGAATTTTATTAGATTTATAGATGAATAGTCACAAATTTTTTTTAAAACTGTAACCTTTCCTTTTCAAAAGGAATTTTCTATTAATGTTAATTTATATACCTAGTTTTTGGAGTCACTCCCTCTTAATTATAGGACTGATATTCTTTTTTGACTACGTTTAGTGTTAGATTCATTGTTTTACTGCAATGGTTAATGGGTGCTGTCACATGGCCTATTAATCTGAGCACATTTCCATTTACACATATCCCACTCTATGAATAGTGTTCTCTATTTTACATTCTATGTTAGCCAATTCCAGTGACAGTCAGTCTGTTAGTGACATCAGTGAAATACCTGACTGATTATCAATTTCCATTGACATTTCTTTACTTCAAAATTTCAGCTTCATCATAAACTGATTTAACCCATGGATGTCCATGTTTATAACCATATGGTAACCTTGCCTATTTTCCTGCATTGGTGATTTACTTTTGCCTTTCCAATTACAAATACATGCTGAATGCCCCTTTTGTGAGATTTAAAGCACATTTCTTTGAACCATTTTCATTCTTTTGATATATGGCCTCTTTTTCTGCAACAAAAACATCTTATGCTAACATTCTTACTGCTCTCAGCTTTTTACAGCAAGGTCTTTTCTAATTTTGTATTAAATACATTTGTTCTAGGGCTTTCCTCTATTTTAGTGCTAAAAACTTAAGCCTGTTCAAGAATGAATTCATATGCTATGCCTTTCTTAATGGCCATCTTCTGCATGATCTCAGGTTCTGTAAGAAATTGTTATCTGAACCTATCATTAGACATACCTCATACTGACTGGACCATGAATATTTCATCCATGAACTATCAATAGCAACAATCTTTAGTCAATTCCCTAAGAGCTGAGTTATACTCCTTAATTTTTTCCCCACCCAGCTTCTTCCTTCTTCACAAGATTAAGCAGGCTATGTGCCATGATGGCTAGGGCTGAAATGCTCACTTATTTTTTCTATTAATTTTTCATACTTTATTTTCTCTGTAATAGGTAGCTCATATAATCTATTTATGACATCTATTACATTTATACTAGCAAACAATAGTCAAATATGTTTAAAAATACATATATACAAGCAACAAAGATTACAAATTATAAAATTATTATAATTATAAATTTTATTAAACGCACATTATTATATTAAGTAATATTTACTAAGGCAGTAAAGCTTGTGACTAAGACCTGTAGAGGTCCCTACCTTCGAATTTTTAAGACGCTTATTCCTAAAGGTTACTGCCTTAGTAAAAATTATTATATAAAAGCCTTTTTCACCAAATTATGTTTTTTTGCCCTTTTCAATATGTCTCTGTGATTTAAAGCACATACAGTGACATCTATATCAATACATGAGAGAAGACAGATAAACAAATGGATATCTGACACGATCTATTATGTGATTTTTTTTCCCCTCAATTCTACTATAAAATTACTCTGTTATATATATTGAATGGATATATATCCACATATATTAATTAATTAACTATCCATTCTTTATCCATTAACCACTTATTATTTAACTTAATGGATGTTTTGTATATATTCATACAGTTGTTTTTATTATACATGATGTATTTTGTTTCATATATTTTATGCCTATTAACATTTTTAATATAATCAAGAACACTTATATTATCAATACAATTTATTTTATGTCCGTACTGCAAATAATGAACATATAACACAGATCTATCATCTTTCCTAGCAGTAGCATCATTGTGTTCTTTAGCTCTTTCTCCCAATTGCTTTGATGTCTGTCCATAGTAAATCATATTACAAAAATTACATCTAATTTTATAAACCATTCCTCTCTTATATTTTATATCATCTTTCATCCTACAATTAGTTATCAATTTATCCAAATTTTTGCTATTAGCCCATGCCCACATTAATGTTTTTATATATATAATTTTTACTTTTTTTATTTAATATATTATATACACTAGGCAAATATGAAATTTTTATCCACTTCTTTTGTTTATTAGTCCTACATCTATTATTATTAATGCTATTTACTCCATGTTGTGAAAATATATTGTCACATCTATTATTATTCATGCTATTTACTCCATGTTGTGAAAATATATTGTCAATACTACGCGCTGCATATCCATATCCCATATATGTTTGTTTAAATTTATCCTTCTGTAACATAGCAATATTTCTATCTGTATTAAATCTATCATTCTTATATTTTATAATTTGTAATCTTTGTTGCTTGTATATATGTATTTTTAAACATATTTGACTATTGTATACTTGAAGTGCAACATAAAAAAAGAATTGGTTTTAATTCTGATTCTTTTTCAGTATACTAGCAAAACACATGTATGTGCAACTATTTTCATTTTGTTATCTTCAATACCATTCAATGTAAAGAAGCTCTCTAACTACATAATATATAACAGTCATTCCGATATGTTTATAACATCGAATTTCATTATGTTATTTTGATGAAAACTCATTTTATACTACTGTTAATTGTCATTATTACTATTTTCATGTCTGCTAAATTCCAATTCTGCCTGCCACTAACTTACTAATGACTTTAACTCACACTCAATAACCTAGGTTTGAAATGACTGTGACTGTGCCAATAATTTGCTGTGTCCCTGACTATGCCAGGGTGACCAGCAAACAAAATGTGCAATTAACTTGACAGATAGCAACCCCCCCCCATATATATATATTGTACCAATCGGAATGAAAGTGAAGATCGAATCTAACCGCAAAAACAATATCTGCACTACAGGGGCGCCATCTAGGCATTTGAGCCTAGAAAAATTTATAAAGTAGGCAGATACACGCTGTTAAGATTCCACTTTATTTAAATATTCCGATCGTTAGCCCAAGTCACTAGCTCAGCGGAGATGCAGAGATAAAAAATCTATAAATTTTATATCTTAAATATAAAAGAATAAAAGTCACTGCCAGAAATTAACACATAAAAATATTTATTTACACACATATAAAATATTTAAATTTTGAGGAATAAATTTAACGTTTATAATTTTATATTGATCTTTAATTCTAAATTTAAGTAGATTTCAAATAATGAGTTTACTATTTATTTAGAGGGTCGAGTATGAATGGACTACATAGGGCTGCATTTGAAAGGAAAATATTCTTCCCTGATTTAACCTTAGGCAACAAATTTCGCAATCAACTGGCGCCAATCCATCTGATACATTCATGTATTCAATGTAGCATGATACGACAACACAAAATACTATATTGTCAGGAATGTACATCTGAACAATAAGTAGAAATAGAGAAGCAATTGACTCTCCACCAACAGGAATGTGACATCTGTTGGCAAGTAGATCAATAAACTAAAAACTCCATAGGAATGGACTGCGGTCTTCTGCCGACTTACAAACCCATCCATAGGCAAACAGAGGGTGTGTGGCGTATATCTATAATCCTGCCCGTAGCGGACCTCATACTACATCTACTAATTACACAAATATATCCAATCCATTGAACCAATTCAACTACGAAATGAATAACCTAAGATTACCCTCCCTTAATACAACTTTACAAAACTATATAGCCATTCACGCCCGACTTAATTTTAACATTTATATACGTTCGCACAGATTTGTTTAAAAATGTTGGGTATAGATCGATTACACAGATTACACGGTCAAAAACATTTCAAAATAAACATAAACGATCAAAATACAAAATTATTGATACTGACAATCGCAGAGGGAAACTTATAAGTAACCCAATAGTATTCACCATAAGATACTTGCATTGTCACCAATAACTTAAAAGACATCCGAATAAATACATTTTAGATACTCACCGTAAGGTATCATTATTTATCGAATGTCTATATATTTTGATCAAATATGAAAACCAAAATCTAATTAACCGCAAACGAATCCATGCAAGTGTCTATAGACAACTTAAATGTAATGCATTTAATAATTTCTTCAATAAAATATTACTACAAATAAAAATATTAAAAGGGAAATGATTCTTTTAACAATCGGGAAAGATATAAAATTAACCATTATTAATTTGTTTTAACTTACAAAAGTCAGATAAGAGTCCATTTTAAATAAGTCCGCTTGTTTATTAATTTGTTCAACTTGACGAAAGTTCTTGATTGATTTTAATAATTGTTCATTTCCTATAGGTTACGGTAGCAGAGCTCCCGGTTCCTGGTGTCAATGTCCACGGAGTCTTTAATTGAAAGATCGATCTAATGTTCAGGAGGTGGCATTTGCTGGTTCATGGTATCAGTCATTTCATTTCAGAGATAAATGAGAGAGAACGATAAAGTGCGTCTTTATCGCTCGTCTCACCCAACCAAGTTGAAAAAGCGGCTTGAACTCAGTATTTTTTCTTTTTATAGTCCTCCTATGGATTTCATGAACAAAAACGTCACTGTTCTGTTTTTTCGTTATGGTCCGGGCCAAGGCTTAGTGCTTCCATTGGTCAAGCTAAAATCTCTTTCTTCTCTTATCTAACTTTTCATCTGACTTTTTAATTAAACAGCTTTTAGATAATTAATAAACAACCATTTCCCTTTATAGATTACAGGAATTAATTAATACCTGTTTTTATTTTAACTTACGTTATTTTTTTATTAAAATATTTTTATATTTCAATCTTGTATCTTTTTATTAAAAAAAATACGTTCAAATACTTTTTTTTTTTTTGTTTATGAAAAAAATATTTTTAAAGTTTAGCATCTGTGCGAATGTATATACGTATAACAAACATTTTTAATTTTAGCGTTTAGTTTTTTACTCTTATTTGCGAACTTGTAAGTTTTTATTTTAAACTAATGTAACGACATATCTATGTATCGTTACAATATATATATATATATATAATGATTTATTACAATTCAAATGGTTACTAGACAGATCTGCATCATATACAATCTGCACTTGAGCAAACCTAATTCTACAATTTAACTACTGAATAAAATAATGTTTATACAGTTTAGGTAAACTACTATTTGATTTACCTTCATTAATGTCTATTGTCTTTATAACACAACCCTTGAAGAGCCTCTTGAAGCATTCAAAATAATAATAAGACTGAGATGGTCTGCTAAAAGTCCTAGTCAAATTGTTGACCTACAGGGGCCAAGTTCATGGGACTGAAGTCCTCCAACGATGATCTTCACTGATCTTCAACTCATGGACACAATGCCAGTAGCAGCAACTACAGAAAAAGTACACAGTTTTTTTCTTTATCTTTTTACATCCCCCTCTTCTTTGGTTTTAGCTTATCTTTTCTGGAGTAATTAGATTTAGTATTTGTTATCGTACAAATAAATTTTTCTTAGGAATTTATTTTCAGATAAGATGCGTTTTAAGATCTATACAATTAATTGATAATCTAAGTTTTATGATCTATACAATTAATTAATTTCTTTGGAATTTATTTCTATATAAGGTAAGTTTTAACATCTACACAATTAATTAATGCATACATGTCTCTATATTTATTTTTAAACTTTGTTTAATTTGAATATCATTTTATTGATTTATTTAACAGCATTCTTAATTTTTTTTTATTTTATCAAAAACAAACTTTATTAAACCAGAAAATAAATAAATACATAATATTATATGATAAAATCAATAGGCAAATTAAAGTTCAATAAGCAGAAACTGCTAAGTATTAACAAGTAAATAAAAAAATAGAATAAAAATACAATTTTATATATACATGTCTTTTCTAAAAAAAAAAGGTAATTTATAATATCCAACCTGGTCTTCAAATGTTAATAAGATTCCATGTGCTAATAAATAAATCTTGTGATGATATTCTATTGCCTCTTGCTTTTATCGTTCTGATTTTTCTAATTATTACCTTCAAAGGATCTGTACAATTAGAATTAAAGATGATATCACATCGAGTTAGCCATAAACTATATATTAAAAAAGTGACACTTCTAACATCAGCAAAAACTCCCGCTTTAATAGTTTGTGTCAATACATGTATCAATGAGCCTTTATGTTTATAAATTGAGCTAATAAAATATCTACAAACTTGCAAATAATTGCATTCATCAAAAATGTCCCCATCTCTGTGACATAAACCACATAGACCATCAAATGAAGTAAATCCACGATTTCTTGTTAATTTAAAATTATATATTTGTAAATAGCTCACTTGCTTTTTTATTTTCTCTTTGTATAACATATTATAAAATCTCATTCATTTGTTAATTTTCTTAAAAACATTGATTGGGCATTTTAAGTGGGAATCAAATTTTTGAAACCTCATGTTACCAAATGACTTTATTTAATTTTTTGCTGTACAAGTTCTTTTCTACATGCTTAGTGATTTTCTTTTTTTATTTATTTGTCTTATTTTCTGGTTAGTTATTTCGTCCATGTGAGGCATCTTTATCTACTATGTTGACAAAATGCTGGATTACTTATTGAAAGTGAAAATAATTTATTGATCTATAGATTGCTGCTATAATTACAATTTAAATGCATATTACTCTAAACTCACATTGATTTTTGGCATGATTACAAAAAAAAAAATGTTATTTTGCTATACAAACACAAAAAAAAGGCCCATTGAGCTTTCAATTAGGAATATTTTGTATTCTTCTGCAAAACTCTTAACTATTTTCTGGAAATAGTCCATATTGAAGCATGTTTTTTTTTAATTCATAGACATGATATTTAATTGAAAATTTTTAGAACTAAAAGGCAATATATAATAATGATAATAATAATAATAATAATAATAATAATAATAATAATAATAATAATAATAATAATAATAATAATAATAATAATAATAATAATAATAATAATAATAATAATAATAATAATAATAACAACAACAACAAAAACAACAATAATGACGACAACAACAGCAACTACTCACAAACTTATTATTGTGACCATAAAGTTTTTTTATTTATTAATAATGTAAGAGTAGCTAAATTATAAACATGTACACTGCAAAATCATAATTACATAGTTAATTTGAAAATATAAAAATTCAAACATATTAAAAAATATTTTTTTATGCATTCTGTGTTTTAATATTGTAATCAATATTCAAAAATATTTGTTTCTATATGTATTCTGTAGATCTAAATAAGCAGCCCTTTATACACAAATATGTTAGGTATGTCTTTTATTGATCATGAGATGTCACATTGTATTGAATGTCATACCAATTTTTTTTAAAACGCTTTGTTTTTTTTTAATAAAGCAGTACTTGTGAAATCAGAGATATGAACTATTTAAATAAATATTAAAGATATGAATCTTTTTCTATATATTTGTTGCTAAATATGTGTGTATACATATATACATGAAATATATAAAAAATGTAATTATTATAAAATATTTAAGTATGTGTGTGTATGCTAAAAGCATTTACATTAACTATTAATATTGTAAAATGAGACAACAATGGTTGCTAATTAAATGAACTAAAGACTAATTAAATTAGATTTAGAAATAATTAGTAACCATAAGATAATATCGAAGTAGTAGAATGTACATAACTGATTAGTCAGTGATAATGGAGAAACTAAGCCAAAAATCACCTCTGGGAATTTGGCAATTAAGTAATTAAGTGATTAAAAAGTAAATAACAAAACTGGCCACTTTGAACCTCATGTCATTGGATGACCAATGATAATAAACACTGTAACATCCAGGACATGGGAAAAACTAGTGTCAGACTTATGAGGTGAAGTTTGAAGAATGGATGCATTTCCGTGTGTGCTCTAAAATCACCCAGCTCATTTAGTGGAGAGGTTTACCTCTGAATGTACTAAGGTAGACTAGGGACATAAATACACATCATACAGATCATGATTATAATTTATGTAAGCCTTCAGGCTTTAAAATACAATGTTTTAACATGTATAGATTATAATGATGTATTTTATGTATTAATCAGCTCTTTTATATATTAATGTAATTAATAATATGTCTTCATCTATTAACCCTTTGATATTTATATTTATAAACCAATTAATTCAAATTGCCATTTCATGTATTTCTTTATATAAATACTTATAGTTATTGAGTGTGATAACTAACACTCAAACCCATCAATCAATTTGGACCAGTTGAAATAATTGATCTGGACTCTTATATATCTGTCTATATTTTTGGATACTGCAATTACACAGATTTGACAGTTCAATTCAAAACTTAGCAGCCTACTGACAGCCAAATAGGTCAATCAGAATTATTGAAGTAACAAATAAATCTATGCTATTAAAACAAATTAGTTTATATAAACTGCTTAAAATGCAATTGGCAAAATTGGATTTTGACATCTCAGAAATAAATGAGTGGCCCCTGTATGGTCAGTAGATTGAAAATTATTGTGGTATTAACAGAGTAGTTGAAGATGCATATAAACAGTGACATTATTATGTTTTTCAGGAAAAGAGATCATACAAATAGCTAAGAGATTAGCAGAACCCCACCTCCTGAACAATTAACCTACAATGAGTTAAAAGGTTTATCAACCTCTTTTAATCCTCACCTATATAGGTACATCACCAGATTTCACTTACGAAATTGCCATCAAGACAAATAAAAATACACAGAATTATAATTCAACCCTATGCAAACTCTCAAAAAATTGTTGTTGTGATTTGTATCTAGAAGAAGTGCTACTTTTACAATTCCTATGTGGAGTGAATAGTGATGGTATAAGGCAGAAGTTATTGGCTGATAAAGAGATGAATTATTGTGAAGCTATCACACACAGAATAGCTCTGAAATAGTATTGGATCAAGCAAAAGAATTTGCTTTGAAAAAAGTAATTGATAATGATCGAACAGGAATATTTAATGTTGAAAAACTTGACAGGAAGGTCTCCAATAACAAACTTGTTAAACAGAAAAATAAAGTCAAACAAGGTGCTATTGTAGCAGAAAACTATGTCATATATATAAAGAATGTTATTTTGAACGTGATTGATGTAGACTGTGTAAAAAAGTAGATCACTTGGCGAAAATGTGTGAAAATAAAACAGTCGCCCAAGAAAAACAAAATAATACACAAGATATAAATCAAATCATGTCTAATCAAAATGAAAATACTGTTATAAATAATATGTTTATAAATCAAGCACAGAAGTTGATTACTATTGTGAAAGTTTATGGAAAATCCCTGTTGATGGAAATAGACAATGGTAGTGTCATTACTTTAATATCCATAACTGATTGGAAATCAATCATGGTGAAAGTTAGACAGCCCCCTAAACTTAGTAATATTCAGCTTAAAGCATTGGATGTAAGTGGAAAATAATTAAAAATTAAGGGTGTAGTCCAGGATCAAATTACAAGTAATAAAGGTAAAATTTTAACTTGCAACTAAATATTGTATATGCCCTCATAAATTCTCTCATTGATCATAACAAGTTTGCTGAGCTGGAAATTAAAATCTGAATGGTCAAAAAAATTGACATTGAAAGAGACATAAGAAATTGTTTCCCTAAACGTTTAAATGGCAAACCTGGCATTATTAAAATTAAACCAGTCTCACTGGAAATGTCACCAGAGGCTATACTAATAATTTGTAGACATTGAAAGGTCTAATTCACTCAGAAAGAAAAAGTAGCCCAAGAAATAAATGACTTGGTGGAGAACAGCATTCTAGTACTGACAGAAAAGGCAGAGTGGGTGACTCTTTTGGTTCTTATTACCAAACATAATGGACAGATATGGTTGTGTGGCAATTATCATATAACTGTCAATAAATCTATAAATAAACATGTTTATTGGCTTAAAATCAAAATATTTTGCTAAATTAGATCTAGGTGTGGTGTTTCATCTCCCATTTGACATAGTGTCTGCTCCTATTGCTTAGTAGATTTGAGACATTATCCCTTAATTTGATGACATACTAATTATGGCAAGATCACAAAATGAATTGCATAGTCTTGTAAAAAATGTCTGTCAAAGATTAGAGGACTTTGGAGCAAAATTAAATACTCAGAAATGCATATAGATGTCCACAGAATTAAAGATTTTAGGGAAAAGATTCAACCTAAATTAGGTCAATCAAAACCCTCCTTATTAAACTATCCCACTATTGTTCGATTATCTAAATGTGGTAACTTTTTTGATTTTGTACATTTTTGAAAGTACTGAAATATTCTGTATCCAGCCTTCATGTGCAACCCCCAATAAAAAAATTTATTATTGATTCCCTTTTTCTTTTCCAAGAGGGTGCGCAAATTATATGACCATTATCATATATCATTAATAGGTACAGACATAAGAGTAAAACAGCCCAACTCCCCAGTAAAGTTATCCCAATTAGTAGCTCATTATATGGTTTATTTTTCTCCTATCTCAGGTTAATAAGTGTTTTAGTTCTCTGGTTCTATGACTATAATAGTTCTATACTACAAGTAGGTAATTTATCAAACTAAATAAATTATGCACAAAATGATTTAAATATGAAATATAATATTTATTTTTTTCCATTTTCCTTCACCAAGTACATATATAAAAATAAATTTAATATTGTTATTATTTCAAATAATAAACCATTTATATTTATGCTTTCTGTTTTATAGATTTCACCATTCCAAAATTATGACCTTTAGCTTATATAATGTGACATTGTTTGATCAAATTGGAGATTTATTTACAAAAACAAGCACATATATGAAATATATATATATTTTTAAAAAAATATTTTAAGATGATCACATAACGGGTGTTGTCTATATTCCCCTTCCCACTTTCATAATAACAACCTAATAAGTTAAGTATATGTGACAAAGATATTCAAAAAGATAAATAATTCAAGGTTTACAAGCATGTCTAATGCCTGTTCCTTTGGTTTATAAATATTAATATTATGTGCACATCAGCATTCTCAGGTTCAAATTATATTTTATATATGACAAACATCTATGTCTCTTTATTTTGCGTGCATAAAATGATGCATAAAGAATATGGACATATGACACTCAACATGAGGTGTCATTATAGTGATTTAAAGGATTATGGAATAGAAAGATCTTGCATGTGATGTATCTAGGTTAGAAATACACATAAGTACTATCTAATATTATACATATTCTAAAAGATTAAATAAGAGGATTAATAGTTATAATATACAAATAAGCAAAGACAAAATAAATTATTTATAGAAATATACAATTAATATTGCAAAAATATACACTCATCTCAGCTTCTGAATTCTATTCGGATTTGATTTCAAAGTGTACCATATAACCACTCAACAGGGTGGACAGAGCTTCCTTTCACCAAATACACATGGTAGATTCCTTCTTTAATCAGGATTTGATGGTTTCTCTTAAATCATTTCTGGGCTAGAGGGTTGAACAGACAGGTGTACTGTTTCTAGAAGTCTATGCCATGATTGTTCAGTAAGCTTGATATAAATATTAAGGCCATCTTGATCTGGTATCTGTTCTAGGGTCCTTAGCTATAGTTTTTACATATGTATATTTCCGACAGCAGAATTTACCAAAGAAAATTGGCTTTACTTATAATTTCATCAGATTGCAAATTATGAATAATAAGTTAATCAAATACAGCTTAAAGGTTTTTAGTATGATTTCCCAAGATTTAGAGATGATTCGTTGACTATTTACAAGCTTTGCAAAACTTTTGCTTCATGTCTAGCAATAGTGTCATTCCATTGGAGTCCATAGCTGCAGTTATGACAGAAATGGTTATTCTCTATTTTCTTGGTTTTAATTTTGACAACTTTTTTCAAGATTTTTTTAATAGAAACACCGCATATGAATGATTAAGGCTCAAATATCATTTCGTCTTTCTTTTGCTCTCAAAATTGTGATAGCAGGAATGAAATATAACACTGAATGAACTCTCAACAAAAATAGGCAGTCTGATTACTTGGACAAGCATACACTTAACTGACTTCTTCACACCTGGTAGATAGCTCACATAGTCTGCCCATCAACCCAAATTCAATACCCCCTATGAGTTATTGCATCAGCCAACAACTCATAACTTATATTTTATGTACATTCCTTTTAATTCTATGTTTTAAAATATACTTCTTTATAATTTCGAAATTAAATAGTTTCCATCTTAGCTAATTAAATCACCCATTATACCTTCATTCTCTAGATAAAAATAACTTATTTTGGTTTTATCTTTACAAACAAACAAAAAGAAAAAAAATTAGCTTAATACAAAAATATATTTTCTTTCCCTTTCTTTTTTTGAAAATAAATTACAATTTACAAACGTTTTTCATAAATCAAGATTAATTAATTACAAATCCAACTATAATGGATTAAAAAAATTAAATTCTTTTTATATTTTTTTTTTTTAGAAATAATAAAAAAATACATACACTTATGTATACATGTATTGGAACATTACAATTAATTGTATAATATAAATACAAAAAGTGTTCCAACACATAAACAAATGTTAGTGCAAACTATTAGTTTTCTCTTTAATATTATTTTCTGTTCTTTTATAGACAATAAATCAAAAATCTTACGAACTCATAAATAATATAACATAACTATATAGCTTTGTTGTGTGCATAAAAGTTTATTAATACATATACACTTGTAGTGTGAATAGGAATATATCATAGACCAACCCAGTTATTTATGAAACATATATAAATATTTACAATATATATCTCATTATGATCTATTTGACATATTTAACATATATAAATTTAATATTAGAAAAATTAGCTGTGATGAATCCTCATCAACAGCCATTTTGTGCAAGGGCATTATATATAGTCTGGCACAATATATATAATATATATATATATATATATATATATATATATATATATATATATTGTAATTTTTATTTAGTATAGCCAATGGAATTACCATCACCAACAACCCATCTTCTGTCAAGTGCCATGTCTTAACCTTTACAAAATACAATGTTGTTTACAGCACAGCCAACACCACCTCTTATGCAGCCTCCCTCAGGATCGATGGCGATGAAATAGAATATCAATAAGAATATTTTCCAGGGTGTCAAATTGCAACTTCAATGATAATATTTAGGCTAAACCTTATTTCAATAATTTATTTAATAATTTCTAATAATATCTAATGAAGGGGATAATAAATAATCAATAAAGGAAGAAAACACTGAGAGTGCAGTAAAAAATAATAATAATAATAATACTCTTGGAAATTGTATTTATTAAAGAGAAGAAATGTTAAGCTCCACTCCCATTACATCTTATACTCTCAGCACACTCCCTATCCATTACCATTAAAGTCACAATTAAAATTTTGTTTCAGATTATAAATAGTTCCATGCCCATCTCTACCTTCCTGATCCATCCCTCCATCATCCTCACATTCATAAGTCCTTTGTGCTACTATCTCTTTTCTCAATTTTTCATTATACTATTTCATTTATCTCCTATGATAATTTTTTCTCAGGGTTTTACTACAATAAGGTCTAAAAGTCAAACAAGCTGCTCAGGATTATTGGTGATAAACACTCTTCCTTATGATTACCTCCATAGACGACCATGGCTGACTTTAATGTGGCCAATGTCCACTTACCTAAAACTCCAATAATTAACCTTACATTAAATTCTGACAATAACATATTATAAACACTATAATAACTATAGAAAAATTCTGAAGAAGTTTATCTAGGAAGGTGTTTGAATACAGTGGATGGAGAAAGGATTTCCCATCCACTATCACCCAATAACCACCCCACAATTCATAATCTATACTTTAAATAAACTAAATGATTTCCAGAATATTGCTAATTTAAATCTTGCAGTGCTACATAAGCTTAGAAAATTAACCATTTAAATACATGTTACCTGATGTGACTTAATAAAATAATTCTCCAGATATAAATAACAATGTATTGATGCATGATTGGATTTGAAATTTCTAGATTGTAATAAACCACAAACATTGAGACTTGCACAAAATTTTGTTCTAAAAAACAATTTTATTATCAAATATAAATTAATACAATAATATTTACATTATTTATATAATTCCCATGGTTTTCCCTGGTTCTTCAACCCTATGATAAAAAAAATCCCTAAATAAACTGCTAATTTTTCAATGTTATAAAATACATTCTTTTAATTCTTACTCACTATGGGATTACAATTGCCATGGAGTAATAATAATAAAACCGATAGATAAAGCTAATATTTACCTTCATTTTTTTTTCTTCTTTTTAATTAAGATATAGTGAATATTAAATTTTTTCCCCAATTCTTAACACTTTCAATTACGGATTTATTTTCAAATGATGCCTATTAATTCTAAAGATAATTCTTCCTATAATAAAATTTAATAATTTCCCATTAATTATCTTAACTTAATATGTCTTCCCCTTATGCTTTACAATGGAGATATTTTAAGCATTGCTTGCCTTCTTGCAATCAAGTTACCTTTCAAGTGTTAAGCAATCGGTACTTAGCTTAATTATTATCATACATGCATACAATCTATATCAATGTTTTTATGAGAATAATTCTTCAGTGATCTCACCATTCCAGTGAAGTTCTCAGCTGGCTATGAATATACTTTCTAGATAATTCTATATATGCACCACTTACTACATTCTCACATCTTATTTAACTCTTAAGTTTAATGTTTGACTTCATTTCAGTATAATAACCACACATATTATCCACACTCATCCTGACATCAAATCAATTTTATGACCCTGTAACCAACATTTAAAACTAATACTTTACTGTATCTGAAATTCATACACCTGTAAGGAGTGTCAACATTAATATGAGTAGGCAGTGGCCCAGATAAGACCTTTTCACTAAGGTTAAGGTATGAAAATATTTATCCCTAGTCATACAGGAAGACATGGTTATATCTAACACCCTCTGGCCATCAATAAAGAAATCATCTTATGGTATAGAAAATAACCAAGTGGGAAAATTCTCCACTGCATTTAAATATTTTATAAAAATGGACAACATCTAGCTTGGTGGAGATTCTTCGTCCGTCCATGTGTACAAGGTCTAACACCAATTTCTACTAGTAAAAATTTCACGTATACGCTCCTCTCACGAAATAGTATACTAAGACATTAGCTAACAATTTTTTCAAGCCTTATTTTGCTTATACTTAACTCACTTTAACTTTACAATAATAATAAGAAAAAATGTGTATTAACTTTTAAAACTATATTTCTATACTTTAATCACATAATGATGATATTTTATTATAACATTCACACAATCTTTGTAAAACATATCAATAAGCCTAAGTATTTGATAATAATACATAATCTGATTAAAAACATTTCATTTAACAATATCTCTCACTCCCTTCATAAAAAATGTAAAGTAGCAAATTACTATTGGGAATAAGGCACATACAAAATTATTTGATGTTAACTTACCTACTCAAAAAAAAACCTTAACATAGATTAACTTTAAACTGATATATATATATATATATATATATATATATATATATATATATATATATATATATATATATATATATATATATATATATATATATATGATTAAATTAATATTTACTTTTTAGATTAAATATTAGAAACTAATAACACATAATAAAATTATACGCATACAGTTTTCCTGGATCATCCTGTTGATCTCCCCATTTTGCTGCATATTCTTACTTTAAATTTTTGGTTTGTGTTATCTTATTTGATTTTGCTCTGTGTGCACACATATCACATTATATAATTCCTTGAATAATTCTGATCTATTTCATTGAAGCACTTCTTGAGACTTATCATTTCTGTTTTGAGTTTTAGGACAAAATCCATGCCTCTTTTTAGTTGCAAAATATTCTTCCAAGGCCTTTTTAAAAGAATCACTTTTATATATGATCAATCCTTATAATGGAATGATTAAATTTTCCTTTTTTTAGTTATAATCCTTAATCATTTTGGGTTCTTGGCATTAATTGCATTTTCATAGTCGAAAATAAACAGCTTTTAAGTTTTGACATGTATAATGAATTAATTTTGCTTCACTGTAGGAAGTCCATTTACCAATGTATTTCTCATTCCATTTACGATGATTTAATGCATCATATGGAATTTTAGAATTTAGTTCCACCTTATTTTAAGAAATCAAAATTTTTTTCTCTTTAAATTTTGGATAATACAAATAGCTAACTCTTTGGAATTTAATAAATTTAAGTTTGCAATAATTATTCATAGAACACAGTGTTTCATCATTTTTTCTGAGCAAAATTCCTTCTGCAGTTTAAGCTTCATTACTTGCCGATCACTGATAAATTGGGTACATTTGGATAAAAAAAATCATGAAGTTTATCAACTTTTGGAGAAGAAAGGATGTGCCTAATATAAAAATTTACTCACAACTCATTTTGTAACAATATTATAAAAATTGACAAAGTTTCTAATTCAGGAAACAGAATGGCAAAATTAATATCAAACTTACAATATTTGTATTGAAAAATGGCTTATTAAACCTGATGAGGTTTATCTTGATAACTGATAATGAATAGCCACCATAATGGATGGATTAACCTTTTATACTCTCTGGATCCCTTCCTTCTTCTCCTGAATAATTGACTTGCCAAACAATTTATGCCTATATTTTAATTGGTTGATTACCTATTGTTTTTTCTACAATTAACTTTTCCACTTCACAAATATTATGTGGTTTTCTTTAATACTTTCCCACTCATAGAAATCCCCCTGAAACAATAAAACGAAATAAAAACTTTTTTAATAAAAAATGCATAGCAACCTAACTTCAAACCCAGATTCTTGAGTGAAAATTGGCTGCTATGAATGAATTATTGATACAAATTTATTCTTCTTTAAATGTGTTTTCCGAGATGACACATGATAATTACTTGTCAATAATTAACCCTATAATTAAAACTCATAATTAAATTTACACATACACACATCAGCATCCACATACCATTCTAGTTAAACCAATTTCTCAATACTTTGGTTAATTCTTGATTTTTTCTATGTCAATTTTATTTTATTAATTATTGTATTTTAACATATTATTGTAAAATTATGATTGTCTATTTTCATTTCCCCAAAGTAGTTTTGCAGTTTTACATCTCCCTCTTTTTTTTCCAATCTCCAAACTATTAAAATAATTTATAAACATTGCTAACCCATAAACTTCTCAAGTATGTCTTTGGCTTTTAAATTACTTTATGAGTCGATATTAAATAAAATAAATTTTGCTTATAAACTTTTATAATTAAATGTTTAATTTGTGTACTAAGTAAAATTATGCTATCCATAAGAATGTGACTTTAATTCAAACTTAGCATTGGCTAGAAAGCTTGTCTGTTAAAAAATATATAGCTGATGAGAAAAATTTTATCAAACACTGTCATACATAACTAAGACTGAAATCTAATGGAGCTTTGCGCAAACCTAACGGCTACAATATATATATATATATATATTGAACCAGATTGATTTCTGATTCAATGGTTTTATTACTGTTAAAATTTCTTATCATTATTTAATAAATAAAAAAAGCGTACATGTATAAAAACAGATACTCAATTATATTTAAATAGGGCATTTTAATTTTTGTTTATAGAATTGATTTATTTTAAAATAGTTTACTTTCACCGCCTGTTTTAATCAATTTGATTAAAAACAGGCAAGCTTGCTAATTATATATTCCTGTTGCTTTTATTTTAATCATATTTTAAAAGTTAATTCTAAAAAAACGGACATTTAATTGTGTTGTCATTTTTGTTTCAATAATCCCTGGTTGGAATTCTTAAATTAGATTGAGCGGGAAATTAATATTTGCCCTGCCTGAAATATAGAATTAGAGACTAATGAAAGTTTTTCATGGGAAATGTAGCGAGAAGGGATAGCCTGCCAATTTAGGGTGGAGAGAGATTCAGTATTCCAGGAGACACTTGGATTATCACCTGCAGAGAGTTATAACATTTTGGGTAGCAGTTTGGCCATTTAATTCCTGCTAAAAAGTTAAACAATAATTGACAAACTTCATTACCATGCAAGATGTCAAAATCTACCGCTATGAGTTTTGCCATCATCAGAATGTCTTGCTAATTTAAACAAAGTATGGACCCACGCCTGCCAGCTCTCCTTCAGTCATGCCATGAGCCTCTAAAATAAACACTGCCTCTACCTTGCCACTGTCAAAGGACCTGGAAATGGACTAAAGATAAACATGTGCACTCTATGCGAACTGTGCTTTATCATAAGATGAAATTTTCTTTTATTCTTTCCAGGGTAAATTTCTTTTCATTAAATGTCCACTCAATCTAATAAACCTGTAATCTAAGTTAATATTTAACCTCATATTGATTAGCTATATTTATTCTCTTTTATTGTACTTTGCTGTGTGTTCTGGAATCTTAGTTTTAAGATTCCAAGTTTGCTTTCAGTTTTTGTTTATTGGAGAGTGATGTTTGAGTTTTTCTATTTTTATGCCCAACTTTTACTAAATGCTTTGGCAGTCGTGTATATTTTGAATGCTTACCTGTAATTAGTTTAGTAGCCCAAATTAATTTTAAATACTGTGTTGGCACTTTCGCAAACCACCAAATCTTTTGGCTGGTGACTTTATTTTCATAGTCTTTGTTTCTTATATCTGTGAAAGTGGAAACTATAATTGTTTTAGCTTTGTAATTTTATAAGTTACCACAGGAAGACAATATTTATCCTTTTTGTAAATTACAGGTGAGAGAGACTTTTGCTACTAAAGTATTTATAGCTTCCATATTTTTATATTCATGTGCACTCTCCGATAGATTTATTTTGTATTTACTTGGATAGCTTAAAATTTATCAGAGTGTGTACTCAGAATTTGTATCATAAATTTATTATTTTAATAATAATTATTGGTAATTCATTTTCTTTAAATGCTGGGGTAGACATATTTTCTAATGATTTACTTGTCTCCCATTGAGACCTTTAATTCTTAGATTAGTTTTCACCAATCATTTGGTTGGGGATTCGCCAGTCTTAATTGTTTGTTTTCTTTTCATTTGCAATCATATTTTCGGTTGTTCTTGAGGCAAATCAATCACCTTTATTTTAAACATAATAATAGGCGCAGCTTTTACCAACAGATGACATATTTGTGGGCCGACACATTTTGCAGACCTCAGAAAGCTCACCGGTACTGGTTTCATTGATTTGTTTCAAGAATGTATTGTTTAAGTATTTGAAAGTGAAAACCAATGTTTTGGTCAATCTTCTGTTGAATGAAATTGCTTCCTCCCTGTAGAATTTGTTATTAGAGGTCAGTAAGTCTGCTAGAGCAATGAGTTTAGTCTTTCTAGTACATGCCTGAGATAACCCTATTGATTTTCATGTAAACGTTTTCTTGCAAGTTGTTTTGCTCTTAAATAAAAGTTTAAAATTTGTTTAAACTTAATTTGGCTGATGTTTGTTTTGTGTTTGCTTACTCAGTTGTCTAAACAATATTTAAGATATCTTGTTTCTCCCTGAGATTAGTCCAGCACATTTCGGTTTGCATGTCCTATCCACCCTTAAAATAAATGTCTAGTTCCGATTTTTGGGCTAGTTGTGCCCTCGTGGTCAGTATATGCGGACCAAAGATCATTCTTCTGTTACAATATATATATATATATATATATATATATATATATATATATATATATATATATATATATTTTTTGCCTGGTACAAATAATTACGAAAAAATTACTAGGTATTTTTGCTCCACAAATTGAGCTTTTAAAAGGCTTTATTTTTCTCTCTTTTATATACCTAATTTTGTGTGAAGACAGAAATTTTTGAAGAATCAGAATTTATTTATTTTTAAAAGGAGTCTGAACAATGACAGTATATAGACTGTAATAAAACAATGACTTATTTTGATGATAATATATTTAATATAGAACTCTAATAAACAGCATAAGTACTTTTAGTTAATTTCTTAATTTTCTTCAACTAAAACCACATAAATTCAAGTATAACAAAAGTAAACTTGATGTTGTTTATTTCTGCTATATTTGAATTTAAATAATTTTTAGTTGAATAAAATTGTAAAAAAATGTCTGAACGTAGTATTGTGGTTTATTAGATTTTTTTATGAAATATACTATAGACATTATAATTCATTATTTTTATGTAATAAGCAGTCCATTTTTGTATTGATATTTTTTTTTGCAGCTTGAAGAAATGTCTCTTAATATTAAAGAAACTATCAAAGAAAATGTTAAAAGTTTAAAATGGTTGGATAATTCAAGTTCATCCAATGTATTAGAGAAGGTAGGCTAATAACTTCATTTAAGAAGTGAATTTTATATACCTAAAGTTTACAGATAATTTGTTTATTAGTTAAGAAAAATAATATAGATGCATTTTAATTAATTTTTTTATATTAATAAAATTCTAACTATCTAAAAAATAATATTGAATGCTACATGTCTTTACGATATATATATATATATTGTAACCTTTATTTTTTTTATACAGAAACTAATGATTGAAAAATAAATGGTAGGGTTAATTTCTCAACTATTTATAATTAAAAAATTTTTTTTAGTTTAAGAAAAATTGAAAAGCTTTATTTGGAGAGATTAAAACTGTGTAGCTTAAATTTTAACATATATAGAAAAATCTGTTTGTATTTATTTGAAATTATAGCTAGCATTATGTAGAGAGAAGGCGATTGACTATTGTACATACTGTAATTTCTGAAAATTTTTATTTATATGTCTGAAAGAGTCTTCTTGAATCGTAATATTTATCAATAAAAATGTTGATATGATTTGAAATTGTGCTATTTACAAATAACCTTAATTTGACAGTTCTTTTCATGGGAATAGGTTCAAAATTATAGGAAATTAGGGAAGACATTTGGTATTAATGTGAATAAAAGAAATTATGTGCTAATATGAATCTGAACAAGCAGTTTTCTATTTAGATTGTACATGCGTATGTGCGAGGGTGATGTAGATATATATTTTTTTCCTTTGTAGAAATTTGTGCTTTGTGCTCTGTATTATTTGATAATATGGTGTAAAATGAATTTATTTGTATGGGAATTATTTATTATTTTCAGCTCTAAAATTTAAGTTTTAAGTAAAGGAATTTTTTAAATCATATCTGTTTTACAAAATTACCAGTAATTCTATATTGCTTTTGAATGTTTTTCATAAATCAAAGGCAATGTGTTCATAAAATTGAGCTGAGAACAATAAACCAGCCTAACATTTTACAGATGGGGGCAAAAAGGTTAATTTCTGGGAGAATTATAAATTAGAGAAAGCCAGGCATGGGAAAAGGAAAAACTTGCAGATGGTTTTTTCTCTCCTTATGAAAAGCCTAAGAAAAGTGAGGGGGAACAGACTCTCTTGCTAATTCAATCTCTGACAGGATGCCTCTGAACATTTTCTATCTTGAATTGACTTAACTTGTTAAGGAGTGTAAAAGCATTACTTAAATATGAAATGCCAAACCAGTTATAAATGGTGTATAATTTATCTCTCTCCAAAAGCAATTATGACCAAATTAACTTGTAATAAAAGACTTTGTATTCACTACCTCAATCTTTATATTTGGTTCATTAAATTTCATTTAAAAAAGATATCTCAAGAATGGTATTGCATCCATGGCTTATTAATAAAAAATCTCCAAGGGGAATGATCAAACTTTAATATAAAGTTAGATGACTAATCAATATTTTTAACAGTAAAATTATTTTTTATTGTGATTCAAATCTAAGAATGACAAAAGAAAAAGCATCTACAGCAGTATTTTATTTCAAATTATTTTTGTCCTTCTAAAAGAAACCAGAAAAAATAAATATATATAGAAAAACAAAAAACAAGGAAAAGAAGAAAAATGATGACATTTGAAGAAATTAAAATGTGAAAGCAAGCATCTAAATTTAAACCCAGGAAGAAAAATATTCAAATGTGAAAGTAATCTGCAGGACATGTTTTCAATCACTTTTAATTATCATGATTAATGTAGCTACATCTATAAATTATCGATATTTTCCAAGACAAATGAACTATATGGTAATTGATGAGACAATCTGTAAAGTTTATTATGAGCAACATAAATTTTAAATCATAAAATGAGAGTATACAGGAAAGTCAAAGGCATTGTGAGGTCTAAATTGCAAAGTTTGAAAATTTAAAACTTTTTTGGTGGTAGCATTGATAAGTTACCATGCAAGGGGGTGGATGTCCAGCCAATTGGCCAACTCCAACTTGTACTCAGTAACTGTTTGAATCCATGGGTTAATTCATTCTTTAGTGTCAGGTATCTTGCACTTAAAGTTTAATGGTTCATGTTTCTGATTTATCCGTTTATTCTAGGGTGGCAGCTAAATGGCACATCAGTGGAGATTATATCAAAAGGGTCAGAAAAGGAGGTTTATTTCCTCTACCCATGCAACATTCTCAAAGTTTAAAATGATGTGTGGTACATTAGCAACATGCTTATATGAGAAGTAAAGATTTATTTGATATTAATTTTGGCCCTATTTATATTTCAATGAAATATTCCTTGAATGCTCTTAAGAGTTTGTCTAATCATGACAAAACATTTACATTTAATTGAGATAACAAAACCTATGCCTTTGTCCTTTTCTTTCATATGATGCAAACAGTCAATTAGGTTTAGAAATTATATTCAAATCTATTTCCAGATTTTGAAATAGATTTAAAATAGATTTTGAAATAGATTTAAAATAGATTTTGAAATAGATTTGTTGATTGAACAGATAATTCCTAAATAAAAGACCAGTGGAAAGGCTCTTTTTTTGCTCAGGGAAACTGGCCAACCTGTGGCATATGCCATCAGATGTCTGTACCCATTTTAAACTGCCACTGCTGTGAAAATGCATCTAATTTGATCATGAATCAAGAAGCTGCCATATTGAGAACATGCTTCCTAACTTCCATTTGAGTTTAAACCAGAGAAGATCAAATGTGCACAAACTGCCCCAAGTTAACATGAGGCAACCCCATGAATCCAAGAGCTCTTGTATTGTCTATTTCATTTCTAAAAGCTAATTAAAATTTAAGTGTATTTCATTTTCTTTTGTTATAAAACTGTATTTCTGTAAAATATATTTTTAACCTAACTTGCATGCATTTCTTTCTATCTTTGGGTTGATATTTTGTATTTTATATATTTGCCAATTTATTTCTTTTATTACAGTAGTGTGATTCAATAGCCATCAAACAAGTAAATTATTTCCTTCCCTCCTATTAGTGTGCTGTCATATTATTATGGATTAATTTTATAATTGACCCCTAAATAAATGTTTTCTAAAATTGCTTGTTTGAAAGATACCCTATTTTATTAACCTATATTTTGCTAGTCATGGCTAAAAACATGATGGTTTGATGTCACTCTAAACTAGGCATTTTTAATACTATGCTTAAGATTTTGTGTTCTTTTTAAAGATTAAAAAAAGTTCCGTAAGATGATGCCCTCTCTTGAATTATTTTACAAGTAAAAAATCAATAAAACTAACATTATAGGTCTAACAAATGAAAAAAGTGGTTCTTTCTTCAATCTGATTGGCTGTTACATTTTGACAACAAAAAAAATGGTTGTCAATAACTGAAGAGTTACGATTTCTTTTTGTTTCATTTTGAAAATGATAAATGAATGTTTTAGACCATTTTAAAAGTATTTTTGACAAATTATAAATTATTTTCATAAAATATGCTAAAAATAAAATTATTTTAAAAAAATAGTTAAGACTTTAACAAAAATTATTTACTTTTTTTGAAACATAAAATTGGCAAAGAAAAATCACTGACATCATAAAACATTTTGGTTGGTGAATAGTATTTGTTTTATATTTTCCGATATCGAATATTTTTTTAATTATAAGCAAAAATGTATTTTTGAAAAAAACTTTCATAACTTGACAAATTATTAATATACTTTTTACAAATGAAACTAAAGTGAATATAATATTAAAATATGAGAATATTTTGATGCTTGAGATTGCGAATTGACACTTGAATTTGTGAATTGACCAGTTAAAAGTTTAGACTTTCACCTCACTCAGCCAATAAAATAATTAGCAACAAAGAGGTTAATTTTCTAAATGATTGATTTCAAGAAAGGTATATATATATATAAATATATATTGAACCGGGTTCGATCTGTGTGTATTCAAAACACCGGCCTCTTAGGCAGAGAAGAACATACTCGAAGAGTATGTATGCCCAAACGATAGCTATAAAGTATATAACTAACGTTACATTTCCAGGACATAACTTCTTCTCAATTGTTGAGTTCAACACCAAGTTCAAAGCACTTTTTTTTTGTTTGTGTATAAACACAGGCGCCAGCTGCTTATTCTAAAAGAATAGACAACGCACTTTGAATAGTGGCAACTAACCCAACGCCTAAATCCACGACTAGCTCAGTTGTTTGTAATCACTAATAGATTATACTTAATTAGTGGTTAAAAGACTTGATAAAGAATTTGTTAAAAAGAATTTATAAAAAGAATTGTAAAAGAATTGATAAAAAGGAATTGATAAAAAGAATTGACCGACAAATAAAGTTTAATTTTAAAGATAATTTATTAACTAACATTTATTTACTAAATTTAAACATTTTGTAATTCTAATAAAACACACGCATATTTTAAATTAACATTTCTAAATAGTCTAAATATTCCTATAGATTCAATAACAGAACACTAATTTCACTAATAAATATTGGTAGAATGATCACACACATATTAACTAATGCACACACATAATAATGATAATAAAGGACTACATAGCATTTGAAATTTAATCACACATATATCAATAGTTCATTTATGTATGATATCGAGTTTATATAATTAGACTCTTGGAGGATTCGCACGAATTAATGAAATGCAATGGCTATTACAGTATAACAAAAATAAGCAAATGTTTTACCTAGGATTTTGAACATAGATTTAACACTTTGTTTTCTTCTTGTTTGTTGTTTCTTCCAGTATGAATGGTTCCAGTATGAATGCTTCCAGCCGGCTGGGATGTTTCCTTGCTGAGTTTCCTGATTTTCATGATTATTACTATCGAAGACAATTAGATACGGACGGAGATTTTCTACGATGTAAAGCTGACATTATTTCACGGGCAGATCTGCTGTTTTCATCGGACATCTGGGCTGGAGATAAACGTACGTTCCCAAAATCTTCTCAGCACTGCATTTTGTTTCTTAACTGACTCAATTAATTTCCGAACTGCACTCTCTCAATAACTTTGTGAACTGAACTCACTCAATTAATTTGTGGAACTGATTACTGTCCGATAAAAAAGGTCTATTTATACCTGCGCCTTGTTGTCTTTCTGATATCTCCGGCAAAGATCTGTTGTCAAATTCCTTATCAATTAATCCTTTGATAAACATGTTTTGGAAGATTGCTTAATTAGTAATAGCCATGCAGAGATGTTGTTTTATATATTAATTAATAATAGCCATTGCCGTGTTTTTTAATGATAATCTTCTTTAACTTCCATTTATTTATAATAACATTTATTTTATTGTTGACAATCGCACATATATTAGTTTTAACATTATTTTTTCTTTAATTAAACTTGAATGAAAAGAGATTTGTATATTTATATTTTTACGAATACTAATAAAAACTATTTAATTCCTATCTTTTTCCAAAACAAATCGAATAAACTCTTCAACATTTAATTTTATGTTTTTCTTTTACGAAAGATTACTTTAATAATAATTTTAGATAAAAATTATATGTGCCTATATCAATATAGGTACATTACACCGCCCTTCCTTTTGAGAGTAAAATGTGTCATTTTTGACCATTTTATCTCTGACAACATTAAATCTTAATTTATTATTTTTTCTAAGTTTGCTTTTTGGTATCTTTTCTTTTCTATGCTAAGGGCAATCTCCAATTATGCTTTTTTTCTTTCTATGCTGGTAACATTGCTTACAATGTTCATCCTGGATAATGACCACAAGGACAAACTAAATTTGTGGCACAGGGATCTTTTGTAAATGAAGCTTCGGCTGCCGATTCTCTTGATCGGACTTTGACTAAGCAGCTGCAATGGCAGGAATTTTCAACTGTCCATTTCTGACTTACGCTTTGGAAAACGAGGTACGAGATATGGGGATTCTCCCCTGAAAAGTGACTTACGACTTACTCTGGTTGTTGCCAGTGCACTTTTTAAAAGAGGAATGATCCCGGCCAATCCGTTGCGGGTACTAGAATTTATCCAGTCGAGAGCTTTAAACTTAACCTTAACTAAAACACTTCTATACTACCCTCATCCCTTTAGATTCGAACCCTTATACACTCCTAATACAACTTAGATTGACTTTCATTTATATTATTTTTAAATTCATTATGAACATTATTTAAATATTATTTATTTAATCTTACAATACTATTCTAAACTATCATGGACATCAATTTACATATTTATTTATATTACAATATTACTTTAACCCATTACTTTAACTTATATATTAACGTGCATGTACTCAGAAAAAAAACTATTTTGCTTTATTATGATTCATTCATTATTATTTTACTACAAATATTTTATTTATTTTCTACAGATATATTATACTTATTTATTTAACTTGTTTTTATTTTATGTATTTCCATTATTTTATTCATTTATTTAATTCTACAAACATTATTTCTAAATCCTTCATTTGACCCATTTATTTAACTAGATTTTATTGATTTTTATTTATTTGAACTGTTTATTTACGAACATTTCCTTAATTAATATGTGCATGGAGAAAAAAAAATCTTTTCTTTTGCGAAGCCTCCATTATTATTATTTGACAAAACAAGCCATCATTTTAAATAGCGAAATTCTAATTCAGGCTTTTCACCTACGTCAAAATAATTATATTAGACTCATAGTCCATTCCCAGTCCTTTTTGTTTATTTCCTTTACTATTCCGCCCATTTAGTAACTTTTAAACTATGTCAGGTGGTTCCTTCTTTCTTTCTACAAATTCTATAATATAAACTAACTTTCCTCTCTTATCAGTTCCATTTTTATATTTTATTGCTTTATCTCTTTCTCTTTCTGTTCTGTTTTCGACTTCGTAACTCAGAAAACCTTTATACCTAGACAAACACCGAATTACTTCAATCTGGGAATATTTTTTTTACGCTTTCTCTTTGTTTTAAATCTACGTCTACAGCGAATGCGAACGTTTACTTGAACCTTTTTAAATTTTTGTAAAAACTTTTCTACACTATCTACTAACTTGAACTTGTTTTTTTTCTATTTCTTGATCTACATTTGTGTCTACTTTATTTATCACAATGCTATCTGATTTTAATTCAATTTCTACCTCTTTCGTGACCTCAACTTCCTGACTTTCTTTAATTAAATCTAACTCTATAACTTCTTGGTTCTTCTCTACCTTTACCATTATCTCACATCTTATTTTTCTTACTTCTGCTCTGAGATCTTTAATTTCTGTTTTAACCTGACTAATTTCTTCTTTCAATTCTTGTTGACTTTGTTTAAATTCTTGACGCATTTCTTCCATCATATTCATCATCATTTTCATCATCATTCGCATCTCAGATACTTCTTCTTTCTCTTTTTCCATTTTTAAAACAATATTTTATTTCAAACTAGCGCTTACATTAAACTAAATTTAATATATGGCTTATTTATTTATTTTTCTTACTAATACGGAAACTCACGTTAACTCCAGACTTTTGTCCTTTTCGCTACCCGCTCTTAATGCTTTAATTCCTCCCATAACATCATATTGACTCTGATTTGATAGCATAAATGTCAAAATCTCTTTTCATTTCGAAAAAAAAAAGTTTTCGGTCAATTCTTTTTTTTTAAAAAAATAAAACAGACATAATTTAACTTTTTAGATTTTTATTTTCAACAAGAACAAAGTATTTAATTAACTGTCATTTATGACAAGTTCGGCCCATGTTGGGTAAAGCCATTGAACCGGGTTTGATCGGTGTGTATTTGAAACACCGGCCTCTTAAGCAGAGAAGAACATACTTGGAGAGTATGTATGCCCAAACGATAGCTATAAAGTATATAACTAATGTTACATTTCCAGGACATAACTTCTTCTCGACTGTTGAGTTCAACACCAAGTTCAAAGCACTTATTTTTTGTTTGTGTATAAACACGGGCGCCAGCTGCTTATTCTAAAAGAATAGACAACGCACTTTGAATAGTGGCCACTAACCCAATGCCTAAATCCACGAATAGCTCAGTTGTTTGTAACCACTAATAGATTATACTTAATTAGTGGTTAAAAGACTTGATAAAGAATTTGTTAAAAAGAATTTATAAAAAGAATTGTAAAAGAATTGATAAAAAGAATTGACCGACAAATAAAGTTTAATTTTAAAGATAATTTATTAACTAACATTTATTTATTAAATTTAAACATTTTATAATTCTAATAAAACACACGCATATTTTAAATTAACATTTCTAAATAGTCTAACTTTTGACGTGGCTGAGAGTAGATTGTCTCAAAAACAGCAAAGCAGTTGCTAGAGAAATCTCTCCAACTTTTGTTAAGAAGTCCACCACAGGGAAAATAAAACCTGTGATGGCTACGAGACCGAACGAGATCCTTGCAATAGACCACTATGGTCCCTTGCCCAAATTTAAAACATTTCAGTATTTGTTGGTATCATATGATATTTTTTCCAAGTATGTTAAGCTTTACCCAGTGCGGTCTACAAACACCAGAAACGTAACTCGGATTCTTCAGGAAAAACAATTTCAAGAGGTAGGTAAATCCGAAACCATACTTTCCAACCATGGTTCGGCATTCACCTCGAAAGAATGGAAAAACTGGGTAAAGAAACAGAATGTAAACCATCGCCTAACGGCGATCAGAAACCCACAATCAAACCCGTGCGAGAGAGTCATGAGAGAAATCAGTCGACTTTTTCGCGCGTGTTTATCAACGGATCACCGGAAGTGGGTAGAGAAACTTCAATATGTCATGGATTGCATCAATCATACCATGAACGAATCCACGGGATTCCCACCCACGCGTCTTCACTATGGTAGACCATGCCCGGATATTTTCCCTACGCTATCACCAAAGCGGGAAGTACATATAAATCCCAGCACGGATCAAGACATGGCCCGGCAACAATTGGAGCGCATGGCACAAAATAGAATTAAAAGAGGAGGAAGGCAGCATCACAATTTTAAAAGGGGGGATCAAGTCTGGCTAAGATCTCCACGAGTCAGTAATGTACCTAGGAAGGAATTCAAAAAATTCTTCCCTCTGTATAGCGGGCCATATGAGGTAGTGGAAGAATGCCATGAAAACGCTTTCCTACTGGAAGGGAAGGGTCTACGAGGTATTTACAATGCGAGACAATTAAAACCTTATATACCTCCCGACCCAGGGAGAAAGTAGAAACTACAATAAATGATAACCCGGTAAACGACCACTGTGAAATGTCTATGATGATGAGTAAAAGAACAACGGATTAATACACCCAAATTTGATAAATGTTAGGTTCGAACCCCCACCCAGACTGTTCTCCAAAGTCGATCAATTCTGTAAGAAATGTTAACCAGTGAATTATGTATAAACATTTTTTTTTGTTATTTTTTTTTTAAAGTGAGAAGAAATGAAACAGACAGATCGAAGAACCGATCTTAGTTTCATGTGTTTAAGTACGGTAATTCGAACTACTATTCGCCCACAATGGGATTTTTCCATTTCAAGTCACAAAAATTGAGCTATATATATTTTATGTTTTGTAAAGAAATATGTAAAGATTCCGTGCATAAATGTCACAAATCATGAAATAATATTCGTGTGTGCGTGGTTTGTGAATTTATATCAGCTTAATTTAAAAGTTTCATTGCGGGTGTATTTGCTTAAATTTTAGCCTTTTAGAATTATACAAAGTCGTTTAAAAATACTGATCAAAAGTCACATTCCTTTGATCAGTGGTTTTAATTAAAATCTGTATTGTACAAATGTATAGAGTAATTGAGTTGTATTCGAAATTAGATAAGGAATTTATATTTGTAATTACTTTGTCAATTTAAAATTGCGTATTAAAGTTAAAGATAGCTGAAAACGGAACAATGGAAATGGATAATTGATATTGTATGGTCAAGCTGGATTGCTGAAGGCTAGAGAAAAGTAGGCGGAGCCTAAAACAAAAACCGGACAGAAAGGTCAACCGTGGCCATCGTAGAGAAAACTAATTTTCTAACTTTTGACGTGGCTGAGAGTAGATCGTCTCAAAAACAGCAAAGCAGTTGCTAGAGAAATCTCTCCAACTTTTGTTAAGAAGTCCACCAGTAAACCGTAATGTCGATGGGCTAAGTGCCAGGAGCTGATCTCTGTCCCGCCAATTTGAATCTTTGTGCCGCTGACTGATCATGTTTTATGTGCTTCACAATTTCCAGCTTCCAATCTCCAAATTGACTATGCCTTCCAAGTAGATTTCAAATGCGCGCCTACGTTCGTCAGAAATACCATCGTGAGAAGCCAAGCCGGATGAAGAAGGAAGGGTAACTGTGTTACATGAACTTTTAACTTTCTCCCGAGCTTAATGTTATAAGTTAATCTGTCAATCAAATGAATCACATGTAAGTTTTTTGTTTCGTTTATAACGCTACTGTTTCAAATCTGTCAGTAAATTTTCTTTTCTCCTTTTCCTCTGCTCTAGTCTTTAGAAAATAGTTTGTAAATATTGTATCTACTAATAATAATTCAAATGAAGACATTTATATTTTTTTTCCTATTTACTTATGCTATAAACAAACGATGCCAATAGAAATATTTTCCAACTCTGTTTAAAGCTAGTTTATAATATTGATTATAGTTATTTTAAAAGGAAGTTCATTGTTAAAGTAAAGATTATTTCATATATTGAGTTGGCAGATATTAAATCACTTTATTATGTTTTTTTTTGTGTTGTCATACTATTGTAACCGATACTTCAATCTTAAAAATGTAAAGGGTTTTAAGTTTATTATCTTAGTTTCCTACATGAAATGAGAAATAGTTCTCAGTGTATAATTTGTTATCATCGCTACCGCCTGAACGACCTGGGGGAGTTAGGGGTTTCAGAGTAAACTTAATTAATTATTGCTTTCGCGGTCAGTTTGATTCCGCCATGTTTTATTGGAATAGTTATATCAGCCTGTTGCGCAGAAATAGACGAATTGATTACCCAGGTTTGGTATAATTCCTTTTCAAATCCACTTCAAGCACTCGTCCTCGATGACTGTGGCAATGCCTTCCCTTCGCCGAAGTTAGCGTCTCACCATACTACCATATGGGGAAGAAAGCAATTCTTTCCCAGGTTATCTCTTGGATCACCGGGTTTCGAAATGATCCCGGCTGGTTGTAGTGTCCCGGAGCTACTTGGGGGCATTAAGCCTTGTCAAAGTACAAGCCGTCCGGTATTCCGTTAATGCACCGCAAGTGATTACTGTAGGGCTCTTCAAT
This sequence comes from Epiperipatus broadwayi, assembly GCA_028023455.1. Lineage (NCBI taxonomy): Eukaryota > Metazoa > Onychophora > Udeonychophora > Euonychophora > Peripatidae > Epiperipatus > Epiperipatus broadwayi. Next base: position 2,224,807 of record JAQFVV010006331.1, read on the forward strand.
CTAGGCAACCGCTAGTACATCAATCTTAGATATCATAGTTATACGAAACCACCCTCCAACTATTCGTACACGCAACGGTTCGAATCTATTCGAATAAAATAACTTAATAAAAATCGTAGAGAAATATTTTCAATGCTCAAATGCTCTGATTCCCTTAGCCACCCGTCAATCATTTCACTACACAAATATTGGTATGAGTTTGTTTACCAGGTAAAATGATTACTAAAGACTAGTAGCTAATTATAATAGAATATTTATGGAAATCTTACCGTACTTTTGAATACTATATTTTTATGCTCTCTATTTATTATTAAACAATTTATTTACTCTAATTTTGTGTCTTCCACCTCATTACTCTCGAAGTCTATTTAGTCACCTACTGTCTGTATTGACAACTTAAATATATACATTACATTAATGACCGTACCGATACCCAGAGTATAATAGATCTATATATAAAACTGTAAGTAATTTAGTCTGTGTTCTGAGTTGAGCTAGTAAAGGGATAACCCCGTGCTGTTATAAAGTCATCATCGGTTGGTCATGCCGGGGTTTGGGTTTGAATTTCGTTGGCGTTTTGGAATTTATTCTTAAACGTGGACTGGGTTTGAACTCGGGTACTGTGTATGAGTAAGCGTGGTGGATTTATACCGGTACAGTGAGTAAATTTTTGGCGCCCAACATGGGGCATGAACCCATGACCCTGAGATTAAGAGTACTATGCAAGGCTATGAAGAAGCTATTTTGAAAAGGTATTGGAGTGTGGGGAAGCAGGAGGGACTTTTACACAAGTTCTCGAATTTGAAATACGATGAGAGTGGCAGACAGAGTTTTGCAGCCTTCTTCACGCACCAAGCGATGATACTTAAATCTCTCACCGCTTTTAGCTACACAGAGCAGCACATTACCCGTATCGTCGTGCATAACCTACCACCGTGGGTGCAAAGGATAATGCTGGGGATCTGCCCTATGTCGTTCGAGAAAACTGTGGAACTGCTAAACCAGATCGACTATGGGGACATGTATCCAACAAAAAGGGAATGGGAGCAGTGTAGTTACAATACCAGGCCATTAAAACCTTATATACCTCCCGACCCAGGGAGAAAGTAGAAACTACAATAAATGATAACCCGGTAAACGACCACTGTGAAATGTCTATGATGATGAGTAAAAGAACAACGGATTAATACACCCAAATTTGATAAATGTTAGGTTCGAACCCCCACCAAGACTGTTCTCCAAAGTCGATCAATTCTGTAAGAAATGTTAACCAGTGAATTATGTATAAACATTTTTTTTTGTTATTTTTTTTAAAGTGAGAAGAAATGAAACAGACAGATTGAAGAACCGATCTTAGTTTCATGTGTTTAAGTACGGTAATTCGAACTACTATTCGCCCGCAATGGGATTTTTCCATTTCAAGTCACAAAAATTGAGCTATATATATTTTATGTTTTGTAAATAAATATGTAAAGATTCCGTGCATAAATGTCACAAATCATGAAATAATATTCGTGTGTGCGTGGTTTGTGAATTTATATCAGCTTAATTTAAAAGTTTCATTGCGGGTGTATTTGATTAAATTTTAGCCTTTTAGAATTATACAAAGTCGTTTAAAAATACTGATCAAAAGTCACATTCCTTTGATCAGTGGTTTTAATTAAAATCTGTATTGTACAAATGTATAGAGTAATTGAGTTGTATTTGAAATTAGATAAGGAATTTATATTTATAATTACTTTGTCAATTTAAAATTGCATATTAAAGTTAAAGATAGCTGAAAACGGAACAATGGAAATGGATAATTGATATTGTATGGCCAAGCTGGATTGCTGAAGGCTAGAGAAAAGTAGGCGGAGCCTAAAACAAAAACCGGACAGAAAGGTCAACCGTGGCCATCGTAGAGAAAACTAACATTCTAACTTTTGACGTGGCTGAGAGTAGATCGTCTCAAAACAGCAAAGCAGTTGCTAGAGAAATCTCTCCAACTTTTGTTAAGAAGTCCACCAGTAAACCGTAATGTCGATGGGCTAAGTGCCAGGAGCTGATCTCTGTCCCGCCAATTTGAATCTTTGTGCCGCTGACTGATCATGTTTTATGTGCTTCACAATTTCCAGCTTCCAATCTCCAAATTGACTATGCCTTCCAAGTAGATTTCAAATGCGTGCCTACGTTCGTCAGAAATACCATCGTGAGAAGCCAAGCCGGATGAAGAAGGAAGGGTAACTGTGTTACATGAACTTTTAACTTTCTCCCGAGCTTAATGTTATAAGTTAATCTGTCAATCAAATGAATCACATGTAAGTTTTTTGTTTCGTTTATAACGCTACTGTTTCAAACCTGTCAGTAAATTTTCTTTTCTCCTTTTCCTCTGCTCTAGTCTTTAGAAAATAGTTTGTAAATATTGTATCTACTGATAATAATTCAAATGAAGACATTTATATTTTTTTTCCTATTTACTTATGCTATAAACAAACGATGCCAATAGAAATATTTCCCAACTCTGTTTAAAGCTAGTTTATAATATTGATTATAGTTATTTTAAAAGGAAGTTCATTGTTAAAGTAAAGATTATTTCATATATTGAGTTGGCAGATATTAAATCACTTTATTATGTTTTTTTTGTTGTCATACTATTGTAACCGATACTTCAATCTTAAAAATGTAAAGGGTTTTAAGTTTATTATCTTAGTTTCCTACATGAAATGAGAAATAGTTCTCAATGTATAATTTGTTATCATCGCTACCGCCTGAATGACCTGGGGGAGTTAGGGGTTTCAGAGTAAACTTAATTAATTATGGCTTTCGAGGTCAGTTTGATTCCGCCATGTTTTATTGGAATAGTTATATCAGCCTGTTGCGCAGAAATAGACGAATTGATTACCCAGGTTTGGTATAATTCCTTTTCAAATCCACTTCAAGCACTCGTCCTCGATGACTGTGGCAATGCCTTCCCTTCGCCGAAGTTAGCGTCTCGCCATACTACCATATGGGGAAGAAAGCAATTCTTTCCCAGGTTATCTCTTGGATCACCGGGTTTCGAAATGATCCCGGCTGGTTGTAGTGTCCCGGAGCTACTTGGGGGCATTAAGCCTTGTCAAAGTACAAGCCGTCCGGTATTCTGTTAATGCACCGCAAGTGATTACTGTAGGACTCTTCAATCTAGGCAACCACTAGTACATCAATCTTAGATATCATAGTTATACGAAAACACCCTCCAACTATTCGTACACGCAACGGTTCGAATCTATTCGAATAAAATAACTTAATAAAAATCGTAGATAAATATTTTCAATGCTCAAATGCTCTGATTCCCTTAGCCACCCATCAATCAGTTCACTACACAAATATTGGTATGAGTTTGTTTACCAGGTAAAATGATTCTCTAAAGACTAGTAGCTAATTATAATAGAATATTTATGGAAATCTTACCGTACTTTTGAATACTATATTTTTATGCACTCTATTTATTATTAAACAATTTATTTACTCTAATTTTGTGTCTTCCACCTCATTACTCTCGAAGTCTATTTAGTCACCTACTGTCTGTATTGACAACTTAAATATATACATTACATTAATGACCGTACCGATACCCAGAGTATAATAGATCTATATATAAAACTGTAAGTAATTTAGTCTGTGTTCTGAGTTGAGCTAGTAAAGGGATAACCCCGTGCTGTTATAAAGTCATCATCGGTTGGTCATGCCGGGGTTTGGGTTTGAATTTCATTGGCGTTTTGGAATTTATTCTTAAACGTGGACTGGGTTTGAACTCGGGTACTGTGTATGAGTAAGTGTGGTGGATTTATACCAGTACAGTTAGTAAATATCCCGACTTAGTTTCATGTGTTTAAGTACGGTAATTCGAACAACTATTCGCCCGCAATGGGATTTTTCCATTTCAAGTCACAAAAATTGAGCTATATATATTTTATGTTTTGTAAATAAATATGTAAAGATTCTGTGCATAAATGTCACAAATCATGAAATAATATTCGTGTGTGCGTGGTTTGTGAATTTATATCAGCTTAATTTAAAAGTTTCATTGCGGGTGTATTTGCTTAAATTTTAGCCTTTTAGAATTATACAAAGTCGTTTAAAAATACTGATCAAAAGTCACATTCCTTTGATCAGTGGTTTTAATTAAAATCTGTATTGTACAAATGTATAGAGTAATTGAGTTGTATTCGAAATTAGATAAGGAATTTATATTTGTAATTACTTTGTCAATTTAAAATTACGTATTAAAATTAAAGATAGCTGAAAACGGAACAATGGAAATGGATAATTGATATTGTATGGTCAAGCTGGATTGCTGAAGGCTAGAGAAAAGTAGGCGGAGCCTAAAACAAAAACCGGACAGAAAGGTCAACCGTGGCCATCGTAGAGAAAACTAGATTCTAACTTTTGACGTGGCTGAGAGTAGATCGTCTCAAAAACAGCAAAGCAGTTGCTAGAGAAATCTCTCCAACTTTTGTTAAGAAGTCCACCAAAAATTTACTAACTGTACCGGTATAAATCCACCACGCTTACTCATACACAGTACCCGAGTTCAAACCCAGTCCACGTTTAAGAATAAATTCCAAAACGCCAATGAAATTCAAACCCAAACCTCGGCATGACCAACCGATGATGACTTTATAACAGCATGGGGTTATCCCTTTACTAGCTCAACTCAGAACACAGACTAAATTACTTACAGTTTTATATATAGATCTATTATACTCTGGGTATCGGTACGGTCATTAATGTAATGTATATATTTAAGTTGTCAATACAGACAGTAGGTGACTAAATAGACTTCGAGAGTAATGAGGTGGAAGACACAAAATTAGAGTAAATAAATTGTTTAATAACAAATAGAGAGCATAAAAATATAGTATTCAAAAGTACGGTAAGATTTCCATAAATATTCTATTATAATTAGCTACTAGTCTTTAGTAATCATTTTACCTGGTAAACAAACTCATACCAATATTTGTGTAGTGAAATGATTGACGGGTGGCTAAGGGAATCAGAGCATTTGAGCATTGAAAATATTTCTCTACGATTTTTATTAAGTTATTTTATTCGAATAGATTCGAACCGTTGCGTGTACGAATAGTTGGAGGGTGGTTTCGTATAACTATGATATCTAAGATTGATGTACTAGTGGTTGCCTAGATTGAAGAGCCCTACAGTAATCACTTGCGGTGCATCAACGGAATACCGGGCGGCTTGTACTTTGACAAGGCTTAATGCCCCCAAGTAGCTCCGGGACACTACAACCAGCCGGGATCATTTCGAAACCCGGTGATCCAAGAGATAACCTGGGAAAGAATTGCTTTCTTCCCCATATGGTAGTATGGCGAGACGCTAACTTCGGCGAAGGGAAGGCATTGCCACAGTCATCGAGGACGAGTGCTTGAAGTGGATTTGAAAAGGAATTATACCAAACCTGGGTAATCAATTCGTCTATTTCTGCGCAACAGGCTGATATAACTATTCCAATAAAACATGGCGGAATCAAACTGACCGCGAAAGCAATAATTAATTAAGTTTACTCTGAAACCCCTAACTCCCCCAGGTCGTTCAGGCGGTAGCGATGATAACAAATTATACACTGAGAACTATTTCTCATTTCATGTAGGAAACTAAGATAATAAACTTAAAACCCTTTACATTTTTAAGATTGAAGTATCGGTTACAATAGTATGACAACACAAAAAAAAACATAATAAAGTGATTTAATATCTGCCAACTCAATATATGAAATAATCTTTACTTTAACAACGAACTTCCTTTTAAAATAACTATAATCAATATTATAAACTAGCTTTAAACAGAGTTGGGAAATATTTCTATTGGCATCGTTTGTTTATAGCATAAGTAAATAGGAAAAAAAAATATAAATGTCTTCATTTGAATTATTATTAGTAGATACAATATTTACAAACTATTTTCTAAAGACTAGAGCAGAGGAAAAGGAGAAAAGAAAATTTACTGACAGGTTTGAAACAGTAGCGTTATAAACGAAACAAAAAAAACTTACATGTGATTCATTTGATTGACAGATTAACTTATAACATTAAGCTCGGGAGAAAGTTAAAAGTTCATGTAACACAGTTACCCTTCCTTCTTCATCCGGCTTGGCTTCTCACGATGGTATTTCTGACGAACGTAGGCGCGCATTTGAAATCTACTTGGAAGGCATAGTCAATTTGGAGATTGGAAGCTGGAAATTGTGAAGCACATAAAACATGATCAGTCAGCGGCACAAAGATTCAAATTGGCGGGACAGAGATCAGCTCCTGGCACTTAGCCCATCGACATTACGGTTTACTGGTGGACTTCTTAACAAAAGTTGGAGAGATTTCTCTAGCAACTGCTTTGCTGTTTTTGAGACGATCTACTCTCAGCCACGTCAAAAGTTAGAATGTTAGTTTTCTCTACGATGGCCACGGTTGACCTTTCTGTCCGGTTTTTGTTTTAGGCTCCGCCTACTTTTCTCTAGCCTTCAGCAATCCAGCTTGACCATACAATATCAATTATCCATTTCCATTGTTCCGTTTTCAGCTATCTTTAACTTTAATACGCAATTTTAAATTGACAAAGTAATTACAAATATAAATTCCTTATCTAATTTCGAATACAACTCAATTACTCTATACATTTGTACAATACAGATTTTAATTAAAACCACTGATCAAAGGAATGTGACTTTTGATCAGTATTTTTAAACGACTTTGTATAATTCTAAAAGGCTAAAATTTAAGCAAATACACCCGCAATGAAACTTTTAAATTAAGCTGATATAAATTCACAAACCACGCACACACGAATATTATTTCATGATTTGTGACATTTATGCACGGAATCTTTACATATTTATTTACAAAACATAAAATATATATAGCTCAATTTTTGTGACTTGAAATGGAAAAATCCCATTGCGGGCGAATAGTAGTTCGAATTACCGTACTTAAACACATGAAACTAAGATCGGTTCTTCGATCTGTCTGTTTCATTTCTTCTCACTTTAAAAAAAAATAACAAAAAAAAATGTTTATACATAATTCACTGGTTAACATTTCTTACAGAATTGATCGACTTTGGAGAACAGTCTGGGTGGGGGTTCGAACCTAACATTTATCAAATTTGGGTGTATTAATCCGTTGTTCTTTTACTCATCATCATAGACATTTCACAGTGGTCGTTTACCGGGTTATCATTTATTGTAGTTTCTACTTTCTCCCTGGGTCGGGAGGTATATAAGGTTTTAATTGTCTCGCATTGTAAATACCTCGTAGACCCTTCCCTTCCAGTAGGAAAGCGTTTTCATGGCATTCTTCCACTACCTCATATGGCCCGCTATACAGAGGGAAGAATTTTTTGAATTCCTTCCTAGGTACATTACTGACTCGTGGAGATCTTAGCCAGACTTGATCCCCCCTTTTAAAATTGTGATGCTGCCTTCCTCCTCTTTTAATTCTATTTTGTGCCATGCGCTCCAATTGTTGCCGGGCCATGTCTTGATCCGTGCTGGGATTTATATGTACTTCCCGCTTTGGTGATAGCGTAGGGAAAATATCCGGGCATGGTCTACCATAGTGAAGACGCGTGGGTGGGAATCCCGTGGATTCGTTCATGGTATGATTGATGCAATCCATGACATATTGAAGTTTCTCTACCCACTTCCGGTGATCCGTTGATAAACACGCGCGAAAAAGTCGACTGATTTCTCTCATGACTCTCTCGCACGGGTTTGATTGTGGGTTTCTGATCGACGTTAGGCGATGGTTTACATTCTGTTTCTTTACCCAGTTTTTCCATTCTTTCGAGGTGAATGCCGAACCATGGTCGGAAAGTATGGTTTCGGGTTTACCTACCTCTTGAAATTGTTTTTCCTGAAGAACCCGAGTTACGTTTCTGGTGTTTGTAGACCGCACTGGGTAAACCTTAACATACTTGGAAAAAATATCATATGATACCAACAAATACTGAAATGTTTTAAATTTGGGCAAGGGACCATAGTGGTCTATTGCAAGGATCTCGTTCGGTCTCGTAGCCATCACAGGTTTTATTTTCCCCGCGTAGGACTTGTTGGGAGCTTTAGTAGTCGCGCAGATATCGCACTGTCTGATTATGGAAGTGATATGGTGATACATTCCCGGCCAGTAAAATTGGCGACGGGCCACTTCTTCAATCTTCCTGGGTCCATAATGTCCCAGGGATTGGTGTATATGTTTAATTATAAGGGCCCTCAACCTATTGGGTACCACGATCTTCCAAGGAGCACTGTAATCCTTGGTCCGGGTTTGTAATGTGCCTCCCTCAATCCGGAAATGGGGGTATCTGCTTTGTAGCTTCTGATTCTTATCCGAGGGTTTGGACAAATCATGAATGATATGGGAATACTGTATATTCTGCCAATAACTCAAATTCCGCAGTTCAGTTTCTACCGAACTCGATGTCGTAGTGGCCATAACTTCCAAGGGTTGGTTCTTGATTTCAGGGTTTTGTATCTTCATCGGTACAGGGTGACGACTCAATACGTCAGCCACGATATTTTCCCGCCCTGGACAGTACTGGACTTGGTACTGGAATTGTTGGAGGGTCAAACTCCATCTGATTAAACGGTCATTAGTCAGGAAACTCTTGTTGAGAAACTCCAGGCAACGATGATCGGTGATAATGATTACTTGAGACCCCAAAAGAAATTGCCGGAATTTCTGGCATGCCCACACAATGGCCAGAGTTTCTTGTTCTGTTGTAGTGTAATGGACTTCCGCCCCCTTCAATGCACGGCTGCTGAAATAAATAACTTGGTGGGCTCCGGTATCACTTATTTGAAATAAAATAGCCCCTAGTCCTTGTTTGCTGCTGTCCGTTTGTACATAAAAGGGGCGATGAAAATTCGGATGGTGCAGCATTACAGCCTGTAAAAATTTTTTTTTTACATGTAGGAGTTCTTTGTCATGAAAAGGTGTCCATTCCCACTTGCGGTTTTTCTTGATGAGGTCTACGAGATTTCTAGTTTCTTGGGAAAAGTTCGGATAGAATTTGTGATAGAAGTTGCAAAGGCCCAAAAATGATCGGACCTGCTTCGGTTTAGTTGGTGTTGGGAAATTTTCTATCGCGGCAATTTTATCGGGGTGAGCCTTAATACCATGTTGGTTGATGATATGGCCAAGGAAAGTTATCTCGCCAATAGCAAAACGGCTCTTCTCCAAATTTACGGTGATGTTTTTTTCTCTGCATTCTCTGAGGAACCTTTCCAAATGTTGCAAATGTTCCTGCAGGTTTTCTGAAACGATGACCAAGTCATCCATATAACATACCATATGCTCCTGTATCTCATCGGACAGGACCTGCCGCAAACAGCGCATTAAGCCTGCTCCGCTGTTTATGAGTCCAAAAGGGACCCTTTTAAATATATGAGTATACCCATTATATCGGAAAGCCGTATATTTCCGATCCCTAGGGTCTAGATTCAACTGCCAGTAGCTCGCGGTCAAATCCAAGGTTGAAAAGATGGTTTTACCGGCCAGCCGCACCAGTACCTCTTGAATAGGTGGGGGAGCATCTCTTTCTGGGATAGTAATGCTGTTCAACTTGCGTGCATCCAAACACAAACGCAAACTCCCATTTTTCTTCTTTACCATGACCAACGGGTTGTTATAAGGTGATGGGCCACGTTCAACAATACCCCATTCAATCATTTGCTGAATCTGGGCTTCCACTTCCCCTCTGTACTGAAAAGGTATGGGGTAAGTTTTCGACGGCACATACGTCTCCTCCTTTACACGGATCCGGTGTGTATATCCTCTAATCTCCCCCGGTGTAGGAGAAAAAACAGCTTCATATTTCTTTAATATTTTTCCGATCTGATCTGTGTCCCTGGGTTCCGTGAGGATGGACTCTTGAACCTTTTTACTGATCGCTGCTGGGTCGACTGCCTGGACCAAACAACTTTTGTAGTCAGGTCTCTGGGTAATTGGTATTTTGAAATCGACTGCCTCACTTCCGAAAGAGCATCTTCCCTTTTCATAATCGATAACACCATCATTGTGGGCCAAAAAATCGGAGCCGAGCACCACGTCGTAAATAAGTCCTGTCATCACCAGAAAAGTATGTCCTACCGGCCTCTGATTTATCTTAACTTCCAGCCATACTTGCCGGTTTTCACTTAGCATTTTTTTCCCATTTGCCAATGTGAATTGAATAGGTCGAGTTGGCAACTGCATGATTTCGCGGGTTCTTTTTAGGTTATTGATCCAAGCTGCCGATACGATTGAAGCTTGGCTGCCCGAGTCAATCAAAACCGTAACCCTGTTGTCCTCTATATTTACTTCTATAACTGGGCATAAGTAACTTGCTTGGTGATCCTGGTTTTCTTTCTCTGAAATTAGGTTCGTCATCTGGTGGATGGTTTTAATGGGCTGACTTTTACTGTTATCTGGTGCCGGAGATATGAAGTTTTGGTCTACTGTCTCCAAGAACTTTGTCATCTCAGAAATAGTGTGTATTTGGCTACTGATCATAATCCCTCTAACTTCTCGTGGCATATTGTATGCTATCATTCGAATGACTCGGGAATCTGACCAGTTAAAAGTGTGCAACGAACAAAACTTGGTGGCTTGCTGCGAAAAAAATTTTGTTAGGGTAAGTCGGTTCCCTGCGGGAAAGCATTCTTTGATAAGGCTACGCAATGCTATTTCTTGTCTTTCCTCGCCCCAGAATGTCCTTAGCAGCTTGTCACGGTACTCCTCAAAAGTTCTAGGTTTTCCTCTCAGTATGGTCCACCAATCTTTGGCGACTGATTTCAAATGATGCTGAATGATGGCCATTTGTTGCTTATTATCTAGGTCTGTTATTTCGAAAGCATCTGTTAAGCTGTCGACATGTTCGTGTGGGTTTTCCCAGTATTCCCCATAAAAATCTATAATTTTGAACGAAAGGTGTTGAGAGTCAAATGACTTGTCCATTCTGACCCGTTTCAACCGGTAAACACCGTCTTCCTTTTATATTGTGTGCGTATTTCTCCGTAACTAGTTATTTGTTTATTTAATCTATTCACTTACAGTCACTGACGTGTTCCAGATGATTTATTGAACCCTTCTATTCTGCCATTTTATCTTTGTTTTTAATTATAAGTGTCTTCAGCATAAGAGTTAGTTTTGTAAAATAATTTGATTCGTATATATAACATAAAGATACTGATCCCTGATCCTATTGCCAAATCCTTCCCCGCTGCTGATACTGTTTGTGTGGCTTCCTTCCTTTCTCTTTTTTTCGCCTACGTTCCGACTGGTTTCTGTTATCTAAACTTTTCACTGTTAATATTTTTTTCTTTTTTCTTTTTTTTTTTTTTTATTTAGGTATATACAATATGACATGCTTAAATCATTACTAAAAGAATAAAGGGAAAAAACTTTATTTCACCCAGTTCGCACTGTTCTCCTCAGTCCTATAATATAAACATATTAATAATGGGTACATAACACAATATTATTTTTGTACTACTGTCAGTAATTCTCTCTATATACATATGCCACCATTCTCTCTTTTGAACCCAACAAAACTCACCACTGCTGTATGGACAAACATATTTGCTGACAAATTTATTTGAAAGGCGCCAGCCAGCAACATGTGACCAATAGATACTTTAATCCACTGATCCCCAAATATATACTTTTTACATGACCTAATAATCATTTGATTCAAGATTAATGCTTTATATAGGGGACGATTAATATTAACTCTGACTCTGATAAGATTTTTATATTACACTATACATATACGTACGTGTTTTTATTTTTAAGACCTGGAATTAATTCTACTTCTTTACTTTTTTCTTGAAAAATTTCAAACAACAAGAATGAACTCGCAACAAAAAATTATGGAATAACACTCATTTATTTTAATTAAATAAACGCACAAAATCGCTTCCGCTCTCTTTTCAAAAAAATCTCACTCTGTTTCTTAACGATATTTGGAAGTAGACTGTTTACTGAAACTTGGTGTAAGGGAAAAAACAAATTTTATATCCTTGCTTTACTCAACTATCGTTTTAACTTGCGCATTTTAATACGCCAAATACATATCAATATTATGACATGTAAGTTTTTTTGTTTCGTTTATAACGCTACTGTTTCAAACCTGTCAGTAAATTTTCTTTTCTCCTTTTCCTCTGCTCTAGTCTTTAGAAAATAGTTTGTAAATATTGTATCTACTAATAATAATTCAAATGAAGACATTTATATTTTTTTTCCTATTTACTTATGCTATAAACAAACGATGCCAATAGAAATATTTTCCAACTCTGTTTAAAGCTAGTTTATAATATTGATTATAGTTATTTTAAAAGGAAGTTCGTTGTTAAAGTAAAGATTATTTCATATATTGAGTTGGCAGATATTAAATCACTTTATTATGTTTTTTTGTGTTGTCATACTATTGTAACCGATACTTCAATCTTAAAAATGTAAAGGGTTTTAAGTTTATTATCTTAGTTTCCTACATGAAATGAGAAATAGTTCTCAGTGTATAATTTGTTATCATCGCTACTGCCTGAACGACCTGGGGGAGTTAGGGGTTTCAGAGTAAACTTAATTAATTATTGCTTTCGCGGTCAGTTTGATTCCGCCATGTTTTATTGGAATAGTTATATCAGCCTGTTGCGCAGAAATAGACGAATTGATTACCCAGGTTTGGTATAATTCCTTTTCAAATCCACTTCAAGCACTCGTCCTTGATGACTGTGGCAATGCCTTCCCTTTGCCGAAGTTAGCGTCTCGCCATACTACCACATGGGGAAGAAAGCAATTCTTTCCCAGGTTATCTCTTGGATCACCGGGTTTCGAAATGATCCCGGCTGGCTGTAGTGTCCCGGAGCTACTTGGGGGCATTAAGCCTTGTCAAAGTACAAGCCGTCCGGTATTCCGTTAATGCACCGCAAGTGATTACTGTAGGGCTCTTCAATCTAGGCAACCGCTAGTACATCAATCTTAGATATCATAGTTATACGAAACCACCCTCCAACTATTTGTACACGCAACGGTTCGAATCTATTCGAATAAAATAACTTAATAAAAATCATAGAGAAATATTTTCAATGCTCAAATGCTATGATTCCCTTAGCCACCCATCAATCATTTCACTACACAAATATTGGTATGAGTTTGTTTACCAGGTAAAATGATTACTAAAGACTAGTAGCTAATTATAATAGAATATTTATGGAAATCTTACCGTACTTTTGAATACTATATTTTATGCTCTCTATTTGTTATTAAACAATTTATTTACTCTAATTTTGTGTCTTCCACCTCATTACTCTCGAAGTCTATTTAGTCACCTACTGTCTGTATTGACAACTTAAATATATACATTACATTAATGACCGTACCGATACCCAGAGTATAATAGATCTATATATAAAACTGTAAGTAATTTAGTCTGTGTTCTGAGTTGAGCTAGTAAAGGGATAACCCCGTGCTATTATAAAGTCATCATCGGTTGGTCATACCGGGGTTTGGGTTTGAATTTCGTTGGCATTTTGGAATTTATTCTTAAACGTGGACTGGGTTTGAACTCGGGTACTGTGTATGAGTAAGCGTGGTGGATTTATACCGGTACAGTAAGTAAATTTTTGGCGCCCTCCGTGGTGCTCCGATGAAGAAATCTCCCACACCCTGCAGAGTGAACGAGAGTAAACAGTTAAATTATAAAAATATTCGATTTTTTTTGTTTGTCATAATATTGATATGTATTTGGCGTATTAAAATGCGCAAGTTAAAACGATAGTTGAGTAAAGCAAGGATATAAAATTTGTTTTTTCCCTTACACCAAGTTTCAGTAAACAGTCTACTTCCAAATACCGTTAAGAAACAGAGTGAGATTTTTTGAAAAGAGAGCGGAAGCGATTTTGTGCGTTTATTTAATTAAAATAAACGAGTGTTATTCCATAATTTTTTTTGCGAGTTCATTCTTGTTGTTTGAAATTTTTCAAGAAAAAAGTAAAGAAGTAGAATTAATTCCAGGTCTTAAAAATAAAAACACGTACGTATATATATAGTGTAATATAAAAATCTTATCAGAGTCAGAGTTAATATTAATCGTCCCCTATATAAAGCATTAATCTTGAATCAAATGATTATTAGGTCATGTAAAAAGTATATATTTGGGGATCAGTGGATTAAAGTATCTATTGGTCATATGTTGCTGGCTGGCGCCTTTCAAATAAATTTGTCAGCAAATATGTTTGTCCATACAGCAGTGGTGAGTTTTGTTGGGTTCAAAAGAGAGAATGGTGGCATATGTATATAGAGAGAATTACTGACAGTAGTACAAAAATAATATTGTGTTATGTACCCATTATTAATATGTTTATATTATAGGACTGAGGAGAACAGTGCGAACTGGGTGAAATAAAGTTTTTTCCCTTTATTCTTTTAGTAATGATTTAAGCATGTCATATTGTATATACCTAAATAAAAAAAAAAAAAAAAAAAAGAAAAAAATATTAACAGTGAAAAGTTTAGATAACAGAAACCAGTCGGAACGTAGGCGAAAAAAGAGAAAGGAAGGAAGCCACACAAACAGTATCAGCAGCGGGGAAGGATTTGGCAATAGGATCAGGGATCAGTATCTTTATGTTATATATACAAATCAAATTATTTTACAAAATTAACTCTTATGCTGAAGACACTTATAAATAAAAACAAAGAGAAAATGGCAGAAATAGAAGGAAACAATAATTCATCCGCAACTGGCGCAGAGACATCTGACACATCCAGTGATCACGAAATTGTGTTCAAGAAATTTCCCGACAAAAAAAAAAGTTTTGGTCGATTAGATAGGAAAACCAAACAGAGGGATCACGATCGTGATGCGAAGTTTGACGCGATCCTTGAGGAGATGAGAGAGGACAGGAAGATTATGATGGCGATGATGGAGCGTATGTTAAGGATTGAAGAATGACGTATGGGGACGGATGGTAAAACAGGTAGGGAAGAAAAAGCTAATACCAGTGCAAGGAAGGGAGAAGAGGACCAAACCATCCCGATGGAATTAGAAACCCAGAGCGAAGTAGCCATCGAAGAGAAGACAGGCCAGGACCTAGATGTTGAAAATGTTGAGTTGGAAAGGCAAACTGATGCGCAGGGCCAAAGTGAAAACCTAATAGCGGCAATGGGAACTAGTAACAAAGGAAAAGGGATAAAAAGAGAGCAGGCAGTGCACCCACCAATAAGGATGATTAACATCCCTCACTTCGGATCATCTATCCAGATTCAGACATTCAGAGGCGACCCCAGGGAAAATCCAGCCGTGCATCTGGACAGCATCAAAGAATTTCTGTGCTTCCACCCAATGACCGAAAGGGAGAGAATAACGGTAGCCAGCCATTATCTGAGGGAAGCTGCGAAGGCGTGGTGGAAATTATTAAAACAACCACCGAGTACTATGCGAGGCTATGAAGAAGCTATTTTGAAAAGGTATTGGAGTGTGGAGAAGCAGGAGGGACTTTTACACAAGTTCTCGAATTTGAAATACGATGAGAGTGGCAGACAGAGTTTTGCAGCCTTCTTCACGCACCAAGCGATGATACTTAAATCTCTCACCGGTTTTAGCTACACGGAGCAGCACATTACCTGTATCGTCATGCATAACCTACCACCATGGGTGCAAAGGATAATGCTGGGGATCTGCCCTATGTCGTTCGAGAAAACTGTGGAACTGCTAAACCAGATCGACTATGGGGACTTGTATCCAACAAAAAGGGAATGGGAGCAGTGTAGTTACAATACCAGGCCGTTAAAACCTTATATACCTCCCGACCCAGGGAGAAAGTAGAAACTACAATAAATGATAACCCGGTAAACGACCACTGTGAAATGTCTATGATGATGAGTAAAAGAACAACGGATTAATACACCCAAATTTGATAAATGTTAGGTTCGAACCCCCACCCAGACTGTTCTCCAAAGTCGATCAATTCTGTAAGAAATGTTAACCAGTGAATTATGTATAAACATTTTTTTTTGTTATTTTTTTTTTAAAGTGAGAAGAAATGAAACAGACAGATCGAAGAACCGATCTTAGTTTCATGTGTTTAAGTACGGTAATTCGAACTACTATTCGCCCGCAATGGGATTTTTCCATTTCAAGTCACAAAAATTGAGCTATATATATTTTATGTTTTATAAATAAATATGTAAAGATTCCGTGCATAAATGTCACAAATCATGAAATAATATTCGTGTGTGCGTGGTTTGTGAATTTATATCAGCTTAATTTAAAAGGTTCATTGCGGGTGTATTTGCTTAAATTTTAGCCTTTTAGAATTATACAAAGTCATTTAAAAATACTGATCAAAAGTCACATTCCTTTGATCAGTGGTTTTAATTAAAATCTGTATTGTACAAATGTATAGAGTAATTGAGTTGTATTCGAAATTAGATAAGGAATTTATATTTGTAATTACTTTGTCAATTTAAAATTGCGTATTAAAGTTAAAGATAGCTGAAAACGGAACAATGGAAATGGATAATTGATATTGTATGGTCAAGCTGGATTGCTGAAGGATAGAGAAAAGTAGGCAGAGCCTAAAACAAAAACCGAACAGAAAGGTCAACCGTGGCCATCGTAGAGAAAACTAACATTCTAACTTTTGACGTGGCTGGGAGTAGATCGTCTCAAAAACAGCAAAGCAGTTGCTAGAGAAATCTCTCCAACTTTTGTTAAGAAGTCCACCAGTAAACCGTAATGTCGATGGGCTAAGTGCCAGGAGCTGATCTCTGTCCCGCCAATTTGAATCTTTGTGCCGCTGACTGATCATGTTTGATGTGCTTCACAATTTCCAGCTTCCAATCTCTAAATTGACTATGCCTTCCAAGTAGATTTCAAATGCGCGCCTACGTTCGTTAGAAATACCATCGTGAGAAGCCAAGCCGGATGAAGAAGGAAGGGTAACTGTGTTACATGAACTTTTAACTTTCTCCCGAGCTTAATGTTATAAGTTAATCTGTCAATCAAATGAATCACATGTAAGTTTTTTTGTTTCATTTATAATGCTACTGTTTCAAACCTGTCAGTAAATTTTCTTTTCTCCTTTTCCTCTGCTCTAGTCTTTAGAAAATAGTTTGTAAATATTGTATCTACTAATAATAATTCAAATGAAGACATTTATATTTTCTTTTCCTATTTATTTATGCTATAAACAAACGATGCCAATAGAAATATTTTCCAACTCTGTTTAAAGCTAGTTTATAATATTGATTATAGTTATTTTAAAAGGAAGTTCGTTGTTAAAGTAAAGATTATTTCATATATTGAGTTGGCAGATATTAAATCACTTTATTATGTTTTTTTGTGTTGTTATACTATTGTAACCGATACTTCAATCTTAAAAATGTAAAGGGTTTTAAGTTTATTATCTTAGTTTCCTACATGAAATGAGAAATAGTTCTCAGTGTATAATTTGTTATCATCGCTACCGCCTGAACGACCTGGGGGAGTTAGGGGTTTCAGAGTAAACTTAATTAATTATTGCTTTCGCGGTCAGTTTGATTCCGCCATGTTTTATTGGAATAGTTATATCAGCCTGTTGTGCAGAAATAGACGAATTGATTACCCAGGTTTGGTATAATTCCTTTTCAAATCCACTTCAAGCACTCGTCCTCGATGACTGTGGCAATGCCTTCCCTTCGCCGAAGTTAGCGTCTCGCCATACTACCACATGGGGAAGAAAGCAATTCTTTCCCAGGTTATCTCTTGGATCACTGGGTTTCGAAATGATCCTGGCTGGCTGTAGTGTCCCGGAGCTACTTGGGGGCATTAAGCCTTGTCAAAGTACAAGCCGTCTGGTATTCCGTTAATGCACCGCAAGTGATTACTGTAAGGCTCTTCAATCTAGGCAACCGCTATTACATCAATCTTAGATATCATAGTTATATGAAACCACCCTCCAACTATTCGTACACGCAACGGTTCGAATCTATTCGAATAAAATAACTTAATAAAAATCGTAGAGAAATATTTTCAATGCTCAAATGCTCTGATTCCCTTAGCCACCCGTCAATCATTTCACTACACAAATATTGGTATGAGTTTGTTTACCAGGTAAAATGATTACTAAAGACTAGTAGCTAATTATAATTGAATATTTATGGAAATCTTACCGTACTTTTGAATACTATATTTTATGCTCTCTATTTGTTATTGAACAATTTATTTACTCTAATTTTGTGTCTTCCACCTCATTACTCTCGAAGTCTATTTAGTCACCTACTGTCTGTATTGACAACTTAAATATATACATTACATTAATGACCGTACCGATACCCAGAGTATAATAGATCTATATATAAAACTGTAAGTAATTTAGTCTGTGTTCTGAGTTGAGCTAGTAAAGGGATAACCCCGTGCTGTTATAAAGTCATCATCGGTTGGTCATACCGGGGTTTGGGTTTGAATTTCGTTGGCGTTTTGAAATTTATTCTTAAACGTGGACTGGGTTTGAACTCGGGTACTGTGTATGAGTAAGCGTGGTGGATTTATACCGGTACACTATAGATTCAATAACAGAACACTCTAATTTCACTAATAAATATTGGTAGAATGATCACGCACATATTAACTAATGCACACACATAATAATGATAATAAAGGACTACATAGCATTTGAAATTTAATCACACACATATCAATAGTTCATTTATGTATGATATCGAGTTCATATAATTAGACTCTTGGAGGATTCGCACGAATTAATGAAATGCAATGGCTATTACAGTATAACGAAAATAAGCAAATGTTTTACCTAGGATTTTGAACGTAGATTTAACACTTTGTTTTCTTCTTGTTTGTTGTTTCTTCCAGTATGAATGGTTCCAGTATGAATGCTTCCCACCCGCTGGGACATTTCCTTGCTGAGTTTCCTGATTTTCACGATTATTACTATCAAAGACAATTTGATACGGACGGAGATTTTCTACGATGTTAAGCTGACATTATTTCACGGGCAGATCTGCTGTTTTCATCGGACATCTGGGCTGGAAATAAACGTGCGTTCCCAAAATCTTCTTAGCACTGCATTTTGTTTCTTAACTGACTCAATTAATTTCCGAACTGCACTCTCTCAATAACTTTGTGAACTGAACTCACTCAATTAATTTGTGGAACTGATTACTGTCCGATAAAAAAGGTCTATTTATACCTGCACCTTGTTGTCTTTCTGATATCTCTGGCAAAGTTATTGTTGTCAAATTCCTTATCAATTAATCCTTTGATAAACGTATTTTGGAAGATTGCTTAATTAGTAATAGCCATGCAGAGATGTTGTTTTATATTTTAATTAATAATAGCCATTGCCGTGTTTTTTAATGATAATCTTCTTTAACTTCCATTTATTTATAATAACATTTATTTTATTGTTGACAATCGCACATATATTAGTTTTAACATTATTTTTTTTTAATTAAACTTGAATGAAAAGAGATTTGTATATTTATATTTTTACGAATACTAATAAAAACTATTTAATTCCTATCTTTTTCCAAAACAAACCGAATAAACTCTTCAACATTTAATTTTATGTTTTTCTTTTACGAAAGATTACTTTAATAATAATTTTAGATAAAAATTTTATGTGCCTATATCAATATAGGTACAATATATATATATATATATATATATATATATTGTAACAGTCAAGTTTGTACATTTGCATAACAGAATTCAGAATCCAAGCAAAAGAGACCGAAGCTGACCAGACTAGGACTGTGACATCCCAAGTCCGACCACACTTCAACTCGTAAGCCAGTACTCCAAGACTTAAGACCCTATGAATGACCACCTTGAAATTACATGTAGCATATCTTTTTATTCACGGCCGACATAGGTCAGGGAGAAACAATGAGACACATAATTAAATTACAAATTGATCATTTCTAACAAATAGCTAACTTAATGCAGACCTTTAAATATGCACATTCTATAACATAATAATAATGAGAATTGGATTGAATAATGAAACTGAGAGTGGACTAGGTTAATTTACTAAAGTTTAATTTCTTCAATAATAAGTTTGATCTAAACTATTTCTTACAAATTTTACACATGTAAAAATGCAGGCAGGCATTTAATGGCTGAAGAGTTTGGACAGGTTCTTTGGTAAGATTAATCAATAAATTTACATTTTAAATAAGATGAATGCAGCAATTATTCATCTTACAATTTGTATACAATTATTTTACGAATTTATATCTAATGAAAGCACGCAGGCATTTAAATAAATAGCTTATCACTACGCCATGTCTATCATGTAACATATGTGGACTCCTCTTAATGTGTGGCTGAATACTAATAATTTAACCAAACCTTGGTCAACACTTATGGTAGACGTTTTTCGTCTGTTTATATTTATTTATTTAGCCTAAATAGGGCTGCAATAACTTAGATTGACCGGACTTTTAAGAATATCTCAGCCAATTGCTGAAAGAACTAAAATAGGGAGGTAGAGTTGGCTGCTCTGGATGTACTAATGCACTATAGCACCAGCAATACAATAATAAAGTCACTCTGCAGATGGATTGGTAGATCAAGGGTTTCTACGACAAACGGTGGTACCCTGAAAACCGATCGTTAAGCTGCATGAAAAGGAACAAATAGTTCAGAAAGGTGGGGGACTTACATGCTAACCTGGCCTTAAACTCAGGCTTCACGACTGCTCTACCCTATGAGAGGAAGATGTGCTGGCTTAACCGAGGCTACATCTTATTTACGTAAATATACGTGGCAGCAAAACGAGAAAATATTAAAGTGAATGAATCACATCCACCAAGCAAAGCATTTGTAAAATTTATATTCTATAGGCAAGAACAATAGCTTATTAGCTTAATCAAATCGAAGCCAACTCTTAGGTAGCATGATAAAATATATGCTATAGATGGGAATTATTACAGATAATCTTTGCTGTTCCAGCTAATTCTAATTTGTTATTGATCAACTGACAAGTATTTAAAAGGAGGGAAAAGTTTATTTGATGGAGTTTACTAAATAACTTAAATAGCAAATGTACTTCTAAATATTTATCAAGGTTAGTCTATTTCTTAGTATTTAAAAATTAAAACAAGCCACATTTGCAGAAATTTACAATTAAACAATTATCAAAAAAAAAATTAAATAATAATGAGAGAGTCATTACTATTTTCTTAAGAGGGTTTTGAAACAGCGCACAGAAATAAGATTATAAATAATTACGTGAAGAGGTTTTAATTAATCTCTTCTTGAAATATTCAAATTTAGTATTCGCTGTTTTGAAGCATCAGCATATCATAAAATAAATATAACAAATATTAAAAACTATGTGATAAAAAACAATAACTAGAGACATGACTGCAGTGATAGTTTAAAGTAGAAACATAAAGGAAGGAAATTTTAAAAGCAAGTGAATCATTTTTAAAATAATAAAAGAAAAGCTTTAACATTAAAATATACTGAGTGGTTAGTTAGCTAACTAGAATTTAAAAAGGTAGTTTGAAATTATACATAAAATATACAGAAATATATACAAATGTTATATATAGAGTAAGTTAAAAACAAACTCTTATGAAGCTTCATAAGAGTTTGTTTTTAACTTACTCTATATATAACATTTGTAAATAGGAGCTTTATTAAAATTAGGTCATCTGACTTGATTTTTTATCAAAGAAATATATACAGAAAATAGACAGAGCTCTGCAGTTTAAAGTGATTTACTGGTATTATTAGGTGCTTGAGCTGGCGCTAGGTGAGTTTCCTGGGTGGCTTGTGGCATGCTGTTCTTTTACGGGTGATCTGTGGCATGCTCTTCTTTTACGGGTGATCTGTAGATATTATAGCGGCATTCTTCTTCCTTTTTTAGGTTAGATGGTAGATGTTATAGTGGCATTCTTGGTTATAAACGGTGTCGGATGGAAACGAACCCATCGCCTCCTTACGGAGTGACAGCTAAGATGGCCAAACTAGCTGGACATCTCAGTTCAAAACTAGATTTGATTTTTTAAATATAAAATGCTCTTCAAAATGGAGTCTCCTCTCAGTATATAGATCTCAGTCAGTTTTATCTTGTATTATAGCTCTCAGTACCCCTTTTCCGCTCAAAATATGGCCCATTTATATTTTTTTCTTATCAGCTTAACACCTTTAGGAATTTCTCTTTGCTTCATGATTACATTTTTTTAATTAATTTTGTTAACATACAATCTGCTTTCAAATATGCTGATAAGTTTCTGAGATGTTATAACTTTGACTTAATTCCGTTTTAATTAAATTCTAAAAACATGTAGTTATGATCTTAAATATTTGATAAGCTATTAAAATATTTTAGTTATAACTTTTATGGTTATTTTATAAAACTATTTTGCCATAAACAATTTTAATTCAAAAATAACTTAAATGTTGATATCTGATGCAATTTCAATTAGCCAGATTTTAAAATGACTTTTTAATTTGACCAAAGGTATGTGCGATCACTAATTAAATACTTGTTTACGACAGAATATGTTTCTAACCAACTTTTAATTGTAAGAAAAAAAGAATCTTAATTTTTAAAGAAGACTTCTCAGTACATTTGAAAGAAAACCTTTTTAACATTTTTAAATAAACATTTTAAAATATTTTCATCCTTTAACATTTTCAATTAAACAACACATTTTAATGTTTTAAATCACGCCACCCCTATATACATTACAAATATAGTTGGATTATATATCCACATACGAATTAAAATAATAAATTTATTAATAAATTGAACCTTATCATTATTTAACATAATAAAAGTATTTTTTTAAAAAACTAAATGCGATATTAATAATAATACACTATAATTCTATCAAACCTATCTAATTATAGCATTCTTTCGTATGTAAATATATAATGCTGTTCAGACAGCCATGACAGCAAATTGTAGTTTTATTTTACATATTATAGTTTAAATGAGATTCGAATCTAACACAGATGAGTGGGCTACTAGATTGATGATGAAATGGCAAGGGATTAGGAGGATCCTGTTTCAATATAATGTGAGGATATGTGCGAAGTTCATAAGTAGATTTTATAATTAGAGAAATGCATGATTGTGTAGCACCTTATTAATCCCCTTTTAATCATGCATTCCCCCCCATTTTATTATTTTCAAATAACATTGTCTTTATAATGCCATTTACAAACTGCAAAATTGAGGTCAAGAATGTGCAGACCGTCTTTAAAAATATAGGAATTTATTAAGTGCCTTTACTTATATAGTTACTCCTTTCATATATTTGTTCTATTTCTATTGTGTGTTATTAGGGTAGGCATATAAGATGTTGAGACTTTGCTTTGTTTATTTAGGGATTTATGGCTAAGACATTTTGCTTTTATCCTCACAATTTCTAAATATTGTATAACTGGAATCCATACCTGGAGACTGATGCTTCAATCACTCAGTCATGGAATTGTGGTAATATGCCATGCTTGGACTATTTGTGACCAAACCTCTATGGGTTCCCTGGCAATAAGCCATCCCATCTATTTTCATTTCAGTATTTCTTATTTTATTTTATTTCACAAAGCTGCGATTTTAATGTAGCACACTCCATTCTTTATATTGAGCCTCCATTAGTACCACCACCATTCTCTTGTAATATTTAAATATTTTATTCAATTACCCACATCTTAACAACTTCCATGCATATAGCTCAATGAGCTTCCATCCACACTATTCTTGAAGTCAATATAAGTTCAGTCTCTGATTTTAGAATATTAATTGATTTAAGAAGCACTTATCATTTTGCCATAGGCTTTACATATTGTGAATTAAACTTTTTTTATAACTGTATATTTGTTTAAGTGCATTTTTATAATTTCATCATGCATTGACCCAAGGTATAGAAAGACTATATAAATTAACCTCCCGTTAATGTAAATGGTATTTATTATATTTATTGAAAATATGTTTATATTTTAATGAGTGATGATATCTGACTTACTCAGACAATGCCATTTTATCATGTTAATTAATAAACTGTGTATTTAAATATAATCAGTTTGAATATATTTATTTTTACAATCCCCACCATATTTTGTATTATCCATATTCTTTAGTTAGTTAACCTAATTATATATTTTAATATAGAGTCTTGATTCTCCCTGACCACCAGTATCAGCAACAAACTATGCTATTAGTAGTATCAGATTCATATGACATAGGTAGTGCTGTGGAGCATAGACGTTAGATTTGAACTTAGGGTTGTCTAAAAGGCAACCCCTCCTAAAGTGTTACATTCAGGTCTGGGGTTTGAATTCTGTAGTGTGCTAGTGAGATGCACGTTCTGAACATTACATAGTAAATTTTTTGATACTTTCAATTTATGCCACATATGGCCACAAGAGGTGTTGTTTCCATGTCAACCTCAGAAATATTCAGAGTATGGCCAAAAGCAGAGGTAAAAATCTAACCTCTAGGTGGCACTGTTCACCATGCATATGCACAAGAGCATGCCAAGTAGCTGCCAGCACTACTGCCTGCTTGGTGACACTGATAGCCCTAGGTAAACACATCTAGCTTACATTGTCTGCTACCAACAACTACCAGCAATCTAGCCCACTATGCATGGAAAAACTGCACTGTTTAGAAGTGATATTTACACTCGCTAGTATTGTTTTATATGCACATTCTTAAAAGATAGATAGAATGTCATGTGAAGGTGTGATTAAAATAGAAGCCACAACTATTTAAATCTGCATTCACACGTAATAATGTTACATTGTATTTCACTTTCTGATAAATCGATATACTTTTAAATTATTTTCTTTTAAAAATCGACCTCTCTTTTTTCTTTTTTTAAAAAGGTAATTTTTGTTACTTCTTTTTATGACAATCTTTCATTCAAAACTGCTAAAAATCGGTCAGGCAATATTTTTTTCAAAACTGCGTTATTTTAAAAAATAATTGTTTGTAAAACTTTTTTTATATACTTTCAAATAATGCACTAACTTTTAAACTAATGCAAATTATATTTCAGTTTATACATCTTTCAATTACTATTTCGCAAATGTGTTATTTCAAAAAGGTTGATAGCATCACCAAGTTTGCGTGCTGTTATGCATAAACAATAATTTAAAGATTGATTTATTTCTATTCATTCATTTTTACAATATCTTTAGCCAAGAGAATTTTTCTGATCTGTGGCAATAAAAAGAACCTATTCCATAAATGCAGTAAACAACACACCTACCAGATCACAGAAGCTGAAAGTCAGAGCAGTCAAACAACAATGCAAACAGCCACATCCCAAGGGATAAATGAAAGTAGATCAATACAGAGTGTTCCAAAAAACAACTAAGAAATACTACCAAAACCCACCTCAATATTCTGCAACCAATCCAAAACAACAGAATAAAAATACCTACTACAATTCAAATATTTGCCATAACACAGATAAACCAGCTAACCCTAATGATACTCAAGCTGGAACAGGCTACACCATAGTACCATGCATACCACAATGCAAAACTCCGAATATGAATAATAGGATTCCTCATCTTCAAGCTTCAAAACACCCTAACTCTACTGCAAGATACAAACATAAGGGAAAAGAACTGTCTGTCAAGCAAAGTCAGACAACAGAAATGAATCAGAGTACAAACACTACATGAGTTAACAAACCACTACATACAGATAATGAAATTGAAATGGGTATTTCATCTGCAAAGTTAGTAAATAATAAAAGAAAATCATCAGGAATCCCAAAAGACAGCTCGAATGATGATTTCAAAACAGAATATATGCCCAGAAAATCACAACTAAAGGAACCATATGACATGCCAATACATACCATAAAACCCAAACAGTAGAAAAAAAGTGGAAGAAGTCAACAGTAGGAAACAACATAGAATCAGATAATTCTAAAAATGAGTCAGCCTCTGAAGCAATGTATTTTATCCCTCCTCTATACAAGGATCATGACTCACAAGAGCCAATCCAAACATGCATAAGTAAACATAACATCTCATGCCAAAATCAGTCTGTGGTAGATGATTGTGGCTTATCACTCAATCATCACTATTTCATGTAAAATTGCCAGCATAAATGTTAGGGGATTAAATTCCTCTTCTAGAATACATGCCATTAGGCATTGGTTTCAAACAAACTCTCTACACATCCTTTTTCTTGGTGAGACCAAGTTCCATTCAAACTCCAGTCACAAGATTTTGGAAGAGTTTAATGAGCTTGGATATACAAAACTATCTTCTAATTATACAGCAGCTGGAGAGGTTGGCATTATTATAAACAGACAACAACCTCCAAATAAATTAACATCATTTATGATGACAACCATATAATAGCAGCCAATTTCACCTACAGGAAATCAACATTTAATGCTATTTATACTTATACACCCAAAAATGATGCTACATACATCAGGGTCATAAATACAGTTAACATGATAACAGCAAGTAGCAGTTGGCCAACTATCATTCATCCTAGGTGACTTCAATACCAATACTCAAGTATGGTATCAAAATACATTTACCTACTAAAACTTGGATTTATCAGTGGAAAGAGCTTCTTTCCTTCTGGAGCTTTTTCTTACTATACCACAAGATACCAGTCACTGATTGACCTTCTTTTCTACATAGTCTGAATTACATTATAGCTTAGAGGCCACATTACAAAATGTGGCATTTACAGACCATCTTGCTCTAGAGTTAGTGATAAATGTGGAAAATGGATTGAGCATCAGACAAGATAAATCCATAAGAATGATAACTAAAGCCACAATTACAGAAACAATACCTTCAGAGGCATGCATCCTCTTTAACAAGATAAACATCCTATCGCAGCCTCCAGAAAAAGCTTGGTTTGCATTGGTCAAAATTCTACAAACTGTTATTCAACAGTATTCTCAAGGAATGTAAGGTCTTACAACTCACATGAAAGAGGTGGACAACCAAATAAAAGATTAATCAATGTTCCAATCATCTTGATGACATTGAGAATATACTCTACTTAAAATCTCAATATAAATCCAAGCACAAAGCCCTGGCAGAGTATATTGCAGTAAAGAGATCCAAAATCTTTCTCTCAGGACAACACTGCTGGACCAGGAGCTATCTAAGATGGGCACTGGGAGCTAAAATAAAACAATGCATTCCCTCCTACTTAAATCATAATGGAGTAAAATTCACCGGATATCACATGCTTGAGTTAATCAGACTCCATTTCAAAAATTCTCTTCAATCACACCCTTTATTTCAACATGGTGTCATTGATGATTGTTGTATAGCAGCAAAGCATGGAATAACTGAAAAAGACCTGAAACAAAAGCTGTCATTTCTTTCAGATCATGTGCACTCAGGGATGCATGGAATCCCAATCTTTCTTCTAGATCACCTTAGCAATTTCTTGGTCCCCATAATGATGGGATTGATTAATCACCTGGCCAAATGGAAAAAAAGAATGAAGATCCTTATCCTATTGCACTGGTACCCTTCATGAAGAAGAATTGGGATCCTACTCAAATTGCCAACATTTGTCCCATCTCTATGTCCCCTCTCCTTATCAAGGTAATGGAGGGTGTCATAAAAGACAAAATTCATTCAATAATTCTCAACTACGTACCATCATTGCAATGTGCAAAAAAGGATCATCTGCTCTAACAGCTATGGGAAAGGCTAACATACTTCTTGACCATATTAGGTCTCATAGGCAATCTAGACCCATAGATGTACAATTAGATATATCAGATGCATTTGTCTCTGTGAACACTCAAGTATTGCTAGGATTACTTGCAGATATTGATATACCATCTGAGATAGTACAAATTCTAGAGAATCTTCTCCTCAATAGAGAGATTCATATCTCAATGAATGGGACCATCACCAAAGGATTCAGCCCTACATCGTCGATCTCCCAAGGATCACCTATCAGTGCCCTTCTTTTTACAATTTACATCAATCCTCTCATCAAAAATATTGAGGATCAACTACCTGGTGTCTATGTTCCTGGTCTAAATAGATATATTAGAACCATAGCATATATGGATGACATTCTAGTTAGCCTTCCATCCATCAAATTATTAACTCATTCTCTAATGCTTCTGGACTCAAAATTAACACCAGGAAATCATCGACCTGGTGTATTCTGACTGGGAAAAAAATATCATCAAGCTATTATGCTGAGCCCCAGAAATTTCTGGGCTTTCCCATATATAAGTCACAGATAGCAATGTCAAAGAAACTCCAGGACACCATCACACACTCTACAGAGAAAATAACTAAAATGTTGGCAGGAGTCTACCTACAGGGGAAGGTAGCCCTGCTGAATATGAAGATTATGTCCAGAATTTCCTACTACTTACCTATAATGTCTACCCCAAATTCATTTATTAGAAAAATAAATAGGTTCTGTGCCAGGTTATTCTGGAGAAATAAAACAGTAGCCATAAGCATAAGCAGAATGCAACAGCATTGCAGATTTGATGGCATGTCTCTGCATGCTATTCCAGCATTACTTCCACAAAAAACTCATACTTTTTTTTATAACCTAGGAATTAAATATGGGTATAATCACATAATTAAATTAATACAGCCAACTGACATCCCACCCCAAAGAAAAGTAGCTGGCTATATAAAATATCGCAATACATTCATCATTATGTCAACATTACACCAGATGTCATTTCCAACAAAATAAATATTTGGAGTGCTCAGAAATTAATGAATCCGGATCAAAATTTACAAAATACAAAATTAGGCATAACCAATTATAAAATAACATTGTTCAAATATTGGGCTCTAGAACCCAAATATTTGGACTTTATCATTAAAATAAACCTGGATGCCATGACAATATTTTGTTTCCTGTACTTCAAATGGCATATCATCAATGTTGACCCAGTATGCCCAAACTGCAGAAGAGAAAATGAGGCATATCATATTATCAATTCATGCAATGGACTTGGAACAATAAGATCTATTATTTATCAAAACATAAAGGTAGACTACTACCTCATTATATCATTACAAGACTGCATTAAAAAAACAATTTCCACTCATTAGAATGTCAATTTTCATCACATATTCAATCTGGTATGTGAGGTGCAAGAAAATGTATTCGCAGCCTTCCCCTGATGAAAGATTGTGATTTATACAATCAATGCAAAAGATTAAACAAAGAGATAAACTACTATCATCAAAATTTGTTTATGAGGAAACATGGAAGCTATTCCATACACATATGAACTTCATATCCCAAGGACTATCTCTATATTAATCAGCTTCAAACCATATGAACTATACAAGATTTATCTAATATGCAATTATAATGCATGGTGATCTAAGTATGTTTTGAGACAATGTAACCTTGTTTATCTTAAATAAAATTATTATTTAAAAGTGTTCTATTTCTAAGATTCATATTTAAATAAAAACTGTATGCTGCAGTTTATAGAGATTTTAATCTGTTTATCAAGAGTTTCTTTCACAATAAATATTTTTAAATTACTTGAGAAAAAACAAATCAAACTCTCGTTTAAATATATTAAAATATCTATTCAATTCAAGTTTAAAGGAAGTTTACAGTTCAATTTATGTATAGACATAAGTGGTCAGTCAAAAATAATATTTTATTGCTCTAACAATTTTCTGAATAAGCTCTTGGTTATCATTCATTTTTCAAATAATCCATAGAAAAAGAATTTCATTTACTTAGTATCATAAATGATATATAAGTTTATAAGCCATTTAAGTTTTACTATCCTTGATAAAAACAAATTTATTAAAATTAATATGTGTGTAAGCAATAAAACATCAAACAGATTTTTGTGAAATAACAAACAAAATATAGGATTTTTAAAATTGAAGAGTATGGCCCCTATAACATTGTATTCTTTGTAGACTGAATAAGATGTCAGAGAATTGCAGTTTGTGTAATGTGTGGTGATTTATTCATGAGCTCTCTTCAGTGTAAAAATCGAGTAAAAATATTCAAAGCATAAATATTAATTGAAGTTGTATTTAAAACTTTAGGATCATTTTAATGACTAAAAATGTCATATACTCACAAGGAAATTTCAAAATAATAGGTTTAATAAGTGTGGCAAAAGTAAGATATTATACAGACTCAGAAAAAAAAATTCACAGCAAAATTCAAATGCTAATCACAATATACCAATAAGATTCTGTTCTGAAGAAAACAATACAAGATGTAAATTAATGAAAATAGGGCAGAATCCAAGATATGTGACAAAGTGCCATCCACAGATTTAAATTGCAGGTTAAAAATATATACACATTTAATATCTTTATTGATGGTTGGAATTTAAAATGTCATGGTCTGAAAAACAAACACACAATGATGAACTATTTTTGAAATTTGGATTATTTTGTTTAAAAGGTGAAGAAAAAACATTGTAGTCAACTACATTTATATTATTAAGAGCAACACTGAATTTATGAGGGTCTGTTAAAATAGATATGAATGTTTGATGCTTATGTTAGCCTTGTATATTGCTAAAATTAAAACTATTAGTCCTCATAAATAATTTTCAACACATTACCTGTCAAAATTGGATGATCATTGAAAATTATATATGATCATAATAGCCTAAAATTCAGAAGCCTGATAGTACTGTCTTTGCCAGTGTTCTGTATCTTTATTTCATTATTGAATTAGTAATATCACCAATCAGAGCAATTACCAGAAGGGGTGTCAGGAATCTAAAAGATTTGCATCAACAATAGAGACCCCAAAGTATTTTATAGTGACCCCCAGGGATTGATATGAACTTTCAAGTGAGTTGATAGGTTCAATAAAATAATTTAGTGGTTAACAACAGCAAAAATATACTTTCTTCTTACTATTATTTGTTTTTTATTTTAAATATCTATGATTCCAATAGGTACCTAATTAAGAAGTAAAATAAATAATAAAAAAAACACTTTTTGGTAAAAATACATTACATACAAAACTTGCAAATGAAAAGGAAAAATGTGTCATTAACAGAGTCACACATAAGAATGCATAAAAATACATGTAGAACAAACATGTATCTGCATTGTCATAAAATATATCAAAGCAAGTGTTGTCATGAAAAACCATTGCAGGCCTGCTGTTGCTGAATGTGGGATGAGACAATATTTGATATTATCCAAATCTATCAGTCTTGTATAGTCATGCTTTCATAAAAAACTATAAATTAGTTTATTTGATATTACATGTACTTATTTGTGATTTTAACTTTGAATATAATTATTGATTGAGGAAAAAATATTATGGGGAAAAAACCAGAAGACAGTTTATATATTTGAGTTTGAACAAAAATCGGTTGTCGTCGAATAGCCACCATATCCCACTCGATGGCACAGTTTTCACACTTAAACTATAAAATATGATCATTCCCGGGTTGTTAATTATAATCATTTTGATGTGTTTTTTGTAATGCGAAAATAAAAACAAAAGAAAATCTTCTTTTTTAAATATTATTTAATTTTAAATATTATTTTTTATTAACGTATACAAATTAAATGATAATAATAAATGTAAAATAAAATAAACAAATTACAATTTGATTCATATTTTTTAGTTTGCTTTTTATTAGAAAAATCAATTTTCTATCGGAGATTTTTTTACTGGGGTTACAGCTTTTTTTGTTGTTGTTTAAAAACTCATAATCGGAATAAAAAGTAAAATTTCTTAGTCTTCCTTTTACGTTTTATTTCTACAGACAAACAGATATTATTGTGTTATCGCTATTTTTTACTTTTTTAGTCTTTGTTTTAAATTTTTTTTTTTTTTTACAGACAAACAGATATTACCGCTATTTTTAATTTCAAATATAATGACAACTAAAAGTAAAAGTTGTTACTGTTAGGTTTAGGTTTGGTTTAGGGTTAGTTTTAGGGTTAGGTTTAGGGTTAGTGTTCTGTTGTTTGTAATGCTAAAATAAAAATAATAAAAAATTGTAATTTTGTAAATATTTTTTTTAATAACATCTATAAAATAAATGATAACAATAAACGTAAACTATATTCAACAAAGTATAACAGTAGTCTGAGAAAAGAAAGAAACTAAAACTTTTTTAAACAACAATATATATATATATTGTGCCCTTTTCTATAGGTCAATGATGGTTATAAATGGTCAATTACTAAAAAAATTTCAAATTAATATTATATAGTATTTAAAATTATAAACTAGGGTTAAGCAATAAAAGGTTAATATAATATATTTAATAATAAGTATTGTGATGGTGAGGATTGCATCTAGTCCTATATTTTTCTAAATTATTTTTCAAAATTTTATATAATCATTTTAAATAATATAAGTAGCAAATTTATTAAGACAGATAAAACTAGACTAAACACCGGAAATGTCTATGTGACTGTCTGGAATATTTTATGTATAAGCACTAGTTTAAATTAATACTAATAATTAAAATATTTAAATAGTATATTATAGAACTGGATGGAATTGTCACACATTATAATAAAAAATAAGATTATACATCTTTATTAATTATTGTTTCAAAATTATTTTAAAAGTAATTAAATTGTAATAGATAATAATTAATTTAAAAATAATAATAGGTTAATATTTAAGTCTATTACGTCACGATTTTAAAACTTTAGAAATTGTTTATAAACCAAAGTAGGGAGTGACCAATAAAAAGATAGATCTTGGCAGACAACAAAAATCGCGCCAATTAATTGTATAAATGAGGAGAACAAAAATGTGTTGACTCCAGAGCAGAGGTAAAATTTTAAGCTCTTTAAAATTTCTTTCTTTCTTCAATTTATTAGTCAATTTTATTATAATTTTAATAATATCTTTGAAAGAAACCAACTGACAATTTAAAATCTTCCGAAGAGAATCTAAGAATAAAATTTTAAAAAAGTTCTCATAATAATGTTTCACTAACTCCACAGTAACCTGCCAGTGGATTCTATTAAAATATAATCTGAATTTTCAATAAAAAGTGGATAGATTCTTAAAACCAAGTTATAAATTTTATAATATTCCAAAAATGTTAATGTTATTCGTTGATATAGTTTGAATAGCGTATTACTATGAAAACTGCTTTCATGCGTATAAAATTAATGAAAGGACATTGTGCGCAAAGTTAATGAATATAATGGAAAATAAAAATAAATATTATTCGTATAAGAATAAATGGACAAAAAGAATTTTTATGAATTGCTTTCTTTAAGATGACCTGAGCAAATACTCTAGAAATAGTTAAAGATCGAAAATGTTGTATATAAATTAATAATGAATGAAAGTGAAATTTACCAGGGAAAACACTTGCCTAAAGAAGAAAAAAATATTTTACAGAGAAATAA
Source organism: Epiperipatus broadwayi (assembly GCA_028023455.1). NCBI lineage: Eukaryota > Metazoa > Onychophora > Udeonychophora > Euonychophora > Peripatidae > Epiperipatus > Epiperipatus broadwayi. Next base: position 2,258,161 of record JAQFVV010006331.1, read on the forward strand.
ATATAAAATATTGGATCCATGGAAAATGCAATTGGTACCGTAATTATTAGATAATTGTAGATCTGCTAGAAATAAAGATGCATCAACGCGCTGAGGTAATATTCGCCCGAACATTAAAAACTTTGTGGGATAACTAAATAAATGTTTTTTTAATAATTTTGAATTAAACATTGAAATTAAAGATCGTCTAAACAGTTTACTAAATGAACTAATTTATTTAAAACTTTAATAATCAGAAAGGAGAACATTCGGATAAAAGAAGAAATAATAAATATTATGGGACTAACCAAGATTTACCGCCAGAAAAATATGTGATTATGGTTTAAATTATTTTCTTTATTAATCTAAGTTAAACATTAAGTTTTAGATAGCGATAGGGAAACAAATACATTAATTCGCAATATAACATTATATAAAATAATATGTTTTGATTTTGAATGTTCAAATAAAATTGTATGTGTGTGGAAATTTTGTATATTGGCGATGCTCGAGGAGAAAGAAACCTACTACGAACTCTAATAGGAAGGTAAAGATTATTTTGGTACATTTTATAGTTATTAATGATATAATGTATGTTTTATTTATTTAGATCAGCTGTGAATCGAATGAATGTAATGCAAAGTTTTATTGTTATAATTATTGTAAAACGCATTTTGAAAAACAACACTCTAAAACACTTTGAGATGTAATTAGATTTTTTAAAAATATGCATACGATAATCATTTTATGTGTTATTAATATAGTTCAATATAACCGATGGTTATGTCATATTTTCTGTTAATTTTTCCGATTGGGATATTTAAGTGTTATTTTAACAAAACATAGATGTCGAACCTACAGTGTAATAAAGCAAGACAAATTGTTCTTATGGAATAGGGAAATGTTTTATATTAGTGAATTTTGTTTATTGTTTTAAAAGGTAGTTAGTTTTATCGATGTTGGATACAGTAAAAATCTTGAGAGATAGTTTGGGTAGTGACTTGGTAGTACGTGGAGATTCGGAAACCAAGAGGATGTATTAAAAAACTAGGATGCTACAGGGAATGAAATAATAAGTAGTTTTAGATGGTAATCAGCGTAGTTAACAAAGCCCTATGACTGTTACACATGTTGTCATGGACAGTGTTATTTTTATCTTTCTTGTGAATCTTATTAGATGTTTGGTAAAGCTGAATAAATAGCTGCCACATCATGCTTATCGCCAGGGTTATCAGACAATGAATGTCGGCCCTATTCACACTGTTCCATACATTTTGAAGTATATATTTTGATAAGTTATCTATCTATCTTCCCGATATCCTATACATCTTTCGCTATCTTTATCTGTATTTCTTGCAACTACATCGTTATTTGATAAGTCTATTGAAAAGAAACAATAGATATTTTAGAATGTATGTCATGCTGTTATTTGAAATAAGAATAGTTAAGTATTAATGAAGAATAGATTATGATTATTAAAAGAAAGATGCAGATATCCTAAGAAAGGAAGGAGTCAGAGAATTATTTTAATTTTTAAGAAATGAACTATAATTTTATAAAAATATATCCAAATAGAAATATACAAAAATATTAAAAATGATTTAACGTTTTCTTATTGTTGATTATATTTAAAAATATAAGTATTGCATATTTAAAGAATATAATAACATTCGATAATTATAATATATGTGAAACTAAAACAGGTGATAATTAAACCCGTGTTATGGCATTATACATGAGTATGGCTTATGGAATAAATGTATTAGAGTTTACGAGCATTAGAGAACAAACATTATAGGTAATCATAATATTTGAACAATATGCAGAGTGACTTATATAGAGTTACAAGAAAATGTAATTTTTTTTTAAGGGGAAAAACCATATTGATTGTAAATTTATAATGTTTATAAATGATGTTTATCCACATATATAATTTATAATATGGTAACTTTAATATTAAAAGGTAAAGAATAGTATTACCCATAAAATAGTTAAAATAAGTAATATAATAAACTTAATGAGAAATAAATAAATAACTTATAAAAGGTATAATAATTTTAATCAACTATAAAAGAAATCTAAAAATGTATAATTTAACTATTGTAGCGGAAAGAAAAATGAGGATATCCCTTGTAAATAAATGTAAATAGATTTGTTTGTTTTATCTTAATTTTGATTGTTGTTAATAAAATTCTAAAATTTGTTTATTAAAACTTGTGTCTGAGTTTTGTTTTCTCTACATCATTGCATGAATTCATAGGGTATGTTTACCGTCATTAAACTAAGTATATAATTGTTTGCACAAAATATAAATAGAGAAGTATATTTAATCTTAAATATTTATTGATGTTTTTTGTAATTGAATAATTATAAAATTGCATTGCGTTATTGGTCATAAATCCATTGTCATAATAATTTGCTAAATTGTATGCTATTAGTTGCCACTTGCTTCATTTATCAGATTATCTAAACACTGCCACTTACTAATTTATTTTATTACTTAAAGATAAAAAAGGAGGATATTAGATTATTAACTAATTTATTACGGTTATAAATTTGCGATAAAAGAAAAGTTGTACTAGTTAGATTAAACAATGAAGATTGTGATTATTATTATTATTGTTTTATTATTAATCTAATTTCAGAGTAGTAAATTATGACACAAAATCCCTTATCATATTTTGCTACCTTATTTTAATTTAACCTTGAATAAATTTAAGAACCTGAGATTATTTCATTTGAGCTAGATAATTACTATTATTGTTATTATAGATAAAAGATTGATACTTTAATTGTTAAATGAGTCTTAGTGATTAGAAGTTGCAGAAGTCATAAGAACACTATGTTGTTATTATATGTAATAGTAGTAAAAGGGGGGATAGTGTTCTTATGCCATTGAGGTGGTATCCGATGGGATATTATCTCAATGTAATCTACTTTGTCACCCTTATTTCCACTTCTAGTCTCATGAATTATAGAATAGTTATTTGAGTTAGTCTAAAACAGAACCTAAGTTAATTTTAAGAAACCTGAGCTAGTAAAGCATTTAATTGAATATCTCATTAATTATTAGAGCTAGAACCCAGCGAGGCGATTTTCACTATGTTATATTATTTATTTTGGGGGAAGTGGAGTACACATATACACATAATTACACGCAGGGTGAAAGGGTAGATTGTGGCATAATGTGGTGGGCTCGAGGTGTATGTAGTTACACAACATAGGTAAAGGGCAGATTGTGGCGGCCCAACTTTAGGGGCCTGATACGTTATATATAGGGCAGATTGTGGCGGCCCAACTTTAGGGGCCCGATACGTTATATATAGGGCAGAATATATATATATATATGTATATAATGTTTATAATATATGCTTTTTATGACATTTAAAAAAACAGTGTACAATTGTACTTTTCTTACTGGATATTTTTGTGTTAATGCTCTTTTTTATTTCAAAAATATACACGTGGTACAATCTTGTTTGTCTCATGAAATGTTACCAACAGTACATTACTTGATGCATTACCTAATTCCAACTCACTTTATACATATATCTCATCAACATTTACTACTTAAAACTTCAATGCACTATAGTGTAAAAAGTCTGTTAATTATTACTTTACAAAATCTGAACATTTCAACACTTTAAAATAAAAAAAATCCAATGAAAACAACATTTTCATCAAATTCAAAAAAACACACCCTCTCACCAAACCATGACCATTTTATAAACTGTGCAAATTCGGAAAATGTATTTGCTGCGATGTGAAATACATGCTGTAGTGCAATGTGACATAGCGGCCTGTAATCTGTAGCACAACAAAAAAGTTGTATTATAGAAAATGCGGGTTCGAATGTGTTGGCTGTGGAAACAGCATTTTTATGTGTTTTAGCATGAAAACGGTGCCATGCATTGGGATATGGTGGCTATTCGACAAATACCCAAAAATCTTCTGTTTCAAGTAAGTACAACCTTTATAATTATTTTTAATCACAGAGGTTGTTTAAATTGTTTTTTAATAAAATAATATAAGTGAACCAATATAAGAAATTCAAATTAGGATTTGTCCCATCATTAACAAACAAACATATAGCAATGTACCTCATATGCAAAAAAAGTCTTTAGCAATGACACTATGAAACCATCAATGCTAGCAGATCACTTCAACACAATTCACTATGACAAAAAAGAATCAATTACTTAAAGATAAAATTCTGAAGAAAAATATAATAGATAACATGTTTGTTTCATCATCAAAGCAAAACGATAATGGATAAAGAGCATTGTACGAGATATCCCTACCCTACTCATCACAAAGTCTGGTGAGCCACACACCATTGGGGAGAAACTGATTCTACTGGCCATCATGGGAATGTCAAACACTGTACTCCACTAACTTGCATAAGATGTTATAAAAAGGATTTCTTTATCAATGAAATGAGTCATGATGTGGAAACTGTTTTTGTAATAATTTGCAAAATTTGTGTTTACATTCCAATTAGATAAGTTAACATTATCCCATAATAAAACATTGTTTCTGGTGTACATTCCCTTTATTCAAGATGAGAAAGTACATGAAAAGCTGTTTTTCCTAGTATTTTATAAACTAAACCAAAGGCAAATCACTTTTTAATCTAATGGAGCTATTTTTCAGGGGAAAAGCCCCATTGAAAAATATAATTTCTTTTGTGACAGGTGGTACAGCAGCTATGTTTGGTCATTATTGTAGTTTCATAAGATACCTAAAACAACATATACATGAAGTGTTAGCAGTTCACTGCATAATCCATAGGCAACATTGAGTAGCCATGAACCTTAGCAAAAATTGCATCAATCACTTCTATGTCATAACAGCTGTGAACAAAACTCAAAGCAAGACTTAGAACACTAGACTGCTCGATTATGTGAATAAAATGATGAAGATTTCTAAATATTGGTTCTCCATACCAAAGTCTTCACTTTCAAAAGCTTTATGTTTGGTGAGAGTTTCTGTACTTTTTCATTTTGTTTTAGAGTTTTAGGAAGATGATAATTCTAGTTTAAAAAAAATTATTGAAAAATAAACATATTTCATATTTAATCAGTATATTTGGCAAATTTAATGATGTTAATTTACAACTGCAAGAAGACAATTTGAATCTCATCAAAGTAAAATTGGTCATATCAACTTTTGTAGCCATTTTTACGCAAAATATTGAAAGATCTGAACTTTTCTAGTTCTCCAACCTATTTAAGATAGGCACAATCCATGAAAAAAACATCTTGTTATACATTAACCACTTGGAGGCTCTTCACTTCTATTTCAAACTGTTTGAATATATTCTATCATTGAAAATACTGGACTGCATAACTAACCCATACATTTCTAGCACAGAACCAAATATAATTTTGCAAGATGAGCTGATAACAATCAGCACGAATGAGGATGTCAAGGTACAATTCAAACAGGATTATCAGATGTTTTGGCTGCAACAAGATATTCCACTTCTGTACCAATTCTATTGACTGTTGTACAAAAGCATTTTTAATTTCTTATCTCTCCTTTTTAATATGTTATCTATTTTAAATTTACAACTCTGCTAATAACTTTCCATATGTCTTAATTTCACCTATAAATTTCAAATATTTATGTAACATATTAAACATTAAGCATTTGTTCAGAAGTTTGCTGATCATTTTGAAAAGATACTGATCTTAAACTGTATGCATTATAGGTACCTCTAGTTAAAGTATTCTTTTTATCAGCTACTTTATTAATTTTTGGGGAGTACTTTGAATCTACTTGTTGAAAGCTTACTAAACTTTGTAAAAAGTGGCTGATAATCTATGACAACTATTTTGAAAGTTCTATTTTGATGTATTCTATTATGATTAAGTTTCACTATAGGTACAATATTAACATTGGAAATGGGGTAACCATGAGAATCTTTAGCATCTCCTACATCTTTGTATCTAGTATCAGAGCTATGCTCCTTGTTTCAAGAGCATCTAGGATCTCAGACACCTTTTCAATAATATATCTATTGGCTGGTTGATTCACTGAGGCAAGTTCTGTTGGATAATTCTGACTATCTGATGCTCAGATAAGGAAAGACTATCAAAGTGTTAGCTTAACTGCCTGGTGACAGAAAAACTGTCTATAACAACCATAATGTGTAACATATATTTGCTGGGTGATTTGATAACATATATAATTATGATGATCTTTGCCCCAGAAAATAGAAAGTATCATATATTTAAAGTCTCCTTATGTTTGAGGATGATCAGACAAAGACTGCCAACATTTTTTCTGTGTAGATGTAAAAGTGATTATTAAATATGATGTTTTTCTTTCTCTGTAAAAGAGCACAAGAGCAAAGAACTTTTCTAGGCTTTGAAAAACTCCGATGGATTTTCTAAATGTTTACTCCTAAAGGGCTTTATTATCATAAGTTTGAGAACTATTGAACTGTTTACAAATACATCATCACTCTTTATATTCTGGGTTATAGAACTATTCTCCATCAATGACTTGGCAAACATTTGATCCTGACTGCGGTTTGTGGAATTGCTACTGACTTTAAATATATCTTTAATAAGTGCATCAATTCTACCTATATAATGTCTAGAATCACAGCTAAATTGATCTTAACTATCTCTCTAAGCATTCTGAACTTCTAAAATCTAATGCAGAATATTCTGAAATCTATCCTCTAATTGCAATTGCTCAATAATAGTTTCCATCATTCCATTTGTTTTTTCAAACCCATGTGAATGCATTACGTGGGAGCTTAGAAATTTGTTTAGGACCTATTTAGAAAAAGAGCCTAAGAGTTGGGTGAAGCAGACAAAACATGTACTTCAGTATATCAATTGGAGATTGAATGAATCTACTGGATTCTCACCCATTCGATTACACTTTAATCAAATTACACCCATACTATACAAAAATACAAACCCATAACTACTGAACCCAAAATAAATAGAGAAAATGACATTTTACAAGCTCATGAACAACTTATTAAAATGGCAAATTATAGAAATCAAAATAAAAAATGCATTTATGAACTCTGGTCAGACTTTTAATTAAGATTAAGTATTTGTGTTGGGCAAGAATGTATAATTAAAGATGATGCAGGAGATAACAGCTCATATAAATGGCCCTGAGATTTTGGAGTAATTGTTATTTAGTTATTCACTTTTATCCTATTTGTTAACTGTATTGATACAGCTTTGTATGCTATTTGTGATCTTGTTTGAATTGCTGTGCTTCTGTCTGCATCTGGAGATCACCATTGCTAATATTACATTTTCCTGTTCACCATTAGAAAATTCTGCTGAAATTATATTACTGTCTTCCAATTGCTAAATAAGATCATCTCTGCAGAATGCCAAAAATACATGCCATGTGGAATCTTATCTACAACTTGCCATACTAAACCAGTCCAAACATGAACCCTGAATCCATGATCATTCCTGCAAGATCATGTCACAAATGTTTAAACAAGTATTGATTCCTAGGATTGCTTCCAGCTCCACAAACATATAAATGGGAACCAAAACCTTTGTACGAACCTTAAAGTAAAATAAACTGTGAGTGCTTCTGAAAGACATCAGTCAGACCAAGAACTACACCTCATATTTTCACCAGGATTTATTTCTCTAGTTCAATCTTTTGTTAAAGTCTCAGCATCATCTTAAAAGAACCCTTTCTTTTTAATACATTGTACATTTTTAAATTAATTGGCTTTAAATATTTATTGTGAATTTTATTCATAGTGTGTTGGAATCGTAGTTTTAAGATTCCATATTTTTTTAGTTATTTATCTGTGACTGTACTGCAAGTTTCTATTCTTATATGCTTACTGTTTTTTATTATTTATATTACTAACCCTTGACACATACTTGGGCAGATATTAGTCATTTTCTTTTATCTTACCTGTTCCCTTTTCATTATAATTAATTTAGACAAGCTTGATTTGCATTTCTTGCATGCCATAAATCTTTTGTCTGGAAGTTTATCGAGGGTATTGTTCTGGTTCTCCTTTATCAGAGACTTTGTTTTCTTCTCTTTAAGATCACGTAAAATCATAATCATTTTTTCTTGTATTGGGACAACCTTGAAAGCCTTGAATGTGGTTTATCTCGAACTTTTCTGTGGACATATGACATTCCTGGTCTTGATGCTTGATTCTTGGTCAAGGAAAGCTTGCCCATGCTGTTTCTTTGTGTTTCCTACAAGACTGCTTTAGTTTTGAAATCTCCAAATAGGAAAACTGTAATTGGTTTTTATAAATCGATAGCAGGAAATATTACAAATCCCTCTTTTTAAAGTATAGGTGATAAAATGAACCTAGCTGCTAGGGTATTTAAAGTTTCCATACTCACATACACTCTAGGATGAATGTGCTGGAAGAATCTAGGATAAACTTTTATATTTTATTTGCCTGAGATTTATTTTCTTTTAAAATTCAATAAATTTTAAAATTATTTAAAAATTAGTTTCACTGATCTTTACTTCTGTTGTCTTTTCTCAATTGTTTTAGCAATTTTAAAGGTATATTTCTCATCCTGGATCTATCTGGTAGAATTCATCATCATGATTAACTTTTGATCATTGTAAATGAAGTGTTGTAGGCCATTAGGCTCCTAGAAGCACCCTCAGGGATCAAAAGAAGATAGAAATGTCCAGTACAATTCATAGTGTTGCAAAATGCATCATATCTAATTTCTTTGCTTGTTTTAACAATGTCTTCTAGTTTCATGTAATTATTTATTTTAAAAAATTGCTCTATATCTATTTTCTTAAGAGATATCAACTATTTGGGTTGGTTGTATTAATCAAAGAACTTTTGTCCATTTATGTTTCAGGTGTTTATTATTTATTTGTTATTAATATAATAGATTGATCGTTATCTGATATCAACTTCTTTATTGTAATTTTTTTATTAAGGTCACATCTAAACAATTCTATATAATATTCAAATTAACATTGCTTATATCTAGTATGCTAGGATATTTTATCAAAATACAATTTTTGCTGTAGGATAGTAAATTGATTTCACCCAGTCCAAAACTATTTGTTAAATTTAAAATTAATTATTATGGGATAGTGAAATTGTATGGTTTACTTTTCAGCTTCTTCTCATAAATGCATACCAGATTTTCTTTGACAATGAACCCATTGCTAATTTTGAATATTATTCTACATAGAATATTGCTGTCTTAATAATAGCACACATGATAGTATATGCACAATGTTTTGAGAGGTATTATTGTTTTCACTTCAGGAGGTGCTTGGTCTGACCAGTGACAGTACTAGAATGGGAATCAAACCTGGACTTTTAGATTCTAAAATATTGAAATTTAATGTAATGTTCTAACCTACTGAGCTATCTCATAGAATGTTACCTTAAAATTCAATAGTCAATAATCTAATGGTCCAGGTTTAATTCCCATGCCAGTATTGTTGCAGGTCAAGTCAGCAACACCTGAAGAAGAGAGAAAGTAATAACTCTTGAAACGTTGTGCATATAGTAACTTGTGTGCTATTATTGACAAATAAGTGCACTTTTGAAATTTAAATATTGGTGTCTTTGTTGAAAACTTTCTTCTTATTTCTTTCTTCATTGATTTTCATTTTATATATTACAATCTAACCACTGACATTTTCAAAAAAGTTTGCACTGCTTTTAATATTGATTATTTATATTGGCTATTAGTTATGCCAGTTAAATAATTACTAAACACTGGAATGTGTTGCATTACTTTATTCAGCTTGATATAATAAATATGCATTATCTCAAATAAAAAGCTAATATTCTTTACGAAATTCACAAGTTTATTTGTAGTTTTAATTTATTAGTTTCCTTTTATTAGAAAAGCATTTAAGCTTTACAATAATTAGAAAAACAAAAAATATTGTTTTGCAGATAATTAGAAGAAAACATAGATGAAATAACTTTTAGGAAACTGTCGCCTGTTGTGGCTTGACTTGTTTAATTAAATTGATAAAATTTAATTAAAGTGGATATAATTATTGCTATTGAAATTATATTCGGAACTGAACATAAAATATAGAAGTTTGTAAAATAATTTTGTTTATTTCTTATCTTTATAAATAATATATTTATTTATTGATCATTTAAATCTAAAGACAATACAATAATAAATCACAAGTCAGATTTTAAAAAAGTTCATAGAACGTGTGGTGTGTGTTCTTATATGAAATTCAATGTATTGATTTTTAAAAACAAATCCCAAGATATTTTTTGAATGTTCTAGTGATTTGTCTCTGATGTAAGAAAGCAAGTGTTATATAAAAGTTTATTTAAAAACGATTGGGAATCTGGAATTTATTTAGATGATATATAGTAACAGTCAGAATCATCTATCTTGCTAACACACTGCAGAATTCAAACCCCAGACACAACTGAACATTCCATGAGGGGTTGCCTTCTAGATATACTAAGTTCGAATCTAAAGCCCAAATTTCACAGTGCCATCTATGTGATAACGCATCTGATGCTACTACTAGTATAACCCTATACGGGTGCCTAGTGGTCAGGGAGAAACAAAAGACTCTATACTAAAAGAAGTTTGGCTGGCTAATTAACATCTATGGATTTACAAAAGAAATGCAGAAAATATATATATATAGACCGAGACAGTGATAGGAATCAAATAAAATAAGAGATCAAATTTAGTTTTAAATAAGATACACTGTCTTTCATATATTTATGCAAAAGATCCCCCCCCATTCAAAAATGTCTAGTGTGATTCGGTCTAATTGGAAACACAATAAAGTTGTGATTCGTTAAAAATGAAAAATAAAATCATAATTTTGATTTTTAGTATTGATGGATTTAAATAGAATGTTATATCGTCTTATTTTATTTTATTTTTTTTATCTGTCTCAATAAAAAAAAAAAAAGAAAGAAATTAATTATCCAATCATTAAAAAGAAAGAAAAAGGATACTTGAGTTAAACTGAGGCATTATTCAAATTAGACACGTCGTTGAAGAAAGAAGAAATTTTTTTTCTCTCTATCGTCTTACACAGAGGGCTTTAACAAAACGTGAAAATAAAAATAAAAAGTTTTACTAGAGAAATTATAATGAAACTGGAATAAATTAAGAGCTTCACTCTCTCCATGCTGTGCCATGACTTTCCATTAATAAAATAACCTGCCTTCGTTTGAATAAAATGGACCATAAAACTGGAAGGTAATTTTTATAAAATACTAAGACATAATAATCAAATATTACAAAGTGAATTTTTCGAACTAATTGCGTAGAATTTGTTCAATAAATATTAAGACATCTTTATTATACTTTTATGTTTGACCGAATTATAGATATTTAACTGCTTCTAAACTCATTGTAGTGTAATGAAGTTTATGTGTAAGAATATGCTTCTACATTTGGCTAAAATATAAATGCCTCAATTATCAAATGATAAATACTCTATAAATCATAAATATTTAACTGCTTTTAAACTCATTGTAATGTAATAAAGTTTATGTGTAAGAATATGCTTCTACATTTGGCTAAAATATAAATGCCTCAATTATCAAATGATAAATACTCTATAAATCATAAATATTTAACTGCTTTTAAACTCATTGTAATGTAATAAAGTTTATGTGTAAGAATATGCTTCTACATTTGGCTAAAATATAAATGCCTCAATTATCAAATGATAAATACTCTATAAATCATAAATATTTAACTGCTTTTAAACTCATTGTAATGTAATAAAGTTTATGTGTGAGGATATGCTTCTACATTTGGCGAAAATATAAATGCCTCAATTATCAAATGATAAGATACTCTATAAATCATAAATACTTATCTGCTTCTAAATTTACTATAATGTCACAAAGATTATGTGTAAAAATATACTTCCATACTTGGCTAGAGTATGAATGTTTTAATTATCAAATGATAAGATAACGAAATGTTATATAAATCATAAATGTTTAATTACTACCAAATTTCTTCTCACAAAGGAATTAATGAACTATCATTGAATTAGGATATTCATAATTTTCTTCTCTCAAGTGAATTCAAAATGAACTATTAAGTGAATTCGGAATGAATTGTTGTTAAACCAGAATGATCCCAAGCTTTTCCCATAAAAGAATTAATGAACTATCATTGAATTAGGATATTCATAATTTTCTTCTCTCAAGTGAATTCAAAATAAACTATTAAATGAATTCGGAATGAATTGTTGTTAAACCAGAATGATCCCAAGCTTTTCCCGTAAAAGAATTAATGAACTATCATTAAATTAGGATATTTATAATTTTCTTCTCTCAAGTGAATTCAAAATAAACTATTAAGTGAATTTGGAATGAATTATTGTTAAACCAGAATGATCCTAAGCTCTTCCCATAAAAGAATTAATGAACTATCATTGAATTAGGATATTCATAATTTTCTTCTCTCAAGTGAATTTAAAATGAACTATTAAATGAATTCGGAATGAATTATTACTAAACCAGAATGTTTACAAGTTTATTCTCATAGAGGAATTAATGAACTATTGTTGAAATTGCAAATTGATTGTTATCTAATAAATTTTTGTTACTCAAAATTAAATTGGTTGTCCATTTATCCCATTCTATTTTGTTTATCTACCACATCATTCACCAATTATAGCATTGATTCATGAGAATCTCATGTTCTCTGAGCTACGTCTGACATAACTTGACCAAGGCCAGTCAGGTTGTAGTAAGACAGAACTCTAATGGCGCTGTTTGGAAAACCAAACATATAAATGTTTAGATGTTCCCAGTCTCTATTGTACTACATCCTCTGATGAGCAGGAAATATTGTTGTAGGTGCCATTAACATCTGCACTAGGAATGTCAATTGATAATTCCTTCCTACAGCATGCTCATCAGAAAATTGTTACGACTGACGTAATAAAACGGTTGTATGGCGGTCCGGTTACAATATATATATATATATATAGACCGAGACAGTGATAGGAATCAAATAAAATAAGAGATCAAATTTAGTTTTAAATAATTTCACAAAATTTATTTATATAAAATATATATATAACACCACTGTCTGCTTATATGAGACAGGGATGCGTATTAAATAATTGTTGGCATTATATTCCAATAAAATAAAATAAAAATTTTAAAGCAAAGTGATATATTCTATTCCTCGGGCTAATAGCATTACAATAATGTGCTTGAAGCGATAGGAACATGTGTGAGGTGCTTTGAGTAATTATACAAGTTTCAGAAAATATTTGAAAATTAAGTGTTATAAAATATTTATTGATTTCGAGAATAGCACGGACAAAAGCTTACTAAGCATCAAAGTGGGAAGGTGATCAAAGCATTTATTTGAGAATAATAAGAGAGTTACATTGGGATGTCAGTATTGCTGATAATGAATTTATTAAAGTTGAAGGGTGTGACATGTTTAAGTCACGGATGCTTTGTAAAATAAATATAAAAATAAAACAATATTGAATATCCGGAATGACTACGGAGGGCATCTCGCCACTAACCCGTAGGAAAGTATTTTCATGAACAGCCGAAACTTAGCGACTGGGTGACATTTGCATTTAATTCCCAGGTGTGTCATTTGTGGACACACTCTGCCTGGAAACTGCAAGAAGCAAAGAGAACGGACTTGGCCATGTAAAGAATCCTTGGAAATTTAAAACAAAGCGGTCTCAACAACCAATTCATCTACCAGCAATACGAGACTAGTGTATATAAAACATACTAAATGGGCTTTACTTGGATTAAGAAAAATGCCCAATCAAATTCCCAAAAATTTATTTAAAAGAATCTGCACATTCTTGACGTCAATGATGAACTTTGTAATTAAAGTAGAACACGGTAATTAAAAATAGAAAATGCATGCTGCGGGTTTGAAAAAAAATCATAGGTTTATTTATGCAATCATGCATTTGGGGACACATTTAATCATTGACCTCGCACATACTCTCATATTAGATTAAAATCAATAACATGTAGATTTTAAACTATGTGATTATATTATTAAAGATTAGAATCGCCTTCGAACAAGTGATTTGCAAGATAATAAAATTGGGAAAATTATTTAGAAATTTAAAATATGCCTTCATAGTGGCATCTTATTTTCAACAAAGGGAATAATTCACTTGGTCAAAGACAATTTTGACACATTATCATAATAAAATAACAGAAAGCTTAATCAATAGAAAATATTAACCCAAGGATAGAGCAAAAAATTTTGATTATATTTAAACATGTTAAAGACATACATAATGAAGTTATGTGAAATATAAGAAAACAATTGAAAATAGCTATAGCATGTTAGTTATCACAAGAGCTCTTGGGTTAATTTAGGGTTAACTCTGGAAAAGCATTTTTAAGTAGATTGATGGTCAGCAGGTTTTTATATAAATTAACAGCAAAATCTGTTAATGTTCATATTTTTGGCAGCAGCAGCAGTTCCAGGGTTCCTTGTGTGATAGCTTCTGATGGTCTACGGCAGCAGATGGCCATTCCAGAGAAAAATAGCCCTCTTGATCTCTACTCCATCATGTCAAGATTTACAAATTACTACAATAATTTTGGTTAGAAACATTAGACCTCAGAATGATTTATCTTAGAAACATTAGAATAGAGAACAAATGAAAACCCTCCTTTTTATAGTAGAATTTAACAATAGAACTGCCCTGGAGCATTACAAAAATATATCGGACTTATCAGCTGTAATTAAATCTATCCGAATGTCCAAAGGGATTCAACAAAATTTTAATTAATTTATTTTGTTAATTTCCCTTTTGACATTCGAATTACAAACTAGATTTAATTAAAAATTTACTTTTATTAATTAAAGAAAACCTTAAGTGGACATCTGCTGTTTTTAGATAAACTTATATAACATTAACTAATTAAACTATTGTCCCTCATTTATTTTAACAGAAATATTTGGAATGACTTTTATTAAATTAAACGAAAATTATTTTACTTTTAAATTGCAATATTTGAATCTATTTACTAAACGAATATTTACTAATGAATTTTATTTTAAATAAAAATACATTACAACGGTAATATATATTTGTAAATAGATTCAAACAAAATAACTTTAACAATTTATAATTTTGATATGTTTTAAAATGCATATCATAGTGTGTGCCCAATTATGACTTATATAGCCAATTTTTTAATAATCGAAATTATGTGAACATATACCCAATTCATAATATTTTATTTTATTTGGGAATGAGTTATATATATATAATACGAGCATTGTACTCGTGGTTTAAAATTAGGTGGGATTTTCAGTATATAAGCGTATTGCAGACACTACAATAGATTGGGGTTCAAACTAAAGTATGAGGGTAGGAAATAGGTGAGAAAAGGTGAAACGAAGATCTGCAAAGCAGACCTTACTGTTTCACATTCGCTTAGTGATGGAACAAAAAAAATTGCTAAAAAAAAGATCTTACAACAGGTGTCCACCTACGAAGACTGCATAAAAAAAAAATTTACAAGATAACTCATAACGTACAGTATATAACTATAATGAAGAAACGAAACTGAATTATATACCCGGATCATATTAATAAATCTACCATCTAGTGAACATTTTCTATTATCTCCCCCCTTCAACAAAATTTTATTTAACAAATCTAATAGTTTAACATTGTTTATATCCGATCTCCTTTCTCATTTATTCTGTGATGTGTCCATTTCCTTTTTTTGTTGTTGTTGTTGTTTTAAAAAAACTACTATGATCCTGGGTCTGGTGGGTAATAACTGCCTTTATAATTTGATGACCGCAGTCTCAGATTATCAGGTCTTTTACCTTGGCTGGCATTTTTTTAGCCCAGGGACTGAAATCCAGAGTGGTTAAGAATTCGGCCATTTCCTTAACTTCATCTGGTTGATATATTTTTGCTATATCAGGTGGAATATTTTCCTTGTTTTTTTAAATACTTCGATATTGGTGGTAAGCTCAGTTAGCTGGGTTTGAGGCCCTAGGTCTCATATATCATTTACTGGGAATATCCTGTCTAAATATAGTTTGGGACATTTTTTTTACTTCATGAAATATTTTAATATTGATAAGCTTGGTTAGTTGGGCTGGATGTCCCAAGTCTCGGATATCATTTGCTGGAAGTACTCTTTCCAAATAAAGTTTGGGACATTTTTTATCTTCATGAAACATTTTAATATTGAGCTTTGTTATTTGGGTTTGATCTCCTAAGTCTCGGATATCATTTAATGGAAGTACTTTTTCCAAATAAAGTTTGGGACATTCTTTAACTTCATGAAATAAATTAGTGTTGAGCCTGGTTGGTGGAGTTCGAGGTCCCAGGCCTGGTGTATCAGTCTTCTTTGTGGAATCATTTGTCTCTATTTTCTGGTTCAGGGATTCATCTGTCAATGACCCTACCGAGTTTAGGTCTGTTTCATCTTTTCTTGGTTAAATGATGCTTTTATTGTTTTTCATGCAGCATTTTTCAAATGCAAGTCAGAGGGCTTTCTGTCCCTCTCTCACTTGTGCCAATTCGTGGATGAGTTTGGTCAACTCTTTACATTCCTCAGCTCTCCTTCCGATTTGTTCTTCTCCCATCATTTCACTCTTTCTTCACTTTGCTCCCACATCTCTATAAGATTCCGGAAATGGATCTCATTATCATCCGTATTTTTTATGGCCTTGGATGATTATCATGATCAATGATGATGATGACTTTTATTTTTATTTTATTGCTATTTAATTTATCCTAAAAAAAATTTTTTTTTAAACAAATAGGTGAACTTTTAAAACACACTGTATAGCACTGATAAAGAAAATTTTTAAACTGTTTTACGTTGAGCTTACTAAAACTAATACGGTTACAAAAATACTATTATTATTTTTCCTTCTTTGACTCTCTGCGATTACTATTACGTTTGATTCCAAATTTTATTAATGGCTAATAGGCTATCTCCCTCTTGGTTATCTTGGCCTAATTACTGCTTTTATGTTTATCATTAAAAAACCCCAACTACTATCCTTTCACTACTGCAAAAATCCCTTGTATAAATCTGCTGCCAACCTGTATATGTTTTACTGCCCGTACATAAAAAAAATCTCTTAAATTCGACCTGTCAAAATATTTCACTAACATATATATTTTTAAACTCAAGCAATTTTATTTATATATGTTAACATTCGCTATATCCGGGTATACTTATTTCGTTCCTTTTTATTTAAGATTAGCATACATATTTATATTTACATAATTATTGATCTGATTCACGTCTTATTATTTGTCTAAGAAAAATTTATACACATTAAAAAAAATCAAATTACATACAGAAGAATTTAGCCTGGTGACAAAATTTATTTTGGAAGTAACTCCATTTAGTGAAATTACCCTTGGGTGCCATGTCACCCGTTAAAAATATCCATAGACTGTTAGCTTCCCAAAATTAATTTAAAATTATTCCATTTAACTACAGGCACTCATTAAAACATTAGCATTTTTATTGATTACAGAATTTTATTTATTATTGAATTTTTGAATTCCATACGATAGCCTATTACATATCTAGGTCAATACCATACAAAATTATTATTATGCTATCTTGAGCGTTGAGCCGATAAAACTTTATTTTGATAGAAAATACAATATTTGAAATATTCATAGATTGTCACAATATTCACTTGGGACAATATTTAAGTAATTCATGCCATGTGTATATAGTGTGACTTAAATGAAACAATAAATACAGATGGCTCGTATCGCACTATAGCAAGTTTGGACAAGTTCTGATTATACAGTATAAGTAATTGAATGCCCGACTCAAACAAAACATGTAATATATATGCAAATAGATAATATAGAGTTTGAAAAATATTATATATATATATCAAAATATAAATGATTTGTGTGATTAAATACAAACAAAATACTAAAATTAAGCTACAGGGATGTGGGTGTTTAAATAATTAAGATCTACAGGGATGTGGGTGTTTAAATAATCGTGGCTCCACTTTTGGGCAAGCCATGGACCCAGAAAAAAAAAATACTATGTAACAGTCAGAATCATCTATCTCGCTAACACACTGCAGAATTCAAACCCCAGACACAACTGAACATTCCAGGAGGGGTTGATTCTAGATATACTAAGTTCGAATCTAAAGCCCAAATTTCACAGCGCCACCTATGTGATAATGCATCTGATGCTACTACTAGTATAACCCTTTACCGGTGCCTGGTGTTCAGGGAGAAACAAAAAACTCTATACTAAAAGAAGTTTGGGTGGCTAATTAACGTGTATGGATTTACAAAAGAAATGCAGAATATATATATATAGACCGAGACAATGATAGGAATCAAATAAAATAAAAGATCAAATTTAGTTTTAAATAATTTCACAAAATTTATTTATATAAAATATATATATATATATAATGCCACTGTCTGCTTATATGAGACAGAGACGCGTATTAAATAATTGTTGGCATTATATTCCAATAAATGACAAAAAGGTTTTAAAGCAAAGTGATATATTCTATTCCTCGAGCTAATAGCATTACGATAATGTGCTTGAAGAGATAGGAACATGTGCAAGGTGCTTTGAGTAATTTTACAAGTTTCAGAAAATATTTGAAAATTAAGTGTTATAAAATATTTATTGATTTCGAGAATAGCACGGACAAAAGCTTACTAAGCAACAAAGTGGGAATGTGATCAAAGCATTTATTTGAGAATAATAATAAGAGAGTTACATTGGGATGTCAGTATCGCTGATAATGAATTTATTAAAGTTGAAGGGTGTGACACGTTTAAGTCACGGATGCTTTGTAAAATAAATATAAAAATAAAACAATATTGAATATCCGGAATGACTACAGAGGGCATCTTACCGCTAACCCATAGGAAAGTATTTTCATGAACAGCCAAAACTTAGCGACTGGGTGATGATTGCGTTTAATTCCCAGGTGTGTCATTTGTGGACAACACTGCCTGGAAATCACAAGAAGCGAAGAGAATCGACTTGGCCATGTAAAGAATCCTTGGAAAATTAAAACAAAGTGGTTTCAACAACCAATTCATCTACCAGCAATACGAGACTAGTGTATATAAAACATACTAAATGGGCTTTACTTGGATTAAGATAAATGCCCAATCAAATTCCCAAAAATTCATTTAAAAGGATCCGCACATTCTCGACATCAATGATGAACTTTTTAATTAAAGTAGAACACGGTAATTAAAAATAGAAAATGCATGCTTGCGGGTTTGAAAAAGAAAGCATAGGTTTATTTACGCAATCATGCATTTGGGGACACATCATTGACCTTGCACATACTCTCATATTAGATTAAAATCAATAACATGTAGATTTTAAACTATGTGATTATATTATATATTAAAGATTAAAATCGCTCTCGAACGAGTGATTTGCAAGATAATAAAATTGGAAAATTATTTAGAAATTTAAAATATGCCTTCATAGCAGCATCTTATTTTCAACAAAGGGAATAATTCACTCGGTCAAACATGATTCTGACACATTATCATAATAAAATAACAGAAAGTTTAATCAATAGAAAATATTAACCCAAGGATAGAGCAAAAAATTTTGATTATATTTAAACACGTTAAAGACATACATAATGAAGTTATGTGAAATATAAGAAAACAATTGAAAATAGCTATAGCATGTTAGT
Source organism: Epiperipatus broadwayi (assembly GCA_028023455.1). Taxonomy (NCBI): domain Eukaryota; kingdom Metazoa; phylum Onychophora; class Udeonychophora; order Euonychophora; family Peripatidae; genus Epiperipatus; species Epiperipatus broadwayi. The sequence continues at coordinate 2,277,813 of JAQFVV010006331.1, forward strand.
TATCACAAGAGCTCTTGAGTTAATTTAGGGTTAACTCTGGAAAAGCATTTTTAAGTAGATTGATGGTCAGCAGGTTTTTATATAAATTAACAGCAAAATCTGGAAATGTTCATATTTTTGGCAGCAGCAGCAGTTCCAGGGTTCCTTGTGTGATAGCTTCCGATGGTCTACGGCAGCAGATGGCCATTCCAGAGAAAAATAGCCCTCTTGAGCTCTACACCATCATGTCAAGATTTACAAATTACTACAATAATTTTGGTTAGAAACATTAGACCTCAGAATGATTTCTCTTAGAAACATTAGAATGGAGAACAAATGAAAACCCTCCTTTTTATAGTAGAATTTAACAATAGAACTGCCCTGGAGCATTACAAAAATATATCGGACTTATCAGCTGTAATTAAATCTATCCGAATGTCCAAAGGGATTCAACAAAATTTTAATTAATTTCTTTTGTTAATTTCCCTTTTGACATTCGAATTACAAACTAGATTTAATTAAAAATTTACTTTTATTAATTAAAGAAAACCTTAAGTGGACATCTGCTGTTTTTAGATAAACTTATATAACATTAACTAATTAAACTATTGTCCCTCATTTATTTTAACAGAAATATTTGGAATGACTTTTATTAAATTAAACGAAAATTATTTTACTTTTAAATTGCAATATTTGAATCTATTTACTAAACGAATATTTACTAATGAATTTTATTTTAAATAAAAATACATTACAACGGTAATATATATTTGTAAATAGATTCAAACAAAATAACTTTAACAATTTATAATTTTGATATGTTTTAAAATGCATATCATAGTGTGTGTGCAATTACGACTTATATAACCTACTTTTTAATAAACGAAATTATGTGAACATATACACAATTCATAATATTTTATTTTATTTGGGAATGAGTTATATATATAATATGAGCATTGTACTTGTGTTTTAAAATTAGGCAGGATTTTCGGTATATAAGTGTATTGCAGACACACTACGATAGATTGGGGTTCAAACTAAAGTATGAGGGTAGGAAATAGGTGAGAAAAGGTGAAACAAACATCTGCAAAGCAGACCTTACTGTTTCAATATTCAGCTTTAGTTGTTCACTAAATAAGAATTAATTTTCAGCCTTACATATTTGTAGATATGATTCCATATGCAGATTGTTAAAATAATCATAACTTTTTAAAAGAGGTAAAATAATGTACTAGGTGTTGTGTAATATTGAAAAATGTCTAAATAAAAATGAAGAAAATTCCAAAATATTCTTTGAATGTGTATATATATATATATATATATATATATATATATATATTTTAGCAAATTCAAAGAATATATTTATATATATATATATATATATATATATATAACAAACTAACCAAAGGAAATGCATATAAAAACAAAAAAATAAAGACTTATAAATCCAATAAATAATATAATATTTCAACCAGAGGACTGGTTTTCATCAGAAAGAAAACCAGTCCTCTGGTTGAAATATTATATTATTTATTGGATTTATAAGTCTTTATATATATATGTGTAAATTATTAATCAATGTCTGTATTCCAATTATAATAAAATATATATAATTATTCAAAACAATACAATAATTAATACAGTAACAATATTTTAAACAAATATATACCAATTTAATAGAAGTACTTTCAACTATCTATGTAGTCATTGTCAACTAGACTCAAATTGTATTAGAAAAAACCGTTACAAATGTAAACAAAAGCAATACGTCATACATCAATTTTCCCACAATTCATTAATTTTTATATTGGCTGTCTGTCTATTTATCAACTGTTGCTTTTCACTTTTTATTAACATAGCTTCTTTAATTTTGCATTTATTATTATTTCTTTCAATACACAGAATTTTAACTTTATTAAAATCAAAATCAAAACCATAATTACATGTTACATTATGATCAAAAAATACTGATGGTGATACATCATCATTTCTAACATTCTCTTGTCTTGATTTTTGCACTCGTTTATATAATAACAAATGCTCCCTTGATCTTTTCTCTAATGTATTGAAAGAAATAATAATAAACGCAAAATTAAAGAAGCTATGTTAATAAAAAGTGAAAAGCAACAGTTGATAAATAGACAGACAGCCAATATAAAAATTAATGAATTGTGGGAAAATTGATGTATGACGTATTGCTTTTGTTTACATTTGTAACGGTTTTTTCTAATACAATTTGAGTCTAGTTGACAATGACTACATAGATAGTTGAAAGTACTTCTATTAAATTGGTATATATTTGTTTAAAATATTGTTACTGTATTAATTATTGTATTGTTTTGAATAATTATATATATATATATATTTAGATTGATTACATGAACCATTACTTTGTCACCTCAGAATTGTTCACAAATAATACTTTCATTAAAGCCATGACTCCAAATGTAAGTTGTAGTTTTATTCATCTTATTTTGTAATATAATGTATATAACAGAATAGATGTGTTAAAAATTGTCATATTTAGCATGTCATTTTCTATGCTTTAATTTTATCTTTATGTTTTTTTAGATTAAAGTCAGTGATTATTTTCCGTCAATATTCTAAAGCCATCTTTTTTTTATCAAAACTAGTTTATTTATGCCAGGTTTTAGCAAGATGTGTACAATATGCTTATATATAAAAAATTAAAACAAACAAAAATAAAATATAGATATCAATGCTAATTGAAAATTTTCAGTTAGGTTAAAGTTTATTAAGAATCAGAAGATCTATCAAAATCTATTAATTCCCATGTGATCTTGTAAGTCATTTCATGTGCCAACCTCATGTCCTTGTCCCCCATTGTCTTCAATCTAATTTTAAGAGTTTCCTGAGAGTCAGTGCAATTTGCATCAAAAAGAAGAGAGCACCTAATAAGCAACATAGAATACGCTAAAAAGATGACACTCCTAACTATAGCAAATATGCCTGTGTTAATTTCATGTGTTAAAGTTGAACAAAGAATAAATTAGGGGTCTACTTGGTGCAATGCAGTACATTGATTGAAAATATGTTCAATGGTGTCCTGTTTTCGATGGCATAATGAGCAAATAAGGTCTAAAAATGAAAAACCCCTATTTATTGCCAGAAAGGAAGCAGTGGGAAGGGCATTAAAGTTAACCGTGTTAAGGAAATCAAAGTACTTCAGGTCAAGCCACAACTATTTAAAATTTTTAATAAGGCCAAAATTAGAAATGTTGAAGACTGTCCTATTTGGTATATTGAGATCATGAATTAGATGATATGCATCCCAATAGCATATTTTTGAAGGTTTAGATCCAGCAGGTGGTGCAGTAATTTTTGTAATGTCTTCTATTAATTCTGAAAGCCAAAAGATTTGACAAAGTGGAGTAGTTTCAGTAGGCCTTATGTCAGATTGAGACATGAATAGTGGGAAAACTCTAATGAATGTATGATGGTCAAAAATACCAAAAATGATAGAAAAGAAAGAAAGAAATGTTAAAAGCATTCCAGAGAAAGAGATCGAAATGCTGATAAATTCTTTTTTTTTTTTGGAAAAAGTAAAAGAAAAAAGAAATTAATTAATTGAATTGGAACACTTGAGCAGGAGAGAACACAGGATATTTTGGAAAGAGTGATATTAATTTATATATATTTTTGATGCATTAATTTGGATGACTATGCTTTCATGGTTATAAAGAAATGTATTTTGAATCTAATTTATAAAATGTCAACATTTGAATAATGGGTGAACAGCAGATAAGTGAAGGGCATCACCATACTATACAAATACGGAGCTGATTCTACCTACCACCTGCCAGCATGAGAAACCTAAGTACCTCACCAAGATGCAACACTAAATAAAGTAGAGTTAAATGAAAAGGATCAAATCTAATATGATAAACAAGTTTCCATTGAAAGGATATGTTGTTATTACTTTGCTTCACATCTCATTAATACTGCAAATGGACACTAATGCCAGACTTCACCAATAACAGATATTTCTCTTAAATAAAATAAAACCTCAATTTCTTATGGATTGTGATCTTAGAACTATCTAAATGTATGTAAATGAATGTGTCATTATTAAAACCACAGGGTCCACAAGGTAATATGATTCTCTTTATATTAATATAAACTTAGAATTGCCTATCATTACCATCTAAATAATTATATATGTGTTATTTAGTAAAAAAAAATTGTTTATTGTTATTGCTTTGGTATACTTTGATATGAGAATTATTGATATGTTTTTTGTCTTATGAATAATATGTTTTAATAACTTAATAATAAAAGTTATATACTTACATTATAACTGGAATTATCTATTGATTTATCATTTATGTTTGTCTATTGCTTTTCCTGCCAAGATATATTGCAAAACTAATTAAATAGGCCTGATATGAATAGGCACAGTATGTATTAAATAGATTTTAAACTCAAACCTTATGTTTAAAAAATATATTTGAGCTATTAACTAATTGAATAAAGGTTTAAAGACTGGAAATTCAATACAGCTAATCACAAGTTAGACACGAGTAGGTTTAATAGATTTAGAAAGAGGGAAAGGGAGCATTCAAATACGTGTGTTTCTTCGTATACCTTCTCCCAACCCTGAAAACAAGCTATCTTGGGTCAGACACCTCATTAAATAGTAGAAGTAGGATCTTTAAGTGTTATAGGGAAAATATAATTCTCACTGTACTAGTGAGTCTGGCGCTTGAGGTCAGCTACCTTCTGATGCTCATAAATATACTTTTTCTTTAGAAGTTTATTTATAGATTTTACTTAAGAGATAATGGCCACCAGAGAAACTTTTAACTGAAATTTTTGAGTTAAATTCTTAGATAAGATCTATGCAAGATTTAAAAATTGGAATTTTATAAAATTCCAAAAGATAATTGATTTGTATTTGAATTTCAATTCAGGAGACAGTGGTCAAATACTGTCTACAGGTGTTATGGCGACTAGACAGCCATAGTATTACATCCATTATCTTGTGTGTTACACTTAATCATTTTAAAGATTTACTATTGCCAAGTATTATAATTGATATATGGGGCTGTTGGTTAAAATAACTTCCCAATGAATGGGGCTACGAAAATTGGAGAATGGCAAGTTGATAAGAATTTCTTTTTTAATTATTTTGTCTCACAAATATTGCATTGAAAAATAAAGCACCAGATAGAGGAAAAATAGGAGTGAAAATTACAGCTTCAACAGTAGAGCAGGTGACAATCAGCATAGTATTTTGTGAGCTGGGGTGGTCAGCCCGGCACATTGTATAGAGAAAAGTAAAAAAATAAATTGTGTTATTATTTTACTCAGAGTTCATTTTTCTTAGAAATATTTTATAAGAATAGAAGTAGAAATAAAATAAATGAAAACCCATTTCCAAGAAAGAAAAAGAAAATGGACAAGGATAGCACAGATAAAGCAGGAGAGACTGGTATGATGAATATTATTATGAGAAAGTTGCAGGAAATGGAAGAAAGAATGGAATTAAAATTTGAGAAAATGAGGGAAAGACAGGATATGTTGTTAGAAATGCAAAAAAAGCATGAGATGAGAATACTAGCAGTAGAAAAGAAACTTTATGACCAAACAGGAGAAGGTGAAGGCAAAGGGGAAGAATACCCAACCTGAAGAGAAGACAAGTTAGAGAAAGAGCAAATGAAAACCAAGATGGAGAATAAAGAGGGAGTAAGAGGGAAAACGTCCAAATGAAGCAAAATAGTGTAACAAAAGATAAGGAGGTTACAGGGAGCTGCTTGATAGCACAATTACAGGTAAACCAATTTTTTAAAGGTTATAGTGTTCACTGGGCAAATGGAAGAGGTGCCAATTGAACATTTAAAAACCTTGGAAAGATATTTTACTATTAATGTGATGACTGAAGAAAGCAAATTGGTTATTGCCTGTAGAAACTTGGTAGAAGATGCATAGTCATGGTGGGATTCGCTGTTTTCATCCACCCAAAATTTATCAAGAGTATAAGAGACATGTTTTGGTCTGAAGAAAGACAAGAAATGGTGAGATATTATATAATGCAAGAAAAATATAAGATGACTAGTCAGGAAAGTTTTCCTCAGTTTTTCTGTTGTCAGGTAGCTAAGTTGCGCACCTTAGGTGCATGTAACATGACAGAAAACAATATTATTAGAGTAGTTAAGTGTACTTGCCAGTGAAAATTGAACAGATGCTCCTGGCAAATAAGAATCCCTCCATTGAAGAAGTAGCCAAATTACTAAATGCTATAGACATGAGTGTGCAGGACCATGAAAAACTGCTGGATAAGAAAAAAGTCAATAATGCTCAAACAATGAAGATGAGCAAAGAAGATAGATATTTGAGAGAGATACAAAAGGGTTAAGGGAACCTTACAGCATCCATATTATGAAAAGGAAGACCATCGGCCATTACCAAGGTCATATGGTAAACAGGGAAAAAGATTGCATCCCCCATCACCAATGTTAAGAGGTAGAGATAGAGAGTGATTAAAATAAAGGGAATGTGTGCATATATTTTTTTGTTTGCATGTGTGTTTTTGTTGTGTTTGATGTCTTAGTTGGTTAAGGCATTTCATTTTGTCATGGTTTTTAATTGATATATTATTCAACACACATATATGGCAGATGGAAGGTATATGTAGACATAAATAGGTGGTGTATATATAGAAAAGAAAAAAAAGAGATTGCAGGGATTTTTTATTAGGATTACTTTAGACCTCAAAATAAGTATACCTCACATTGAAATCTTTCCAACAGGGGGGCATTGTAACAGCAGCTGTGTTCAAACCCTGTTACAAGAAAAGTAAATAGCACTTACCAACTACCATTGATACACATAATTATTTAAATTGTCTTCAATATGTTTAAATATAATGTATGAGGAGTGAGATATATACATATGTGAGGGAGGTCAATGTTGAAATTTTTTTTAAAAGAAAACAAAATGGAAAAAGAAAGGGAATAAAGAGGTATAATTATTTATTTCAAAATACTTTTTTAAAATATGTTATTATAAATTTGAAAAATACAGTTATATGCAAATATTTTTTTTATTATTGATTGTTTCAAATATACATTTTTTTGATCGTATCTTACTTTAATGAGGGTAATGAAAAAAATTTGCTGTATATGCCTCTAGGCAATTCTTGGTTATTTGATACAATACTTAACTACTTTAAATTCTGAGAAAGCTCTAATAAATGTATGGTAGACAAAAATACCAAAAATAATAGAAAAGAAAAGAAGAAATGTTAAAAGCGTTCCAGAGAAAGAGATCAAAATGCTGATAAAATTTTTTTGGAAAAAAGTAAAAAATAAAGAAATTAATTAATTGAATTGAACAGCTGAGCAGGAGGGAACAGGGGACATTTTGAAAAGAGTGATATTAATTTATATATATTTTTGTTGCATTAATTCAGATGACTATGCTTTTGTGGTTATAAAGGGCATCAAAGTTTTTTAAAATTAACTGAGTTGCAGAAGAAATGTATTTTGAATAAATTTATAAAATGTCAATGTTTGTAATAATGGGGTAACAGCCAGATATGTGAAGGGTGACACCATCCATTACAAGTACAGAGCTGATTCTACCTACCACCTTCCAGTATGAGAAACCTAAGAACTTCACCAAGATGCTACACTAAATAACATAGAGTTAAAGAAAAAGGATCAAATCTAATATGATAAACAAATTTCCATTGAAAGAATACATTGTTATTACTTTGCTTCACATTTTGTTAATACTGCAAATGGACACTAATGCCAGACTTCACCTATAACAGATATTTCTCTTGAATAAAATAAAACATTGATTTCTTATGGATTGTGAACTTAGAACTATCTAAATGTACATAAGTGAATGTGTCATTATTAAAACACCGGGGTCCACAAGGTAATATGATTTTCTTTATATTAATATAAACTTAGAACTGCCTATTGTTATCCTTTGAATAATTATATATGGTTAAATTAGTAATTTAAATTGTAGTTTATAACTGTATCTATATTTTTTTTTTATCCCAATCAACATTTATGTGTTATTTAGTAAAAATATTTGTTTATTGTTATTGCTTTGGTATACTTTGACATGATAATTATTTATATGTTTTTTTTTTGTCTTATGAATACTATGTTTTAATAACTTAATAATAAAAGTTATATACTTACCATATAACTGGAATTATCTATTGATTTATAATTTATGTTTGTCTATTGCTTTCCCTGCCAAGCTATATTGCAAAAGTAATTAAATACACATGATATGAATAGGCATGTATGTATTAAATAGATTCTTAAATTCAAACCTTAAGTTTGAGAAATAAATTTGAGCAATTAACTAATGGAATAATGGTTTAAAGACAGGGGATTTAATACAGCTAATCACAAGTTAGGTTTAAGAGATTTAGAAAGAGGGAAAGAGAGCATGAAAATATGCATATTTCTTCGTATGCCTCCATTCATCTGATAGATTTTTCTCCCAACCCTGAGAATGAGCTATCTTGTGTTAGCACTTCATTAGATAGTAGAAGTAGGATCTTTAAGAGTTATAGGGAAAGTATAATTCTCACTGTACTAGTGAGTCTGGCACTTGAGGTCAGCTACCATCTGTTGCTCATAAATATACTTTTCCATAGAAATTTATTTATAGATTTTACTTAAGAGATAATGACCACTGGACAAATTTTTAACCGAAAGTTTTGACTTAAATTCTTAGATACGATCTATGCAAGATCTAGAAATTGGAATTTTATAAAATTCCAAGAGATAAGTGATTTGTATTTGAATTTCAATTTGGTAGACAGTGATCAAATACTAACTATAGGTGTTATGGCAACTAGACAGCCATAGTATTACATCCATTATCCCGTGTGATCCACTTATCCATTTTAAAGATCTACCTTTGCCAAGCATTATAATTGTATATGGAGCTGTCAGTTAAATAAGATATTTTCTCACAATCAGATTATACTTAAAATATATTTTTAATTAAATTATATATCTTTCTCCACCTGCATTAACATAAATTTCAATGAACTCTTTTGTCAAGTTGAAATATTTAATAATTTAAAAAAAAAGAAACAAAATCACTTATCTACTAAAAATATAATTGCCTTTAGGCTTTTCTTAAATTTCAAACAATGACTTCCCCCTCTGCTTAAATGTTTTTGTGGAGAAAAACAACTAATAAAACTCTCCATTTAAAATTACCTATATGATGGAACTTTTAAACATTTCCATTTCTTTTTCTTTTTACAAGCATTTAACAAAAAAAAATACAAATTACACATAAACCTCTTTGCATTTATTTAAAAAAGCATGAACATAAAAATATAATAAAATTTTATTATAAGCATATATCTAACATGCTAACTTATCAAATTATAAATTATAAGCCTTAAGTATTGGCTTTTCTTGTGTGTGAGAGCATATGATACACCCACAGACATCTCTCACTTATTTTATAACGACTTAATTTCAATTTATATAGATGGTACATGCCCTTTTTTAATGGCTTTATTACATATTCTTAGTCACTTGTTTACATAATACCATCTTATGCTTGGCCATATGAAGTGTGCCTGTTATAATATAAATATAGGGGTTTGAACTCAGACTTTCAAGAAAACATCAACTATCCACACTATCTCATACTACTGATACACATGATCATACACATGTAGAAAAGATAAATAATCATCAATATACATAATTTATGATGAATCACCACTCATCAGTTGGTTCAGATTATCATTTCCCATATATATATATATATATATATATATATATATAAATGAGATACTGATATATATATATATATATATATATATAATCAGTTCTCATTTTATATTTTAAGATAGCAAATCTTTATACTTTAATGGACAGTATTCAATCTATTCCAACTTTCTACTTTTTAGCCATCCATACCATTGAAAATCTGATGATAGAATTCCCAAATCCCATGCTCATGCCAATATTGTTGTTATGCCCATGTTGAACTCAAGTCATTCTGACCTCTCAAGTATAGGACAATATCCATTTAAATACATAGAAAAGGAATGGGCAGAATGCAGGCTTAATATGTAAGATTTGAAATAGAGCCACATTCTTATACCTAGAATTTAATTGTAAATATAGAAAATTTGAACTCAGATTTTCAAGCAACCCTCAACTATTCACAGTATCCCATACTACTGATACACATGACCTTACACATGTAGAAAAGATAAATAATCACCAATATATCTATTTCATGCTGAAGCAGCACTCATAAGTTGGGTGCAGATTATTATCTCCCATATATATATATATAATCAGTGCTCAGTTTATATTAAGATAGCATATCTTTACACTTTAATGGACAGGTTTCAATGTACTTCAAGCTGCCAATCTTCAGCCATCCATACCACTGAAAATCTGATGATAAAATGGCAAATCCCATGCTTATGCCAATATTCTTGTTATATATATTATTACTAATATTTTCGCAGATAAATGATGATTTCTTATTATTATTTTCAGGATATTCCATGTGATAAAATAGCTAAATAGCTGACATTTTGGTACAATAACAAGCACCTTTTTCAAAGCATTCTCCTTCTCAAATCATAGGAATGCATGTGAGATTTAAAAACGTTTTTATCTTTTTGTTTCTTCTCATATTTAAATTCTATTGGTTGAGAAGTTTTATATTTTATTTTATCTTCCAATAGCTTCTTTCAAATGTTGTTAATCTTTTCTTGATTCATACCTTTCATTTATGCTCTTGGCCTTTTAAAAATCTCTATAGTTTCTCTTAGCAATCTCTGGTCATATTCTCCAATTTTTGCTAGAATATTTATTTTATCAAAATTGATATCATGATTAGTTAATTTTATATGAAATAAATACCTGATGAATTGGATTTTTCTCTGAATGCCAAATTGTGTTCTTTCTTTCTAATATTTATTCTACGATTAATCTGTCCAATATATATATATATTCTGACCTACTGATTGCACCCTCACTTCCGGGAAATATAATATTAAGCAAAATGGGTCTAGCTCAGTTAAAGATTACACTCGGGTAAATACAAATAATTGATAAATAAAATATTCTGCATTAATATTAAATATTCTACTAGCTCAAATTAATAAAAATAATAATAAGGTTCAGTTTATAAAATAAATAGATAAATATTTATTAAATCATGAGACTTGGAAGTGAGATACAAGTGGCAAGAAAGAATACATTGAGCCAATATCCCATAGGATACTACATCAATGGCATAAGAACACTATCCCCCTATTTCATGTAATAATAATATATAGTATTCTTATGACTTTAGTAATAACCAATCATTAAGATTACACTAATAAATAAATTTTAATCCTTTTATTTAAACTAATTTAGCTAACATAAATCTCAGGTTCTTAAACTAATTTAAGTTAATTAAAATTACTGTAGTCAAGCATGATAAGGGATTTAATATCATACTCAACCACACCTAACTAGTAATAATAATAATAAATAATAATATTCTACATTGTATGATCTAATTTCTAGATAACTTTTCATCCACTATAATTCTTATTCGCCATAATTATAATAAGGGAATAATATAATATAATCTTTTATCTTTCATATAATACCATAATAAATATGTGGTAGTATTTTATAAATCTGAAAAATATATGTGTGGCAATGAATAGCATTATAATTCTTTATAATATTCCAATAATTAATGTATGACTATAAAGATAATGTAAATAGGATCAGTAAAGCAAAATCATACCTGAGGACCTAGTGGGACCATGAATCTAATCATTGTTTTTTGCCTGAATTGTCAGTCTCAAGGGTAGAGATGATGGCCATGTACGATTTGTTTCAGTGGGATCAATCAGCAATCATCACCACACCCAGGTCTAGAGAGATTTGGCAATGTTCTTGTGGCCCTCTCTGATTTGATTGGTGTTCTGGACATGCTGAACCTACATCACACCCAGATTAATTATAACCCACTTACAGCAGGGGCCAAAGTAGCTTAACCTTGTCCAAGGAGTGGGTCTGGGTTCTCGCTAAGCTGAGTTCTGTCTGATGAGTCATGGATGGGTCTGGGGGAGCTGCTTGGAGACTTGCCAGTTGGGCTGAGAGCTGGTTGTCCCGCATGAACTCTCCTCAAATGGATGTACCATCCCCTTGATTGACTAACATTTGATCTGTGATAATTCATATCCTTTTTTTCTCTTTTTTTTATGTTTGTACTTGAAATGCATTCTTTATATACCTGTATTACCTAATCTACTGTATAAGGTGGCTCTGTTGCTTTGAGCCACCACCCAGTTTCAGAATATCAATGTAACATTGTAGCCTTTATGGCCCACTGCTGCAGGTGACAGAATGTGGTCCCTGCACAGGTGGATCATACTTTAGTGACTTAATAAAGTTCCTTTGAGAAAAAAAAAGATAATGTAAAATGTAATTTCTTAAAAATGATCTAAAGAAAATATCATCTGTGCAAATATTATGTTTGATTCAAATCTTCTGTGTTTAACATGTATTGTAATGTGGGAAAGAAAAACAATCTTAACACACAAATTTTGAAAAACAATTTTAACAGAATTTTTATTATAACAAATAAAAATAAACAATAATCTTTTGTCAATATTTACAATTTGTATAATAAGTCTTGCACCATTATACATCTATTACTTACCTTAATTACTAATACAATAAAACATAAAATTTAAGTCTTCACTCTGACTTAAAGAAAAAAATATAATACATTTTTTCTATTTGTTTCTTTGTTAAATTTTATAATAAAAATATAATCACTTTACATTAATTTTAAAATATTATCTCTTTACTAAATATTATTATAATATGCTACCTTCAAACATACATTGAAGCATAAAGCGTAAAACACAAAAAATAACAATTTCGAATATAGATCTTATTACTAAATAATTTCTCATTTTGCAATGTTATTAGTATTATACACAAAATATCCAATGTTGGTTTATTAATACAATACATAGACATCATTACTAATCATATTATTATTATTATTATATTCAATATCTCCTATTTAATATTACTCTAATATGGAATAGTTGCAACTATTGATGTACTTCTTAATTATTAAAATAAATACAAAATTGTATCTACACTTATCTTGTACTGTTTTGTTTTACTACATTATCTATCTTGAAAAATATGCAATACTTATAAAATAAAATAAAAATATTTGAAGTTATTTAAAATTTCAGAGCAACTTCGTTTCATTTATTTTATTCGTGAAATTTACTTTATTTCCAAAATAAATATAGAATATATTCTATGATACTTTATCATTTAGTTCCGTTTGATTTTTAATTCCATTTTGCATTAACTCTATTCCCTCTTATAAGTAAATAAACTTGTCTTATTCATCCAATAACAGTTCTTAAATTCTAAATTATTTATTATTTCTTTTCAAAAAATACGATATTGTGCGATGTAATTACTTTGGAAAACCGAGATAGCGAATAGATGTGTAGGCATAGGGAAGAAACTAGAGTCTTACTCAATAGTACATATTAGATAAAACATCTTGGCACAGTGCATCAATAAAATAGAGGCATGACCTATTTGTTAACTGTACCTGCATACTTAATAAGATTACAAAATTTTATTCCTATTCCCATAATAAATCCTACATTAATAACATCTCATTGGTTTCATGTTTTTAAAATTACTACCCAGTCACTATCTTATGAAATTTTCGTATAGATTTATCAAATCTACATCGACAAATGTGACTAACTAACATAGTCAAAATAACAAATAAAAATTCCATCGTAATTATAACAATCTCAACTAATATACAAGTAAACTGTTACTTTAGTTTCCTATCAAATATTCTTGAACAAAATAGAAAATAATCACTTATCCATACTTTAAATATCTAAAATATTAAAGTCCTTTTTAAAATAATCATATAATTATTCATCATCATGTTACATTATACTATTAATATGAAATTAAAGTATGCATATCCTTAGAATAAATTCTAATCTTATAATTTTAATGTGTTGTATAAATGCATTCACATATAATTCAGTATTCATACATCAACATTATATATTTCATTGATAATATGCAAAAGAAAAAAAAGAAAAAATATATCATAAAAATATCAATATCCACAACTATTACCTAAGGGATATCAACTTGTCAAATCACTTATGACGTCCTCTTGTCCATCAATTAAAATAAACATTGCATAATATAATATACATTCATACTATCACACTTAGAAATGTTAACTTATTTTAAAATTATCAAAATATTTATTATAAAACTATAATATCATTAGTAACTAAATTAATATTCATGTACCTATTCTACTAATTAAATAATATTACACTTAAAACTAAAGTTAATAAGAAAAATCAAGACATAATTACGTATATCTTCTATATTGAGATGAATGTTCTTTACAAAATAAAATGTTTTATTTTCCTTGAGCTTTTTTTTTTTTAAAAAATTCTTTTGAGGAGCGTTACAATCGCCAACCTTTGTTGCTATATTCTTTATTGAGATGCTTGATGAAGAGAAACAAAACAAAACTTCCCTGAAATTGGAACATGCCCAGTACTCCTTCCAATATGACTGAAGTTTTAAAATAAATGATAAAAATAAAAATGAAGGTGATGTCTAAAAAAATCTAGGAAAAATAACAAAATAATCATTGATCTGTTCTGGAAAAGTTTATAGAATAATAGTTTATAGTTTCTATTATCCAGAACAATGATTATTAAAATAATAACTAAACTATAATATTGAAAAATAATATTTTGAAGCTTCTTTTCCTTAGGATCTTGTATCGGCTTAGAAATGCATTATATGTGGTGACATGATTTCGGACATCCGGATATGACTTTTGTGCAATTTTTAAAAATATTCCCATGAATTCACTGATTACTTATTCACAATTCATTCATCTCCAGGTTTTATTTGTCAGGATATCTATCATTTTTAATCCAAACATGGTTATTTCCATTATTATTCAAATTATCGGTCTCTTTAATAAATTATTGCAATGTGTATAATCTTATACAATTTTAGATTTATTACATACACTTTAGAATATATTCATTTAGTTATGATTTCTGACAGTTTTTTTCTTTAAATTATTCATAATGTTTTTTTTTCAAAAAGATAAAAACATTTCACTTTCATAGCTTTATTTTTCACATAAAATCTATTATGAGTTTGCCGTATTATTTGTCAATTTTGGATATGACTATCTTGCTACTAGGAAATTCATTATAAATTTAAATTTCAGAGTATCTTTCCTGTTAAGTTTTCCATATAATGTCCAATATAAATCTTTATTTATTAAAATAGTTCTCCTTGATAAAACTATCAATACTACATTAATAATTATAAATTTTACTTTTAAAATCTTTTTAATTAAATATGTATTACTTGTTGGTATTTCCATATTTTAATGTGAAATTGAATTAAGCTTTGACAAAAATTCTAGCAAGGGAATTTAGCTTTTAACAACGCATCCTTTAAGTAGAACTTATTATAATTTATTTATAATATGCTCTCTTTAAATACTTAAAATTGGTATCCTTATCACTTGCAAAATAATTATAAGAGAGCACTAAATTGACTAAAAAAATAAAAAATTTAAAAGAAATATAAAATTTTTAGAAATTATTAGCACCAACCTAGAACTAATCGTGCAGCAGTATTTATACCCAACAAACTACATCATCTTATTGGTGGATTTTGCTTTTCATCTGATACTTAATTTCACATGACTTTGATATTGCACAATTAATTTTAAAAAATAAAATATGACTCATTTTTATTTAAAATATTACTTAAGATATTAATTTTAAATCAATTTTATGCTTTATTCAAAATTAACTAAACACTTTAAAATGACTTTTAAAAACAATATTTTATCAATTTATGCCACCTTTTATTTTTAATATATCTATTTTGTTTAAAACAAAATATTTAATTTTTACTAACAGCATTTGTTTTATAATTCTATTTAAACACTTTACGATAGATAATTTTAATAGTTTCTCTTGTGATAAGTAAATAAATATATTCAATTCTATAGTGTAATTTTAAAAATATTTTGAACTTAGTTAACACGAATACTAGTAAGCATGTGTGCATGACTGTATTATACAGGTCACATGATTTACAACTGAGACAGACAGTATCAAAATTCTGTCTGAAAAATATTAAATGTTAATTGCAACAATTATTATATTAAATAAATAATATAATAATAAAATTTGAAATAATAACTTTGAAAACATTGAATTAATTATAACTTTTCCTACCATAAAGATTACTTTTAAAACATATAATATTAAATATAAGTATTAGATATAATTTATACTTTAAAATATAGTATTTATTTAATTACAAGTTTTAGCTATTAAAATTCAATTTTTAAAATATATTTTAAACATTTATGGCTACATTATTTACTATGGCCAGCTTTCCCAACCATATGTAACTAATACGTTTAGCTGTATTTAACCGTTTTAATGTTATTTTTTATAATTTTAGGTATTACATATTTTTATTTGGCTTTAAATTGTATTTTTAAAAGATTATCAATATAATATAATTATTGTACAAAGAGAACTTATCCTCAATTTAAAAATTTTAGGAAATTGCTATGATGAATAAATTCTGTCCTATAGAAAAGGGCACTATATATATATATACCATTTTGATCTGGCTATTTTGAAATACGAACTCTAATGTATTTATATATTAGTTCACAGAGGGCAGTACTGGATTTCTTAATCATGTGGGATGATTTAATTGCTTAATATTTGTATATTTATTTCAGTATAGCGTTATGCACTGGGATTATATATATATATATTGTAACCTAATTAAATTGGACAGGGGATAGCAAAAAGAGAGGTGAAAGGAAAGAGAGAATGAATTTAGAGGAGAATAGAGGGAGAATAAGAAAAGAATAGATAAATGAACTAAAAATAGAGAGAGAGTGAGAATAGAAAGAAGAAAAAGAGAGTAAGCCAATTATAATTTTAATAAGTGATGAAAACTGGGGGGTGGGTAGAGATATTAGAGTGCAAAAAGAGAGAAAAAAGAAGAGAGAAAGAGAAAGAATAAAATGAGAGTATAAATGAGAGAGAACAATAAATATAGCATTAGAAATATTATGAGAGAGAAGAAAGTAAAACAGAGGTATAGGGAAAGGAAAAGAGTAAATTGATTAAGAGAGATATAATTAGAGACACTTCATCTAGACACAGTGGTGTTTACAATAAAATTTATAAAATACTCATACACAGAGATCTATAACAAGATGAAAGAAAAATCACAGTACTATGAAATAATCCGAGCACAGCAATAATTTAGAATAAATTATTGAGGAAAAATTTCCACCTTTACCCAATATTCACAAAATTTAAACCCTTCATCAAATCATATTATCTGAGTACAACAAGTTATAACCAAAATTAAAATAAAATCTATCTGAATGAAATTGCTTGTCAAATGTTTCAGAATTTAATGCTAATTGAATAAACGTAGATTCCATCATGGGTGTTTCAATAAGAGCTACTTCTCAAACCAATTATAAGTAATATCACAATATGTAATTATTGTGTAAATCACTGAAAGATCAACAACAGTAAATGTTCCCAGGGGTTCTACTGCAACTCTTGTGACAAAACTAATATATGGCATTGTTTGATAAGTAACTAATTAGATAAATGTATGAGTGAATGATAACCTGACTGACAATAGGAAGCAAACACTTGATTTGGACAGGACTGTATCCTGCTAGAAGATGACAATATTTATCACAATTTAAATAATTTATTTAAATTATTAATAGCATAATTAAAATATTTATAATTTAGACTAATCAAACTCTTTTACCCAGCATATCACTTGAGATGGGAAAAAGACAAAAGTGTATTTTATGTCCCTCCACCTTCTCACAAAACAACCTTCACAAATGATTAAATGAAAACTGGACCTTGACATTGAAATCAAATAATAGTAATGTGCGGTCAAATAGCAATGGACAATCCTCATTTCAAAGAAAACAAACTTCTATCTTAGAAGGTAACATAGTTTAACATATGTTTTAGAATAAATCTTATTATTGTTATCTGCAAATGTGATATTATCTGTTATAAAGATTTTGTCCAGAAATCAGAATTAAATGCATGACATTATTTTATTTCTGTGGAAATAAAATATACTATATAACTTTAATTAAATAAAAATAATGAATGTTGTGATTAATAAACAATATTGAGAATTTAAGACAATAGCATATAAAAAATAAATAAACAAAAACTGAATATAATGTAAATAAAAAAACAATAGGTTTATTTACAAATTCTGTTAATCTACACAAAGTTACAGATAGCACTGATACAAAATAATCATTTGGCTGATAATATTTACAGTTCTTTTATTTTAATAAATCAACTACTAAGGTTTCTTTTAACTGATAGATTCACATAATATCCTTACTTAATATAAAAAAATGAATAGAGAATTAGCACTGGCTAATTCTTACACCTTCAATAGAATAATTCATCCCTCAAATAAATTTAACCATTATACATTTTATATGTTGTACCATAGAATCACTTGTTAGCTTAATAGCATCCAATTGCTCTACATTTATCTATCTTAACTAGTACATTATAACACTAAGGGACCAATATTAATAAATGATTTACTAATTCTTGAATTTATTAATTAACTACATTTAAGCAATATCTGACATATTTAAAATACAAACATACCTCACAAATGATTATTCTTTTATTACTTAGAAAATTGAATTAGTAAAATAACTGAATGAATGAGCAAAGCAAATAAATGGTAAATGAACCACACTCATCACAAGTTATTTGCACACATTCATTATAAAATCATTATCCACATTATGAATTACCCAAATTGTTGAAAATAAATAACGCACATCCATTGGAAAAGTTCTAGATGATTACAAATTACATAGCATGTATTGCTTGAAAATATTAACCATATGCTTATAAATTAAACATTTACATTTACTAGCTATTGTGGGTTGGTTTGTTGATGATTATTGAATCATAACAACCCAAAAACAGACATTGAAACATTTTTAAGCACTAAAATAACTGAGTGCATCCTGAAGAAACTAAATCCTTCAAACTAACTTATCTCAGTATTGCGTATTAAAATGCAAACAACCTCCTACTATGGTGGAAAACTAGCTTTAAACATATAATCTTGAGTAATAAGCCAACAAAGACTCCACAGAGCAACTAGCATGAATAAATTAATACACTAAGTATGGTGGCTTCCACAACACCTACATCTTAGGCAAAAGAGGATGTGTGGACATTGTCATAATGCATCAGGAAAATATGGACAGACACACCAAGAAATATATGATCCTCTTTAAAAAACTAAACACTTTCTAAAATATGTGATAACAATCACTGAAAATAGGCACTACCAACTCATGGACCAGAAATGCAATACAGATGGGGAATCTATCGGATCCATCCAGCATAATAATCAATAAAATGAGCAAGGCCAGACACTATAAGGTCATCAATACTGTAGCTAACAGTACCAAGATAAAAACATCACAATGACTAATTAAAGACATATTCAAAATATTAAAACACAATAAAGTAAACAATGTCTGAACTCACAAATGCACTTTGGAAATCAAACAAATAGGAACATTAATAAAGACAAAAGCATATAAAATTTTGGCTCTAAGTGGCAATACACATGAGTATGGAATACTAAGTATTAAAAATTATAGCAACAAATGGAAATGAATGGAAAGGTGAATAAATGTAAGAATATTAATTCTCAGGATATTAAACATTTTTGAATAAATTTACTATAGCACTTAGGCAAAATATAAAAGAATTACTTCTGATAAATATTTTGGCTGTTGGGCAGATAACATGGTTCAAATACCAAACATTTAAAGTACCCATTATGAGAGATTAAATCTCCACTGACTTAGAATAAGCAAGGTAAAACTCTAGCTTATAAAAGTACATACTAACTATAAAATAAATACCACTTGTTAAGGTGTAGACTATTTACATATTTATAAACCCATTAAAAAATAAATTTACATATATTAAACACTTGGCATTTGTAATATGACATAATATTAGATAAAATATATCCCAAACTTTCAAAAGACAAATATTGCATAATTTTTTCCTTTTTTTTTACCAATAAAGAAAACCTCAGTTCATGAGAAAATTTTTGCATTCAGCCATCGGTTGCACACACATAATATTTGTTTGATGAGCAAATATTTTCTGCAATGCTTCAAGCATGGCAAAAGAATTTCCAAAACATAACATAAGACACTTCTTATACCAAAATAGTTCTGAACTTCAGCAACTCCAAGATATAAGAAAGAAAACATACACACATATATACCAATAACAAGTCGTAACAATGGAAATAACAATGTTGAAAATGATAATATAATAGACTTGTGGAATTCTATAGATTAATTCATCTAAAATGTAGTTTCATTTTTTTTCCCTTAAGAAACATATTGTAAACATTAAGAATTATTTAGACATTTTTTTTCTTTTTAAATGGTTTGTATGAAATACTATGATATTTCTAGGTTATATTTAAGCCATTCTCGTTTTAAAACAACATTCTATAATCACTTCTTTTAACAGAAAATACTTTAGCATATAAACTGTTTATAAAATATTTCTCTTAAATACATGGCATAGATTAATGAACTAATATTTTATACTTTTTATAAATGGCAAATTATATTTTTCCAAAACATTAACTGAAAAGACTGTAGCATAGTAACATATTTCTAAAACATTACTATAATTTTTCAAATATATAGTTTTTCCATATACAAGATATAAACAGTTAATTGTTCAAGCTTTTTTAAAAAATATTATTATAATTTCAGTGGAAATGTAAATGTCATTAATAAATTAGGACAATTAGTATAATGCATTTTTTTAAAAAAAAAAGCTTGAGATATACAATTAAACAGAGTATATGCATTTTTAATTTCCTCTTCTTGACACTTTTAGAATGTCTGTTATTTAAGAACAAACTAAGCAATATTAAAACTGAAAAATTATTCAACATGATATTTAAAATGTTCATCAATCAGTATAACAGTTGTAAGCTATTTAAGCTTATTCTAAAGTAAATTCCATTCAACTGACTGTTAATAAACACTAAACTTCTCCAGAACATTTTATGATTGAGAATGTTTGACTGTAAGATAGTATCAAGAAATGGGCATATCTAACTTACTCCGAAAACATTGTGGTTCAAAGGGTAACCAACTTTAAGTTAAAATACTTTTACAATAGAAAAATTAAGTTATAAAAAATTATACTTTACAAATTTTAGTGCCAAGAACTTCATATAGAGAAAACAATCATACAAGAAATGAAGATGAGTCAAGCTCTCTTTAAAGACCTTTATTTATAGTATTTTTAAATGCCCTTCCCTTTTTTAAAGCTGTCAATTTCTTAAAACACCCAATCAACAAAACTGTTATATTTTCTCTCTTTAAAACTCAATCACCAGACAGTTCCATCGATTTGTGACATAAATAGCTCTTTACTTTATTTTCTAATGACTTGATTACCTTGATTGTCAACTCATTTTTTCTTAACCCAGCCCACCTGACAAAGTGACATCAGAAAACTACTTAATTAAATTTCATTGGTCAATATCCCAAATCAACTATCATTAATTTTAAATAAATATTTTTCTGTCTATATTTAAAATAATTAAAATCAATAAATATTTTACAAAAAACTAATATAAATCATTTTTGAAAACTGAAATATTAAATATAGTTATGATTTTAATATATGATAATAGTAATTGAATTTAAATATAAAGTTTAATAATAAATATTTATACTTAAAATATATTTCTATTATAATAATTTTAAAATAAATTATTATCTTGTAATTAATAATTGTTCCTTCCTTTATTTACTATAATTCTACAGAGTAATAAATACATTTAACTTTTAATGTACCACTGTAATGAAAATAAATTAAGGTTAATTTTATTACTATTGCAACTTTTCCTGAATCTAATAAATCTATATAAGTTAAAATATTTGTATGGATTGAAAACTATTACATTATAATTATATAATGATTTATAGTATAAATAATTATAATCAAAGAATGGGTAATATATTTCTTACAGAATTCATGCCTTTAAAATATATGTATCAAGTTATTTATGCATGTTATCTCAAAGTCTATAGTGTTACAATTATCTAAAATTTGAAATTTAAAATGTTGATCTATAATATACATTTTATATTTTACTTTTATATGGATAACCAATCATAAGGTTGCAATATATATATATAAAATAAAATCAAGTCAGATGTCACATGACCTAATTTAATAAGCTTGTATGACAAATGTTCTAATAATGGTTCCAACACAATTGAAATAAAACAACTATATAATAATAACAAATATTTTTATTGAACCGGTTTTCACCCTATATTAGGGCCTTTTCAAAATACACTTTTCTACTATAATCACATGATCCTTATATCTATCAATACTCCCTCTAGTGTTCATTTTACATAATCATTTTATATACTCACATAACATATTTACATATATATATATATACACTCACCCCTCATCCCATTTTTTAATATACATATTATTTTTATACAATAAATAAAATTACATTAAGTAGAATTCAATAATTGTAAACATATATTATATATCATAAATTATATATTACTTTACATTAACTCCATTAAATTAATTATATAGACATACTTTATACACTAAACTAAATTATATATCATTTCTCATATATTTCTACTAACAATATCATCAAATATAACCTTATTTATTTATAGGTAACTAATTATTTACATTAACTAATTATTTACATACATCTTATATATATTAATTTTAAAAACAACAACAAAACAAAACAAAAAAACAAATCAACCATATATTAAATTTTCCAGTTATCTTTTAATGCCCATTTACTACTCAACTTTGCAGATCTTTTAACTAAATTAACACATTTACTCATATTCTTTTGAATATGTACTGTCTCATAATATTTCCTTCTATTATAATCTTTAACATATTTTATTACTTTCATATCTTCAATATACCTCATTCTGTGACCAGTATTTAAATAGTGAAGATATGTTTAGTAGAAATATATGAGAAATGATATATAATTTAGTTTAGTGTATAAAGTATGTGTATATAATTAATTTAATGAAGTTAATGTAAAGTAATATATAATTTATGATGTATAATATACAATTATTGAATTGTACTTAATGTAATTTTATTTATTGTATAAAAATAATATGTATATTAAAAAATGGGGGGGAGGGATAAGTGTGTATATATATATATATATATATGTAAAAAGGTTATGCAATTATATAAAATGATTATGTAAAATGAATGTTAGATGGAGTATTGATAGATATAAGGGTCATGTGATTATAATACAAAAGTGTATTTTGAAAAGGCCCTAATATAAGGTGAAAACCCATTCAATAAAGAAAATATTATTTTTATATAGTTGTTATATTTCAATTGTATTGGAACCATTATTAATTATTGAAAACAACATTATGGACAAATTTATGTTTGACTATTGTTAAGGATTTTACAAATGTTATATATAGAGCTGCAAATAAGCTCTTAACAAGCTTTGAAGAATATCCCCAACTCCAGACCGGTTTTTGCTACTGGCAGTCTGGAGTTGGAGATATTCTGAAATGCTTATTAAGAGCTTATCTGTGAGCTTTATATATGCGATGCCCAATCGTTGTGGCTCGACTTAATAAACCCCACACATGCCCTGGAGATAGTAATTTTGTTTTAGTTACTCAGATCTCAATAAATTAAATGTTTAAAGTGATATGTTTGTAGAATGTTTTATACATTTGAAAAAGTTATGCGATTTATAATGCATAACTGAAATGATTTAATAAATTAAAATATCATTTTCTAATTCTTTCTTATAAAAAAATGTTTTCAAGATTTTTTTTTAATGTTCTTCAGCAAAAGATTCGTAGTTAAATATAAGTGTAATTAATTATACGTGTATTATATCCATTTATATATTATACGTTTGTTTATACGCGTTCGTGACAATAGGAAAAATATCGTTAGCAAAGTAGTAAGAGTCCATAGATCAAAGCATAGGGGTAAAATAAATGAAATATTTTGTCTGTGTCAAAATTAATTTTGTTCATCTCAGCTGTTATAATATAAAATATCTAATATGATATCATATAAAAGTCTTAATTTCAAAGTATTGCTTGCTAGCATATATATTAAATGTTCGCTCCGTATTTTTAGTAGTCTCAAAGTAGGCGAAGACCTTCAAACTGGGAATTATCTGTCAAGCGGTCCGATGCAGTGTGACATTACGCTTCAATGACAATAGTTTCTAGAGTAACCTCAAAGCAGGTGAAGACCCTTTGTGTACACCAAGCAGCCAGATGCAGTTGGCAAAATGCTTAAATGGTTTGCACGCTTTCATGCTAGCAAGATTTAGAATAATATCACCAATAAAAGTTGCTTGTAATATTAATTTTGACATTTCTTTGTGTGTGAAAGCCTCATGCTTAGTAATATTGAAGTAGTGAACTCCTATATTTAAACTCAGGTCAGGAACGCGTTATCTGTTATTCATTAATAAATATTCATCATCAATTCAATTGTTTTATCAAAAATTAAGTCAATCATATGTGGTTTGGGGGTCAATGGGTTATATCACATGCCCTATTGATTTCATTTTGCTCACTGGCGCCCATATAAATAAATTTGTCAGCAAATTTGATTGTCAGCACAGTAGTGGGTCAATCGCCATAATAAAAAAACCAAGTGTGTTCAATACAGAATGATTTGTTGTATCTGCTAATACATAATATTTGTATATCACTGTATAGTTTTTTTTTCAGACATGGGAGAACAGAACAGCTGAACAAAGGGAAAGTGAATAATGTTTTTTTTTCTTATCTTTAATATTTTTGAATACATGTCTCACTCAAAGAGTTAATATAAAGAGCTAACTAAGAAAACGTAGGTAAACAAAAAAAAAAAGACAGATTACATAGATTGGGGAAATAGTGTGCAGCAGCTGGTGAAGATTGGGACAATGGACCTGTAGTCAGAGACCTAGTTAAAATTACTGAAGAAAAAAATATTTTTAAGCATACAGAGAGTACTATAAGTTAATCCACGTTGTTCATTATATTGATTGTTTATTACATTATTTTCTTATTTTCAAAAATGGGAAAAGACACTTTCCAAACGATCCTCAGAGAAATGAGAGAAGACCGAAAGGTACTGATGATGATGATGGAAAGGCTTGTAAGGCTTGATGAAGCACGAGGCATCCAAGCCAACTCAAACCTAGAGAATGTAAAGCTTCAGCAAGAAATAAATCCCTCTGAAGTCCCAAAAATAGATGATGAAGATGATCAGGCCACACCAAAGGAAGTTGTAGATAGCAAGGAAGACGACAGTGGTGAGGATGAGTCCAATTACGCAACAGGGGAAGAAGCCGATATAGATATAGAGAAAGAAAAAGATGTTCAGACCACTAGTCCAATGAAATTAAAAGTGGAAATGGGACAGATGATGAGTCCTCAACTTAGTATAAAGAAGTTACAGACGCCAATGCCTGGATCCTTGATACAGATTCAAACTTTCAAAGAAGACCCAGGAGAGAAACCCATCGTTCATAGAGATAATGTTAAAGAATTGTTTTTTGTGCATTCGGTCGCAGAAAAGGCCACAGAATTAATGACAGCAATAGATTACAGAAACTTGACACTGACGAGAAAGGACCAAGACTACGACCATTATCAAAAGTTAAAACCATATGTGCCACCTGATCCAGGGAAACAATAAGACAAACTGTAGAGACAGATATATGTACAGAAGACCAACTGACATGACCATAGGGAAAAACGAGACTTGATAAACGGACCGATTTTTTTTAACTTATTATAAGCGGAATATTCAAAAAAATTGATCGTAGTGAGACATGTATAATTTTTGTAGTTTGGGCAGGTTATATTATTCACACTCAGGCTGTTCTCCCAGAGTCTATACACTTATGCAACTGTATCCTGCATAAGTAAAGTCATTTTTTTTCATTGTTTTTTTTTGAAGTGAAAAGAAATGAAGCAGTCGGATCTGAGTTCGATCCTAGCTTCATGTTATTTACCCTAATACTAACCTTAAATTTCCGATGCAATGGGGCTTTATACGTTCAATCCACGCTAATTTCCATAATAAATAATTTATTTCAAATGCGTATTAAAATTAATTAGTTTAGCTTAAAATTGATCAATTCTCTAAATAAATTCATGAGAAAATATTCATGAATTTATATATATTAAATTGCGTGGATTGTGCGTATATACTTGTAAATATTAAAAATATATAATTGTTCGAAAGTTTCATTGCGTCGGGAATACTTGTTTTTTTTTAATTTTAAATAATTTGTTAAAGTGTTGTTGATTAAAAACTACATTCTTTCGATAAGCTCTCAAATTCTCAAAAACAACAGTAAAGTTTTATTAATTGGAAAAAGATAAGAATTCAATTTCTAATTAAAATCATTTCAGATTTTAAGAATTCATTTTCTAATTAGGAAAGGAATTCAAAAATTAGTTTGAAAGCCTTATCGAGGGAATGTATTTGAAAACAACTAATTGATAATAAAATGAGCGCTAGCCTTAAGGCATCTGGACAATATATATAGCCCTGAAAAGTCAGGAGAAGAGGCTAGCTTTGTTGTAGAGTAGTGCAGTGAACTCTGTGCGTATAAAAATTGTATTTCATCATGATAGAGGGCTAGAACATCAGGAATCTGGCTATGGTTCCTAAAGTCCTGAGAAATCTTCAATGGAGCTGCTGAACCTTTTTCCGGACCGATCATTCTGCTAAAATTATGAAAGCTACTAAAATACTGTTCCAGTAGTCAACCAATGATGCCTACGTTTTCAACAACTTGGAGGTGTAACTTAAGGACCAGCGGAAGGGGTAATATATTTCTATAATGAACGTTAAACTTTCTGGCCAGTTCGAACTTTATTTTACACTCCTCCTATTTAAGAGCTCTTTATTATTTAATGTAAAAATCTTTATAAAATGCTACTATAAATTTATATTGTAATTCTTTCAATCTCTAGTCTTTAAACTTTTTCTTTTCTTACCTGGCGGTTCGTTTAACATATTATATATATATATATGTATTTATCGTGTGATTTATTAATGCTATTTAAAAATTATATGCCAATAATCTTTCAACTCGATGAGCTCCTCTGTTCTATTTGCCTCATGCAAATATTATAATATTAATTTCAAATAGTAATTCTCGCCCATTAGAACTAAATTTGAAAGTTCTATTAATCATCGAGTCGAAAGAAAATATTACATGTTTATTATTTTTATAATTGGCTAATAATAAACTATTAGCTCCATTTTTCACCTATGTCCCCAGCTCCTAAGTTACAAGTGTTTATATACTCACAAAATGTTAAAATATTGATTTCTTGTTCCACTAATATATATTTATTCGAATATAACCTTAAATGTTTTTATTGCAAAAAGGGTCGATAAAGGGTTAAATGTATTTTAATTCCACTTTTGTTATTTTATATTAATATTCAGGAAGGGCACGATATTAGGGCATAATTAATATAGTTTATAAATGTTTTAAAATAGTTCGATAAAAGCTCGTTTGACTTTAATTAATTGGTCAAGTCATCACGTAGAGCATTCTACATGGGTTTTATTTTTCAACGATGACTATCAAGTCATCATCATCAAATGTTGCTGACGTAGGGCCATCTTCCGCTCCGTTAGGCTGGTCGGTGATCATATTCTCTTATTTAAATTTCTCGAGGAAGAAAGTACTTCCTTTCCGATTCATTAGTCAAAGGGCGTAAGACTTGCCAAATGCAAGCCGCCATAGGACTTCGATCATCGACTAGCGATCATCTTTCAATTTTACTCTCTGCCTTGTAATTCGTCAGTACCATTGCATCTTTGTTCCGGTAAAACCCGCTCCGTGCTCGTAATTCGTGATGAAGTGATTTAAATTAAAGTCGAACCAATTCTCAAATATATTTAGTTTAAATCAGTTTTCAAATCAAGATTAAAGTTATGCCTTAAAATACGTTTTGCTCTTCATGAATAGATTTCCGAATGTGAAAATAAATCTCACATTCCACCGTAATAAAATTAGAACAATCATTTCCGTTCTTAATGAATACCTTTATCTGCCTTTATATTTCTCGTTGGGGGCATAGACATAGAATCCCATGTTGTGTAATACTTGTTGGCATATGATAAGGACCGCCACTCTTATTATATTTATAAATTCTTTTAAAGACTAGAGGTAACTAATGCAATCTATATTTTATTGAACAAAACAAATTATTATTATTATTAAATATTTCTAACATACTTGGTTTCTTAGTTCATCATTCTTTTTATAATTATTTAAATGTTCATACCCGCTATCTGTGTTGGCAACCCGAACATACATATGATTTGATTTAAAAAGTATTCAAAGTAATTAATTATTAGATATTCGTGTCAGTGCAAGGGTCTCTAGTCCTCACCAACCGTTGAACTAGTTCTTGGCGCATAGCACTGTGCCGTCGATTTCTGCTATCTGAGCTGTTGAGTTGGGTTTAAACTCAGTTTTGGTTCAGCTGAGTTTGAATCCGATTTGACATTGGGGGTGGTGGTTTTCGACCGGTACAATATATAATATATATACAAAACAAAATAGTTCTCCTATCATTCACTTCAACTTCATTTGACATTGATGACATCAGATTCAAAAAGAAAATTATCATCAAAATTGCTTTAACACTTTTTGTAAATTCATTTTTTTCATAAAAGATAACTTCTGCATTTTCAAATAATATCTTATGACCTGTATTCAGTTCATGAATATACAAAGCTGAATTTTGATACCTATTTTACTTCTACTCTTATGAACATTATCCTTTTTAGTATTGTTTTATTTACTCAGATCTCTATCAGTTTTATTACAACTCAGAGTAAATTATTTTTTAGTAAAATAATTAAAGTTCATAAGAATAGAGTTAAATTAAACATGAAAACTGACCTTTGTATATTAATGAACTGAGTGGTCATAAAATATTATTTGACAATGCAAAAGTTATCTTCTATAAAAAAAAGTGAATTGAAAAGAAGACTAAAAGCAACTTTGATTATAAAATTTTAAGAATGTGAGGCCATCAATCTCAGGAAGACATTTTTTGAAATTAAATAAAATTGGTTATTGAAGTTAATGATGAAAAGACTATTTTATTTTGTGTGTATATACATAGGTTGATACAAAGATTTTCATGGATTGCATAGATAAAAGACATATTTTGCGTGTTCATCCATGTTAAAAATTTTATATATTGATATACTGATGTTTCGACATGATCACACAAGTCATCTATTGGGTGATAAAAGATAGAAAGACAGTTGTAGAGGTGCTACAATCAATGATTTGAAAAAAAAATGTTAAAGTTCCACCAATAGCAAATATTTTAAATTGAGAATGTTTTTTAAAAAAATCTTTCCAAATAAGAGGAAGTTTGCATGTATCATCTCACTTATTGTTACAACCTGGCCTTTGACGTATCTCAATGATTTCTCTAATTTTGCACTGGTAGAGAATATCACATCTGGATATGATCCTGGTACTAGAAAAATCAATTTTGTGACCTGAATCTATAGTATGGAGTGAGAGTGCTGCTGCTGATGAGTGTTGTTTAACTGTATTAGCATGCTCATCTCTCCTAACACTGATGCAATGATATCCATGTAAGAAGCTTTACAATTTTTACATGAGATTTGGTAAACACCATGAGATTCAAAAGGGATTGAATCCTTAGGCTTGGTTATTATATTGCTGATCTTTTGATGAGTAGAAAATGCTGTATTTATATTATAGCATTTTAATATACATCCAATACTGTTTGTAGTTCCTTTTACATATGGAACACAAATCCTAATAGCTGATTTATCATCTTTTTGTTTTCTACTTTGTGCATTTTGGGGTTGAAATAAGGCTTTTTAATAAATGTATAATTGTAACTATTTGCTAAGCCGAGAGATCATCGCAACTGCCTTGCAAGCAAGTAGTTGGTTGCAGACGGTTGTGGGTTCGTGTCCCGGCTGATGCTATGACATATGAAAACACTATTAATATAATTTATTTTTTCTTTCAGATGTGACTTATCTGAAAGGTTAATTGCTCTATTTAAATGAGTTTTGGCTACGAAAACTATCTGAGTTGGGTGATGATGAGAATGGAAATGCAAATATCTGTCTGTGTGTTTATCCTTTCTGTAAATAGAAAAAGATAAACTATTTGGTGTTCTGGTGACTAGAACATCAAGAAAAGGGAGTTTTCCATCAGACTCTGTCTCCATTGTAAATTTAATATGAGGATGCATATTATTTAAATGTAAGAAAAAATAATCTAATTTATTATTTCCATGTTGCCATATGACAAAAGTGTCATCTATGTATATGAACCAAATGAGAGGTTTTAAATATAATGATTCTAAAGCAAGAGTTTCTATATTTTTCATAAATAAATTAGCTATTACTTCTGAGATAGGTGAGCCCATAGGAGTACCAAAAATGTGTCTGTAATGCTATCCATTGTATATAAAATATATGTTCAAAAGACAATGTTTAATCAAAGCAATAATATGGTTTGGTAAATTGCAGGGTTGTGAAATTACATTTAAAGATTCATCAATTGGAATATTTGTAAACAATGACATGACATCAAAACTGATTAGAATGTCATTACCATTAATTTTTTAATTTTTTAAAACAAATAAAATAAAAAGAGTTTTTAATATACGATTTAATAGATGGGATTGTAGGTTAATGAAATCCGATAAATGTCTAACTAAAATATGATGGATACCCTATTGTGCTTTCTATTGGACAAAGAGGAATATCTGGTTTGTGAATTTTTGGAAGTCCATAAAATTTTGGACAGACACATGATTTTTCATGAGGGATTATATTATTTTATTACCTCTGTTTCAATAAGCGATTTATTAATATTGGATTTTTTTTTTTTTTTCCAAATACGTAGTCTTATCTATTTTTGATGGTTTATAAGTTTTATTATTAAGCAAATATAAAATTTTATTATGGTAAATGTCATGATCCATAACAACAGTAGCATTACCTTTATCAGCTGGAAGTACAACAATTGATTTGTCTGATTTTATATTTATTTAATACTTGTCTTTCTTTGAAATATTATTTTTAGAAAGCTTAGCTTTTTTAAAAATATTGCAAATCTTGGCTCTAGCCAAATCAGCCGATGATGAATCTACTTTATCGAGAGCTGATTCAACATTATAATCAATTTTCTCAAAAGGTATCTGGGATGGCGTTAAATCAAAATTAAAATTATAAACGGATTTTTGATTTCGATATGTAATGATTGGTTATTGTGTTCTAATTAGCATTTGTAATTTTTTCTTTTGCTTTGCTGTTACAAATTCCGAATCTTTCATGGATCTAAAATTTGCAATACAATAAAAACTAATCCACAGTAAAGGATGTATTTTATTATTAAGGAATAAATGTAAATCCAGCAATACTTTGTCAATTTTGTCTAGATTTTTTCGAGTTTTTTTTAATAAAAGAATTTAAAACAATATTGCTTGTTTCTCAAGACATTTATTAAACTAATTAATACCTATGTTACACTATTTATAAAATGAGTATAAATATGGGTGATACATTACAAATATGGATAATGAAAAATTACAATATTAGATGAGTTATGGGACTAACATTGTTGAGTTCAAACAGGGTTAAGTATTTAGTGGTTAAGTTCTTTGTTAACTTCATTAGAGAGTCTGATATAACTTCCATGTCTCTTGAAAAATGAATGTTGTTGCAAGTGTTTAGTCTCTTTGTTTAATTTTTTCTATGCTCTGAATAAATAATGAGTTTTCATCTGGCTTGGGATGTTGATATTGCGCCTTGCACCTTACAATCCAAATGGCATAGGTGATGAAAATTAGGGCCTGATTGTAGGAATATCTCTTCCATGAATGCATTCTTTTATATTAAGTATTTTGTAGTAGTCTATCTTTGAATTGTTAAATATTATTGTTTTAATATTGTGTAGACCCATGCATGTGTTAATTATGTGGTCAAATGTTTCATCATCCCTCCCACAGCTGTGGAAAATTGATTGGACTTTGGTGATAGATCTTTTATATCTGAGGAACCAGTTGTTTTCCTTAGAATTTTACTAATATTGTATTTTTTCTTATAAAACATAATTTTACAACAAATTGGTATAACACAGTGATTTTTACATGCTAATAGAAAAGATAAATTACTAAGTAACTGTCACTTCTTAATCCATGTTCTTTTAAATACTTGAAACTGTTTAAATATTTCCTCCCCGTAGAGGTTAATAATGCTAATATGAAGATTTTCACTGGTTGCATATATAAAAGACATATTTTGTAGGTTTATCCATGTTAAATAATTTAAATATTGATATACCGATGTTTTGACTTGACTACACAAGTCATCGACTAGGTGATAAAAGGTAGAAAGACAATTGTAGAGACACTACAATCACTGATTTAATAAAATGGACAGCATTACAGAGAAGTTTTTGGTAAGCTTATGGTCTCACTATCTCAGGAATAATAGCTCATTTATTCATGGAAAATATAGAAATTCCTGCTTTAGGATGATCCCCTTTAAAACCTCTCATTTGGCTCAGATACATAGATGACACTTTTGTCATATGTCAACATGAAAAAAATAAATTAGATGATTTTTTCTTACAAATTTACAATGGAGACAGAGTCTGATGTAAAACTCCCTTTTCTTTATGTTCTAGTCACCATAACACCAAATAGTTTATCTATTTCGATTTACAGAAAGAATACACATATAGAGAAATATTTACATTCTCATCATCATCAAACTCAGATAGTTTCCATAGCCAAACTCTTTTAAATAAAGCAATTAACCTTTCCGATAAGTCACATCTGAGAGAATAAATACATCATATTAATAGTGTTTTATTAACAAATAGTTATAATTATAAATTTATTTAAAAAGTCTTATTTCAAGCTCAAAATGGACAAAATAGGAAACAAAAAAATGATTAATCAGTTATTAGGATTTGTGTTCCATATGTGAAAGGAACTACAGACAGTATTGGACATATATTAAAATATTATAATATAAATACAGCGTTTTCTACTTATCAATAGATCAGCAATATAATAACCAAGCCTAAGGATTCAGTCACTCCTGAATCTCATGCTGTTTATAATATCTCATGTGAAAATTGTAAAGCTTCTTACATAGGTATGAGTAATTCTCACATAAGTGTTAGGAGAGATGAGCATGCTAATGCAGTTAAACAATATCCATCATCATCAGCACTCTCACTCCATACTATAGATTCAGGTCATTAAATTGACTTTTCTAGTACCAGGATTAAATCCAGATGTGATAATCTTTACAAGCACAAAATTAGAGAAGCCACCGAGATAATTAAAAAGCCAGATTGTATCAATAAGTGAGATGATACATGCAAACTTCCTTCTATTTGAAAGATATTAAAAAAAACATTCTTAATTTAACATTTTCGCTATTGGTGGAACTTTAAAGTTTTTTTTTTAAATCAGGGATTGTAGCACTTCTACAACCGTCTTTCTACCTTTCATCACCCAGTAGATGACTTGTGAGATCAAGTCGAAACGTCTATATCAATATTTAAAATTTTTTTTAAATATGGATGAACCGGCAAAATATATATTTTAGGTATGGAACCCGTGAAAATCTTTGTATCAACATTATTAACCTCTACTGGGAGGAAATATTTAACTAGCTTCGAGTATTTGAAAAAACATGGTTTAAGAAATGTAAGTTACTTAATAATTTATCTTTTCTATTAGCATATAAAAATCACAGCGTTATG
Organism: Epiperipatus broadwayi; assembly: GCA_028023455.1. Classification (NCBI taxonomy): domain Eukaryota; kingdom Metazoa; phylum Onychophora; class Udeonychophora; order Euonychophora; family Peripatidae; genus Epiperipatus; species Epiperipatus broadwayi. The sequence goes on from JAQFVV010006331.1 coordinate 2,311,892, forward strand.
TTTCATAAGAAAAATTACAATATTAAAAAAATTCTAAGGAAAACGAGCAATATTATTTTAAATTCTTTTATTAAAGAAACTCGGAAAAATTTAGACAAAATTGACAAAGTATTGCGGGATTTACATTTATTCCTTAGTACTAAAACATATATATCCTTTACTGTGGACTAGTTTTGATTGTACTGCAAATTTTAGATCCATTAAAGATTCGGAATTTGTAACAGCAAAACTAAAGACAAACTTATAAATGCTAATAAGAACACAATCACCAATCATCACGTATCAAGATCAAAAAACGCTTTATAATTTATCTAAGAAAGCCCTCTCTACAGATGAAGTTTCGGTTTTAGAAAAAAGTTTTAATTTTGCTTTAATGCCTTCCCTTTTGAGAAAATTGTTTGTAATGCTGAATCAACTCTTGATAAAATAAATTGATCATCGGCTGACTTGGCTAGAGCAGAGATTTGCAATATTTTTTAAAAAACTAAACTTCCTAAAAATAATATTTCAAAGAAAGAAAGACAAGCATTAAATACTATAAAATCGGACAAATCAATTGTTTTACTTCCAGCTGATAAAGGTAATGCTACTGTTGTTATGGATCGTGACATTTACCATAATAAAATTTTAGATTTGCTTAATAATAAAACTTATAAACCATCAAAAAAAGTTTTTATTACGTATTTGGAAAAAATAACAAAAGCCATTATTAATAAATCGCCTATTGAAACAGAGATAAAAAAAAATAAAATAATCCCGCGTGAAAAATCATGTGTCTGTCCAAAATTTTATGGACTTCCAAAAATTCACAAACCAGATGCCTCCCTTCATCCAATAGTAAGTGCAATAGGATCTCCAACTCATATTTTAGCTAGATATTTATCGGATTTCATTACAGCTACAATCCCATCAATTAAATCATATACTAAAAACTTTTTTTTATTTTATTTCTGTTTTAAAAAATTTTAAAATTAATGCTAATGACATTTTGGTCAGATTTGATATCATGTCTTCGTTTACAAACATTCCAATTGATGAAGCTTTAAATGTAATTTTAAAACGCTGCAATTTACGAAACCATATCATTGCTTTGATTAAACATCGTCTTTTGAACACATATTTTGTATACAATGGATAGCATTACAGACAAATTTTTGGTACTCATATGGGCTCACCTATCTCAGGAGTAATAGCTGATTTATTCATTAAAATATAGAAACTTGTGCTTTAGAATCATCATCTTTAAAACCTCTTATTTGGCTCAGATACATAGAGGATACTTTTGTCATCTGGCAACGTGGAAAAATAAATGAGATGATTTTTTATTATATCTAAATAATATGCATTCCCATACTAAATTTACAATGGAGACAGAGTCTGATGGAAAACGTCCCTTTCTTGATGTTCTAGTCACTGGAACACCAAATAGTTTATCTTTCTCGATTTACAGAAAGATTACTTATATGGCCAGTTATTTACATTTCCATTCTCATAATCACCCAACTCAGATAGTTTCCATAGCCAAAACTCCTTTAAATAGAGTAATTAACCTTTCAGATAATTCACATCTGAAAGAAGAAGTAAATCATATTAATAGGGTTTTATAAGTAAATAGTTATAATTATAAATTTATTTAAAAAGCCTTATTTCAAGCCCAAAATGAACAAAGTAGAAAACAAAAAGATGATAAATCAGCTATTAGGATTTGGGTTCCATGTATAAAATGAACTGCAGACAGTATTGGACATATATTAAAATGCTATAATTTAAATACAACATTTTCCACTCATCAAAAGGTCAGCAATAGAATAACCAAGCTTAAGGATTCACCTTTTTTTTAATCTCATGTGAAAATTGTAAAGCTTCTTACAAAGGTATGAGTAATCTTCACATCAGTGTTAGGAGATATGTGTATGCTAATGCAATTAAACAACACTCACCATCACACTCCATACTATAGATTCAGATCATAAAATTAGTTTTTTCTAGTACCATAATCATATCAGATGTTATAATCTCTACCAGTGCAAAATTAGAGAAGCCATTGAGATACTTCAAAGGCCAGATTGTATCAATAAGCGAGTTGATACATGCAAACTTCCTCCTATTTGGAAAGATTTTTTAAAAAAACTTTCTCAATTTAACATTTTTGCTATTGGTGGAACTTTAACTTTTTTTTTCAAATCAGTGGTTGTACAGCCTCTACAACTGTCTTTGTACCCTTTATCAACCAGTAGATGGCATGTCTGATCAAGTCAAAATGTCAATATTTAAATTTTTCAACATGGATGAACCCACTATATATATATATATATTGTAACGATATATAAATATGTCGTTACATTAATTTAAAATAAAAACTTAAAAGTTCGCAAATAAAAGTAAAAAAACTAAACGCTAAAATTAAAATGTTTGTTAAACGTATATACATTCGCACAGAGGCCAAACTTTAGAAATATTTTTTTTAAAAAAACAAGAAAGTATTCGAACGAACTTTTTTATAAAAAAGTACAAGATTTAAAAATAAAAATAGGTATTAATTAATGCAATCTGTAAATGGAAATGATTGTTTATAAATTGTTTGAAAAGCAGGCTAGCCTTGGGCTCTTGTATAATTAAAATGATCTGATGAAAGATAGATAAGAAAATAAAGAGAAATTAGCTTGACCAATGGAAGCACCAAACCTTGGCTCGGACCCTAACGAAAGTGATGGATTAGTGACGTTTTGTTGATTGAATCCATGTGGATAATATAAAAAGGGAAATACAGTTTTTTCGGACAGTTCCAGCGTTGTGTGTTTGAGAGTTGTGGTAGGACGCACATACCACACTCTCTATTTAAAAAAAAAAAAAAGGAAAAGACTGTGATACCTTGAACCAGCTATTGCCATCTCCAGAACATTATCTTCCAATAGAGGCATCGCGGGAATTAAAAACAGGAACCTGGACTCTTCTACCATAAGCTATATGAAATGAACAATTATTAAAATCAATTAAGAACTTTTGTCAAGTTTTACAAATTGAGAAACAAGCCAACTTAAATGTTAAAACGGACTCTTATCTGACTTTTGTAAGGTTTTAAATCAAATTAATAATGTTTAATTTTATATGTTTTCCGATTGATAAACATCATTTCCATTTTTTTTTCTTATTGTAAAGATTACTTAAATGCATGAAATTTAAGTTGTTTATAGACGCTTGCATGGATTCGTTTGCGGTTAATTATATTTTGGTTTTCATATTTGATCAAAATATATAGACATTCGATAAATAATGATACCTTACGGTGAGTATCTAAAATGTATTTATTCGGATGTCTTTTAAGTTATTGGTGACAATGCAAGTATCTTATGGTGAATACTATTGGGTTACGTATAAATTTCCCTCCGCAATTGTCAGTAATAAATAATTTTGTATTTTGATCGTTTATGTTTATTTTGAAATGTTTTCGACTGTGGAATCTATGTAATCGATCTATAGCCAACATTTTTAAACAAATCTGTGCGAACGTATCTAAATGTTAAACTTAAGTCGGGCGTGAATGGTTTATATAGATTTGTAAAGCTATATTAGGGAAGAGAAATCTTAGGTTATTCATTTCGTAGTTGAATTGGTTCAATGGATTGGATATATTTCTGTAATTGTAGATGTAGTATGAGATCCGCTATGGGCAGGATTATAGATATATGCCACACACCCTCTGTTTGCCTATGGATGGATTTGTAAGACGGCAAAGGACCGCAGTCCATTCCTATGGAGTTTTATGTTTATTGTTCTACTCGCCAACAGATGTCACATTCCTGTTGGTGGAGACACAATGTCTTCTCTAATCTACTTACTGATCAGATGTACACTCCTGACAGTATAGTATATTGTGTTGTCGTATCATGCTACATTGAATACATGAATGTATCAGATGGATTGGCACCAGTTTGATTGTGAAATTTGTTGCCTAAGGTTAAATCAGGGAAGAATATTTTCTTTTCAAATGCAGATCTATGTAGTCTATTCATACTTGACTACCTAAATAAAATATTAAACTCATTGAAACTTAGCTAAATGTAAAATTAAAAGATTAATAGAAAAATCTAAAATGTTGAATTTATTCCTCAAAATTTAAATGTTATTTTATATGTGCGTCAATAAATATTTTTATGTGTTAATTTCTGGCAGTGGCTTTTATTTATTGATATTTAAGATATAAATTAAGATATAGATTTTTATCTCTGCGTCTCCACTGAGCTAGTGACTTGGGCTAACGATCGGAATATTTAAATAAAGTGGAATCTTAACAGTGCGTATCTGCCTACTTTATAAATTTTTCTAGGCTCAAATGCCTAGATGGCGCCCTGGTAGTTGCAGATATTGTTTTTGCGGTTAGATTCGATCTCCACTTACTTCCGATTGTTATAATATATATATATATTGTAACCTAAACCAAAATAATATTCAAACATTATATTCATTGTAACACAAATAAACTGATCAAAAGGATTATAATAATTAAAGATTATTTCAATTAAGAAATTAAGATTCAAATATAAATATTGTAACTAATAAACGAAAAGAAATTGTAGCTTTTATTTTATATGAAAGAGAAAAGAATTAAGTATGCAACTTGCTGAGCATAAGCTATTAAACAAATAAATGTGTTCAATAAGTAGTCTTTAAAAATATTAATTCAAACAAGTTGTAAATAAACTTAATGAAACTGATCAGAATTTATTTAAACCTATATTAGTATAAACATAAGCTATTTAACCTGAGTAGTGGCTATTAACCAAAAAGATCAGATTGAGTTATCAATCATATTAAGGGTCATCGGATTCAATGAAACATACTTCTATAATTAGATTTCTCAAGATATCACAACATCAATAACTATAAACAAATTATTAATAACAACTATTATAACTCGGGTATACTAGTAACTCAATAAAATATCTTCTCAGGTATACAGACAGTAGATTTTATCCACTTTCACTTCTTGGTTTGATGTTAAGTGCATATCCAAACAAATACCAAGTGAGTATGGTCTAGCAGGGTACCACTAGATTATTTGAATCTAGACACAGTTATATCTAATAATCTTTCACATGTACCGGGTTTGAATCCCTTTTTGGTACTTTACTTCTAATAAAAATAAGAGATTTTGTTTTTAGAGCCATATCACTGTATGCACTAATATTTAAGTAAGCGTAAAACATCTTTAAACTAAAATGGAATTCATTAGACACAAATCATTTCTCAGATCATAGCATAACGAATGTGTTTCAATATTTTTTATAAGCTTTACTAGCTCAGATTACTATTAATTTAGGATAGCAATTCACTCATCCTTGCATGAAATAGATGATAGGATGGTGGTTATAATAATACTAAGAAATCACTAAATATTATGGAATCAATATTTATTTATAGCCTTTAAACATATTAATTAAAATGATGTTGATGGTGATGATGATGATAACGATAATGACAATGGTTTCAACCACAGCTTTAGGACCAAGCTTAATCATAAAACCTAATTGTTATAAAGAAATTCATGATTATTGTAATCTTAGCTTATTTAATCATATCTTAAACACTAATATTCAACCATTGATGATGAATGATCACACTTGATAAAGACTACTCTTAATGAAATATATACACCTCATTTAATAAAATAAACTAATATTTATTACTGCATTTCTAACATATACATAAAAATTTCTAGACATACATGAAAATTTCTATATGGATAATAACAATAATAATCATAACCGACTGTTTTAAAATCATAACATTAATCCCCCAAATTCTTCCCCCTTTCCCATAAATGTATATTGTATTAAATTGGATAACCGATTTGTTAAAATGTTCCATCCACAAGAAAAGTATTTCATAAAACAAAATCTCCACTCATTGGCACACATACTTTATAAATCTAACCTGTAAGTAGAATGACGAAAATAAATGTTAGTAAAATTGGAAAGAGCAAGTTTTAGAACCAAGTTTTAAATTATTTTCTCCCCCTCTCTTCTAAGCGCTGAAATGCTATATTTTCCTAAAACAAAATAATCTAATATTTTAATACTGCTTATTTGCATTCACTCGCAATTATACACATATAAAAATATTATTATGTATGTGCGGGTTTTATCCCATAAAAATAAAATATTATTTAAAACCAAAATAATAATACAAAAAATTATTTTACACATTAATCTTTCATAACTGTAAATTAATAAACAAATAATTTTGATACTTTCAAGATCACTGATGGAGCTCAAGGCTATTATTAGTAAGAAATTATTGGTTTTAATCGATCTGAATTGACTTAAAAGTTTTTTAAATAAACTATACCACATTATAGCTAAAATTTTATTAAGACTCTGATATCATAAAGAAAATATATCAAAAAAACATTTTATACTACCAGTTCTTTGTATCGACTTTTAATGAGTCAAATTTCTCTTGTTTAATGTCTATCTTTGGCAGCAACAATTTCCATGTTTCTTTGGAACAATCTCTTTCTTAAAGTGTATAATTATTTGATGATGATGATCCTATTGAGGTTATTTTCTTTAGTGGACAATTTGGAAATCTTTATATTAATTTTTCTTCTCTTCCTGTCAAGCATGATTCTTTTAGTGGATGAAATACAGCAGTTGTTTTCACATTGTAATTTTTCTGGGGTTCAAACTCAGTTACTGGAACAATTAATTGGATTTGATGATTAATATTTATCAGTAGATTAATTCATCTTTCGGATTTTCTTTGAATGCAGGTGAATGTTTTCTTCCTTTTATTTAAAACATTTTATCTCTCTCAGTCAGTTGAAAGGTGTAGAATATTATTTTCAGACAAGACATCTTTTCTTTCCTATATGATCTGCAGCTCCACGATGGTCAGGTCTTGATGGGACACATATCTAATTTTTCTACCCCGTCATTTCTTATATTTTCAACATTCAAAACTTCATAAAAAGAAATGATTAAAAAAAAAACTATCTAGCAGAACTAAAAATGTCTGCTTTAGTTTCAATAATTTTTAAAAAGTCTCTCTCACAATAATAATCACAATAATCTAATCTAATCTAATAGCTCAACTGATTTTCCAGACTGCTTTTATATCCGATTTTTGAGTCACCTCACCCAATTAGAGTGTGAATTGCTATTTTTGACCAACTCAAAAAATCACACACCTGGTTTTCAGACATTTTTGTCTTTAAAAAAATAGACTTAATCCTTTCTTTCTTTCCTTTTCACATATATCTGTAATATCTAAAATTGGAGTTTCTTTCCTTTAATCTTAAGATGAGACAATTTCAAAATTAGATTTCCCACCAAGCTTAAGCTCCCAAAATGACAAACAATCATTTATAAAAACAAAATTGCTACAAAATATATATCTGATTCCAGATTTTCTTCTTTAACACAAAATTGTTGAACAAAAAAAATAATCTGACAGATTTAACCCTTCTTCTTTTTCAACATATAATAAATGTAAATTTATGTATGTAATGTACACACACACTTTATCATTCTAAATCTTTCATAAACCGATATTAAAATAATCTAATTGCTAGCTTAGTAATTATAACCCTAATATTTAAAATTAAATCCTTAGCTTTTAAATCCCAATTACAATTATAGAAAAGTAAAATAGAAGTATAGAATAAGATATTAGAATTGATCAAGCATAGGTTAGTTTTAAAGAAAGTTAAAATGTTTAATATCTGAAATTTAATGATGGCTAACTAAGTAGCTTTTATAACACACACTGCCTATACATATGCGTTATAACATTACTTTTTAACAGAAAAATTAAATATTGAATAGTTTAAATGTGTGTATTATCTTTCTACCAACACACAAACAAATAAAGAATATAATTGTTAACCCTCTCTCTTTTTAACAAAAACTTTTAGAACTGGATCTTGTAGGGTTTGAACTTGGATGCCCTACAGCTTCATTTATTGTTATATAAAAATGTGATGATGATTTTGGTTTTACATTTTCTTACATGCACATTACTATAAATTAAGCTAGTGACTAAATTGTAATGGCACAACTTTCCTTTCTTTTGGATAAAATCATCAGCACCTTTGTTTTAACTATATCCAAAAAAAAATCCTAACTAATTAAATACATTAATAATAATATAAATAAATTTTTCTAACTACTGGTAAATATTATACTTTTCATTAGAAAACTTAAAGTAATTTATTTGGAGATCTTTGCCAAGCTACTCTGCTGAAGTATAAGGGATCAAACTCCTAGCATTATAGATTCCCTTCTTCCCATCAAGAGTAGCAAGCATAAAGGCATTCTCTTCTATTTTCTTGGTAATTTGGAATGGCTTTTTCTTTTTAAATTATATCGCAGTCTGCATAAAAATGCACACGTACATCCAGTCTCTTTTTAATATTTCCATTTTTCATCTTGACTGGATATTTATAAAACATATCTGGAGGATTTATTTTATATAACCTCCTATTACAAACTCCATTTAAAAATATGGACTCTTGGTACCATATGTAATATGCCTTGAAGTTTTTCAGAGATATTGACTCTCTATATCATACATATTTTATTTTTAAACTTTCTAGAAAGATTGACTTTCTGTACCATATATAAGTCACTTTGAAGTCTTCCAGAGAGATTGACTTTCTATACCAGATATCATTCATTCTTAAATCTTCCAGAGAGGTTGATTCTCTGTACGATACACATAGGACATTTACATTTTCAGAGAGATTGCCTCTCTGTACCAGATATAACTCGTGTTTGATTCTTCCAGACCAGTTGAATTTTTCAGAGAGATAGATTCTCTATACCATATATAAGGTATCTCTAATCTATTTAAGAAGATAGATTTTTGAAACCACATATGCTCATTAGTTACTAGATTGAGAACTATAGACTGTTGAAACTTTTGTTCTCTTTCTAAACTATCTGGTTTCATCTCCCCTATTGCCTCTTTTAACTTTATCATATTATCTGGTGCATGAAGTTTTTCCTCCCACTCTCTTTTCCTTCTTTTCACTTTATGATCTACCCCAATCGGCTCTCTGGCCATCTCCTCATGTACTCTATTTACTGTAGAACTTGGTCTTGCAGCTACTATTGGCCTTTCTACTTCTGGGAACTTATCCTCTATCAGTGTACTAGCTGGTTTATTTATTGCCTCATCTAATTTCTCCTTTAACACTGGTAAGCTCTGCCTACTTTTCTGTTTTACCATTCTAATATATTCACACATCTCTCCTGCACTATCTTCTAAAGAGGTTTCAGCATTATCTCCTAACCTTTGACTATCTTCTCTTATACTTTCTGTACCATTTTTGCTATCCTCTCTTAGACTTTCTATCCATCTTTTCACAGAACGACATATCTTTTGTTCCAGACTTTCCTTATTTCTTTTGGAAATTTTAGAATCTTCTTGTAGTTTTTGATACATACAATCTATCATCACCTCAGTCAATTTTATACCTGATAGTGCTTCCTTCTTTATTCAAATCTGAATATCTTCAGTACTTTTTACTATCCCCTTTACTTTTATGGTAACTTCTACTCCAATTACAACCTCTCCAACCTCTTCTGTATAAGAACTATCATTTCCAGGAATTGAGGCACTTTTCCCATGTTTCTCTATTTTATTTTCCAAAGCCATAGGAATTTTACTGTTGTTTTCAACAGAGCTATTGATATTTTCTTTTAATTCTTCTTCACTCCTCTTATCCGCTTCTCTTAAACTTTCTACACTTTCTATGCCTTTTTTACCCTCTTCTCTTAAACTTTCTCCCCAGATTCTATTATCCTCTAGCATACTTTTAAGCATCTGTATTATCATTTGCATTTCACTTTTACTCATTTCATTAAAATTTTAATATATTCAATATACATCCCATCTATGCTTCCCCTGTCCACCAAAAACATACACATCCTTTTCTTGTCTGACACCTATCTCTGACTAACTGACTGATTTGCTTTTCACCTTATCATGCATTACAAATACAAATAAAATATTTAATATCCTTATTTGATGAATCACACAATAATAATCTATATAGTGCATGTCTGTCTGCAATAGCCCAAATTATACATTCATCTATTCTCCCAAAGATACGACAGATATTGACAGTCCACAGAATGACTAGCAGTTCACAATCGTGAAATAAATAAAAGAATTCAGTCACAGCACTATAATCACACAATGCATCATGAGCACTCAGAAGATCATCCCAATTCGATCACTATTAACTACCACAACCCTTGATTGAATGATGCAAACTCTGTTGCAATAAAATGCGTATTTTAAGTCTTAGGGGCTAAAGGAGATAAACTATGCCTTGCTCTCTCTCCTGGAGTCTTACGTGGCTAGTAGCAAAGAATGACCTGCTTATTATAGGCTACAGAAAATGAAGCCTTGCTCTCTGTCTTGGAGACTTATAGGCTGATATCATGGCAGGACTGCTGTTAACTGCTTCATGATAAAATAAGAATAACATATAAACTGTATTGGAAAACTATGCCGTGCTCTCTCTCTTGGAGACTTATAGGCTGATATCATGGTAGGACTGCTGTTAACTGCTTCATGATAAAATAAAGATAACTTATAAATTGGATTGGAGCAGTGAATGGGTTTGATCATTCATGGGTTACATGAATACATAGCATTCTCAAGGCAATGACAAAACTCTCCACTCATCATCAAAACTGCAATCTAACCAACCAAATTCCAATGATCAAATATCCAATCCAACCTCCAAAATCATAGACTTTGTACAAAATGAACTCCCCAAACACACATGAGACTACTATCCCATAATTCATCACTATTACTATGCTTACCCTATTTGGCACTAAATTATTCTAATGTTTCAAAAAAAATTCTATTATTTATTTCACCTTTGTTGTGATATTCATCTATTTTCAAAATTGATAAAAAAAAACCAAGCTGTTTTATGGCTGTACCCATTTTATCATCATCAATGAAAAATTAAATCATATTAAACATCATCATATATAAATGTAAAATAAGACTGTATGGCCAAGAAAATTTTGTAAGACAAAAAAAAAATTTCACTGGAAAAAAAAAATTTTACTAAAAAAATTTCTCTTTTTGACCACACGTCTCCCATCATTCTACAGACTCCCTTTTTCAGGTATATGGTAAAATATCAAGCCCCAGTTGGGCGTCCATTGTAACCTAAACCAAAGTAATATTCAAACATATTCATTGTAACACAAATAAACTGATCAAAAGGATTATAATAATTAAAGATTATTTCAATTAAAAAATTAAGATTCAAATATAAATATTGTAACTAATAAATGAAAAGAAATTGTAGCTTTTATTTTATATGAAAGAGAAAAGAATTAAGTATGCAACTTGCTGAGCATAAGCTATTAAACAAATAAATGTGTTCAATAAGTAGTCTTTAAAAATATTAATTCAAACAAGTTGTAAATAAACTTAATGAAACTGATCAGAATTTATGTAAACCTATATTAACATGAGCATAAGCTATTTAACCTGAGTAGTGGCTATTAACCAAAAAGATCAGACTGAGTTATCAATCATATTAAGGGTCATTGGATTCAATGAAACATGCTTCTATAATTATATTTCTCAAGATATCACAACATCAATAACTATAAACAAATTATTAATAACAACTATTATAATTAAGGTATACTAGTAACTCAATAAAATATCTTCTCAGGTATACAGACAGTAGATTTTATCCACTTTCACTTCTTGGTTTGATGTTAAGTGCATATTTAAACAAATACCAAGTGAATATGGTCTAGCAGGGTGCCACTAGATTATCTGAATCTAGACACAATTATATCTAATAACCTTTCACATGTACCGGGTTTGAATCCCTTTTTGGTATTTTACTTCTAATAAAAATAAGAGATTTTGCTTTTAGAGCCATATCACTGTATGCACTAATATTTAAGTAAACATAAAACATCTTTAAACTAAAGTGGAATTCATTAGACACAAATCATTTCTCAGATCTTAGCATAACGAATGTGTTTCAATATTTTTTTATAAGTTTTACTAGCTCAGATTACTATTAATTTAGGATGGCAATTCACTCATCCTTGCATGAAATAGATGATAGGATGGTGGTTATAATAATACTAAGAAATCACTAAATATTATGGAATCAATATTTATTTATGGTCTTTAAACATATTAATTAAAATGTTGATGATGATGGTGATGGTAATGATAATGATAATGACAATGGTTTCAACAACAGCTTTAGGACCAAGCTAAATCATAAAACCTAACTGTTATAAAGAAATTCATGATTATTGTTATCTTAGTTTATTTAATCATATCTTAAACAATAATATTCAACCATTGATGATGAATGATCACACTTGATAAAGACTACTCTTAATGAAATATATACGCCTCATTTAATAACATAAACTAATATTTATTACTGCATTTGTAACATATACATAAAAATTTCTAGACATACATGAAAATTTCTATATGGATAATAACAATAATAATCATAACCGACTGTTTTAAAATCATAACATTAATCCCCCAAATTCTCCCCCCTTTCTCATAAATGTATATTGTATTAAATTGGATAACCGATTTGTTAAAATGTTTCATCCACAAGAAAAGTATTTCATAAAACAAAATCTCCACTCATTGGCACACATACTTTATAAATCTAACCTGTAAGTAGAATGACAAAAATAAACGTTAGTAAAATTGGAAAGAGCAAGTTTTAGAACAAGTTTTAAATTATTTTCTCCCCCTCTCCTCTAAGTGCTGAAATGCTATATTTTCCTAAAAAAACATAATCTAATATTTTAATACTGCTTATTCACATTCACTCACAATTATACACATATAAAAATATTATTATGTATGTGCATGTTTTATCCCATAATAACAAAATATTATTTAAAACCAAAATAATAATACAAAAAATTATTTTACACATTAATTTTTCATAACTGTAAATTAATAAACAAATAATTTTGATACATTCAAGATCATTGATGGAGCTTAAGGCTATTATTAGTAAGAAATTATTGGTTTTAATCGATCTGAATTGTCTTTAAAAGTTCTTTAAATAAACTATACCACATTATAGCTAAAATTTTATTAAGACTCTGATATCATAAAGAAAATATATCAAAAAACATTTTATACTACCAGTTCTTTGTATCGACTTTTAATGAGTCAAATTTCTCTTGTTTAATGTCTATCTTTGGCAGCAACAATTTCCGTGTTTCTTTGGAACAATCTCTTTCTTAAAGTGTATAATTATTTGATGATGATGATCTTATTGAGGTTATTTGCTTTAGTGGACAATTTGGAAATCTTTATATTAATTTTTCTTCTCTTCCTGTCAAGCATGATTCTTTTAGTGGATGAAATACAGCAGTTGTTTTTACATTGTATTTTTTCTGGGGTTCAAACTCAGTTACTGGAACAATTAATTGGATTTGATGATTAATATTTATCAGTAGATTAATTCATCTTTCGGATTTCCTTTGAATGCAGGTGAATGTTTTCTTCTTTCTATTTAAAACATTTTATCTCTCTCAGTCAGTTGAAAGGTGTAGAATATTATTTTCAGACAAGAATCTTTTCTTTCCTATATGATCTGCAGCTCCACGATGGTCAGGTCTTGATGGGACACATATCTAATTTTTCTATCTCGTCATTTCTTATATTTTCAACATTCAAAACTTCATAAAAAAATGATTAAAAAAAAACTATCTAGCAGAACTAAAAATGTCTGCTTTAATTTCAATAATTTTTAAAAAGTCTCTCTCACAATAATAATCACAATAATCTAATCTAATATAATAGCTCAACTGATTTTCCAGATTGCTTTTATATCCGATTTTTGAGTCAACTCACCCAATTAGAGTGATAGTGTGAATTGCTATTTTTGACCAACTCAAAAAATCACACACCTGGTTTTCAGACATTTTTGTCTTAAAAAAAATAGACTTAATCTATTCTTTCTTTCCTTTTCACATATATCTGTAATATCTAAAATTGGAGTTTCTTTCCTTTAATCTTAAGATGAGACAATTTCAAAATTAGATTTCCCACCAAGCTTAAGCTTCCAAAATGACAAACAATCATTTATAAAAACAAAATTGCTACAAAATATATATCTGATTCCATATTTTCTTCTTTAACACAAAATTGTTGAACAAAAAAATAATCTGACAGATTTAACCCTTCTTCTTTTTCAACATATAATAAATGTAAATTTACGTATGTAATGTACACACACACTTTATCATTCTAAATCATTTATAAACCTACATTAAAATAATCTAATTGCTAGCTTAGTAATTATAACCCTAATATTTGAAATTAAATCCTTAGCTTTTAAATCGCAATTACAATTATAGAAAAGTAAAATAGAAGTATAGAATAAGATATTAGAATTGATCAAGCATAGGTTAGTTTTAAAGAAAGTTAAAATGTTTAATATCTGAAATTTAATGATGGCTAACTAAATAGCTTTTATGACACACACTGCCTATACATATGCGTTATAACATTGCTTTTTAACAGAACAATTAAATATTGAATAGTTTAAATGTGTGTATTACCTTTCTATCAACACACAAACAAATAAAGAATATAATTGTTGACCCTCTCTCTTTTTATCTAAAGCTTTTAGAACTGGATCTTGTAGGGTTTGAACTTGGATGCCCTACAGCTTTATTTATTGTTATATAAAAATGTGATGATGATTTTGGTTTTACATTTTCTTACATGCACATTATTATAAATTTAGCTAGTGACTAAATTGTAATGGCACAATATATATATATATATATATATATATATATATATATATATATATATATATATATATATATATATATATATATATATATATATATATATATAAAAGAGAGAGAGAGAGAGAGAGAGAGAGTAAGGGTAGCTTACAATCATGTACAAACCTGCCCTTATGTGTACATAACATCAAGTTAAATCCATTGGAAACATAAGCTGAGATAATAAGTTAGATATGCATTATCAATTTTTTTATTGAACAGACATATATACACATTAAAAGTTTATTTTATTCATTTCTAAATCAAGATAATGTTAAAATCAAATAAATACACTTTTTCAATGGAAAGTAAAAACCTAATTTAATAGGTTTTTCATATATATACCTATATTAATAATAAGTCATTTGTCAATGTGAAAATGTTACTATTTATGACTTAGACTTTGTGGGCATAGTGATGACCTAATGTCATGTCAATACCTAGGCGAGCAAGTGTTAGAAAATGAGAGTAGAATTTTAATACAATTTTATTATGTAATTTTAATTTTCTCTATAACCAATATATATATATATATATTGTAACAGACCGTAAAATGTACCGGGAGTCTACAGGGTAAGATATTTAATTAATTGATGCCCCAAATGTTTGGGTTGTCAAAATATGTAACGGACTGTAAAACCCTTTTAGGATAGTACACCCAGAGCCTTCTCTACTTACAGGTCCTATTACTACTCGGGGTTCTAACTCAGTGTAGACATTTGCCTTTAACTCTGCTCAAGGATGGAATTAAATAGGATGGCAATAATGTGACCTCTATATAGATCCTTAATGTCTATTGCTAATAATAAATTAAAAATCTGTATGCATGTATAATATCTATTCTGGTGAATGGAGTATGAATGATGCTTGACAATCTAGAGACCAGAGAAACAAAGGTTTTAACTTCAAACAATAAATATTTATTAACAGATCATGCTTATAGTTATAATATTTATAAATCAACAGAATATATACATGATCATTATAAAACATTAATTTATCTCTACAACAATAAGACTAGCTGTAATTTAAATATTAAAATATGGGTTGAAATAGGAATTATAAAATTTAGTGCATAATTTACAATAATGTATTAATTATTTTAAATATAAAATTATATTACTAATGTATGATTATCATTCTGTTTATGTCCTTTAAATGTACCTCAAGGTTATGTCCATGAATTGCTAATTTGTGTTTTGTATAGTTAAGAAAATATTATATATATTTACTTATTAATTAGTTTGATTTTAATGTATTAATTATCTAATAAATGTAAATATTTAAAATCTTACCTTTTGTTTCAGTCATTGTCCAGTTTAATTTAAACCTTCAATTATGATAGTATTTTATTTACAAACATATATAATATATTGATGTATAGTTTGAGTTGTGCATCTCTCTCACCTTATAAAAATCTAAACAAATGGGTTCTTTTGTTTTTTAAAAAATGTTTGCTACACTTGAATAAAAGAGTGAGAAAAATTCACAACCCAACTCTCAGTATACATTAAAAAAAAAAATATTTGAAACATAAAATATAATGAAATTTTGGAATTCCTTAAAACAATAGCAAATTAAATTTTCAAGAGCAGCTTCTGTATTCTTAGCAGATAATGTCTTTCTTTCCTTCATGTATATTAAGTCATGTTGACATTCTAAGCATTACAATTCCCATGACGAAATTGAATTCCTCGGCATTTGATTTTAAAGCCATGCATTTTCATTCCATAACAAGATCTTTCCACGTTGATTTAAACAATATATACCAATAAATATGATCCTCCATCACATGCCAATGACACCAAGAGGATAGAAAAATCCCCGACACTTACTTAGCAAAAGTGCATTGTTAGATATATTTTACACATATATAAATTATTACATATGAATACTTTTCCAAGGCTTATGTTATATTATAAGGCAAACGCTATTTTTATGCAGTTTTATTTATATATGTATGAAACGCATGATAAATATTTTACTTTAAAAATAATGTTAATAAAGTTCTATTTCATCATTAGTCGATTTTATTTTATCCAAGAAACATTTGACAGCAATTATATTTTTTAACAATGTTAAATAACTATGATGCTCTTAGCATTTATTTGAATGAACGAAAGTTCATCAATTAAATAATGTTTTTTTTTTCCTTTTTAAAACATTTTACACTTATCAATAATAAAATTCCAAATATTAAATAGTTTAATATTAATAAAGAAAGGAAATCCTAATAACTAATATAATAATTAAAATATTCTTTACAACTTTACTTTCATGCACTTCATTTGAACAAGAAAAACCAACAACAACTAAAAAAAATCTGTTGCTTAGATATTTTTCCACGTTCCCAAAATCAACAAAGGTTTACTCTTTTTTTCCTCTTTTAAACAAAAGAAACGTGGTTACTAGGATTTAATGTCAAATATTCTTTTTTCTATTTTGTCACATCATGATTTAAAATCTACATTCATGTATATATATGTGTATATGTATATATTTTATTTTACATTTAATAAAAAAAATAAATGTGTTTATTCCTTCATGAATGTATGGTTATGTTTGTGTTTATATATATGTGTATATGTCTCCAAATATCTATAAAAAAAATTAGGTTTTAAAAATTGGCTGCTTATTTAATCTTTATACATTTTTATCCTAAAACATCAGTTACTTATTATTATTTTTTATCAGGATTGGACATCACCTTACATTTCCCCTACCCTTAGAATGTTAAAATTTAGACCATTGTCAAAATTTTAGCACCTAAACAAAGGTTTGGATGGTTATTGTGTTGGATAATTTTATTCTTTTTAAATAGGGAGAGTTCTAATGCTGTCGTACTTATTTTAATTTACTCATCAATATACATTTGCTTTTTTTTTATATTACTCATTTTTGGTTAGATTCCTATCCTTATCTCTTTCATCTTAACATTGAATTACTGTCATCATTAACACTGTTTCTATTATATTTACTAGAATTACTAACTATATGATGGTTGAATACTCTGAATTTGACTGGTTCACTGTCTCTGTTCCAGAAGGCACATATTTGAGTTTGTCAGCCTATATCCTGCTCCCTAGGAGTTTTATTGGATTTTTATAAGTTCTGAACAAATTATGGGATTCCCACATTCTATGGGTCAATTCCCACATCTCAGCCAATTCTAAGATACCTCAATAAAATGTTTCAACATTAATTTGAGTGCATCCTCATCACATCTACCTATCTAGCTATTTACTCACGAACAATGCTGTCTTTCTCATTACAATACACTTGCATATACCCATTTACATTTTTTTTTTATAAACTTCACTTTCATCTACTTTAATCATGGTCATCTGTTTACAAATAACTAAGCTTCTGTACATGGCAGTTCTTGACAACCATTGTATGGCTTTAATATCCGAGCATTATAAGTTCCTTTTATCTCTCCATCAATATTTAACCAAAATGCATTTGGGCCAGCTTGTTTCACAATAGCATATGGTCCAGCATATTGCTGACAAAATTTATGATAAACATTATCCATTGGTTTACTGGGGTTATGTGTTTTCACAAAAACCTTGTCTCTAATCTTAAAGTGATGTCTGCTTTCCTTTCCCTTCTTATTTCTAAAATTGGATTTATTAATTAACTGTTGTCGAGCCATTTGAATTTTAGTTTCTATGTCATAGTGATGACATTCAATTGGAGGTTGGTATTTCACAAATAATGAAGGAATAGGTTGATTAAAATGTAGTTGGATGGGTGTGAATCCAGTAGATTTATTTGCACCCCAATTTATGTAATTCACTACCCGTTCTGTCTGCTTCACCTACCCCCTATTATTTTTATAAGATTTAATAGTCAAAAGTAAACTTAACATTTTTTTTTTATAAATATATACTCACTTAACATTATTTACAGGGTTCAATCATTAAGAAAGTTCATTTTTTATGTTCCAGGGTTGCAGTCATGAAGTCTGTCCCTTAATTTGTGCCTTTCTCTTTTTAAGGACTTCCATTCACATATTCAATAAATGTGAAGGGACCTTCATAAGTGTTGCAAAGCTTATGGAACCTGGGATCTTTCTGTTTCTTTGTAGGGATTATAGTTGCCTCCAGTAACATCTGGAAACTGTCTATGACTTGGTCATCTTCCTGATTATGAAGAGACTTGTTGTGCCATAATATACATTCAAGATGAACAAGTGTATCGACTTCATTTGTCCTTTCAAAGTTGGCTTCAATAATGGGACAATTTTCTTTTGTGAAAAGCCTTTGAGCATATAATAGCCTTTCTTGGATTTTGCTACTATGTTCATGGAGCTTGTATTTAGAAAAAACTTTATGTTCTGAACATTGGATGCTCACATTAACTTGTTCTGCTTGATCATCTAACATATTCATTCTCATACTCTTCATGGGAAGGATTGAATCAGCATCATTCCAAAATGTTTTTGGGATTGCTCCTTCCAACTTAAAATTGGTGGAATGATTTTCTATTATGTCTTCAAGTACTTGCTGAGTCCATGTAGCAGGACATTCATGTACAAGAGAAGTTTCCATAGTAACAGAATATTTAGTACTTCGATTGGATTCAAAAACAAAACTAGATGTTTTTTTATATCATTAATATCACAGCTCATACTATCTATTCTATTATTAATATCATAAGTTTTAGATTCTATCCTATCAATATTTTCTTTTATACACATTATCTTTGCTTCCAAATTACTATTTATTTGGATCTCCAAATCATCAATATCAGTTTTAGTTACCATAGTAAACTTTATATCCTCTATCTTAGTGGATTCCTGGGCTTGGTGAACTTCCTTAACTTTATTCTCAATTTGAGTGGTAATACTTTCCTTAAATTCAGTATACTGCTCTTGACACTGCAAGTTCACTTCATCTATATTTATTCTCATCTCTTCTACATTTCGCTTTACTTCCGTACTACTGTTATGCACTTCATTCATCTCTGAAGATAACTGCTCCATGGCTGTAGAAACATTCATTTCAATGCCACTAATTCTTTTCTTAACCTCCTCATCCAATTTGTCAATATCAGCCTTAGTTACCATGTTGCTTATTTCAGCCTTGATTGTATCTATCTGACCACTCATGCTATCCATCCGACCATTCATGTCAGCCTTGACTATATTGAAGCAATGGATCTGAAGCCCGATCCATGCTTCACATCTTCCTATAAACTTAATTAGTATTGTAGACCTGAATGTGTTTTACATTTAAATATTTATTTAAATATTTTGTTTTGCATTAGAGTTTTAAAACAAAATATTTAAATGTAATATTACATTTAAATATTTTGTTTTAAATAAATTTCATTCTATTAATAAAAATTGCTTAACCTATTAGTCAAACATATATATACATCTAGCGTATATATATGAGTTAATGCAAAATTCTGCTGAAATAAAATGCTTATTCTACTATAAAAAAATAATAATATATTGTTGTTAAAATTTTGTTAAAATATTTAGTATGATTTGATTTTGAGATAAGCCCGCCAACATTTTCTAAAAGAATGTATAGTTTTGATTAGTGAGCCATTCAAGTCTAATTAAAGATGGCCTTCTCTTTCTTTCTTTTTAATTAATAGAATTCAAACTTTAAAGAAAGAAATCTAGAGTAAAAAAGTAAAAGTTATTTTTAGAAAATGTTATTTTGAAACAAAGGAGCATGGGGAGGCTTATCAAGATCTCAGATCATACAAACAATAGAAGGTAGCTGACAGAGAGGGTATAAATAGAAGTGAGAACAAAAGACTAGATTATTCAGATTTGTCTTTTTGAAGGATTCAGATTTTTTTTTTTGAAGGAGTCAGATTATTCAGATTTTTCCTTTGGAAGGATTTATTATTCAGATTTTTCCTTTGGAAGGATTTATTATTCAGATTTCTCTTTTTGAAGGATTCAGATTTTTCCTTTGGAAGGATTCAGTATTCAGATTTTCCTTTTGAAGGATTCAGATTTTCCTTTCGAAGGATTCAGTTGATTCAGATTTTGCTTTTGAAGGATTCATTCAGAGTTTTCTTGCTGGTTATTCCAAGTTTCCTTGAGAGTGCATTCATATTTCTTTTTGGAGAACTCTCTCCGATTTGCTTCACATTTAGCTTGTGCTCCAAAAAGTTATACAGCTGTCGTTTTCAAATAATGGAGAAGTTTGAACATGCTCCAGTTAAAAGCCATAGTATTTTGAAGGAAATGAATATGCTCGGCTAGGCAAATAAATAGCTTTGCCTATCGCCGAGGTTCCTGAATACCATCCAAAATGCCATAGTATCCACTCAATAGTCATCTGAACTCTGTGCCGTGTCTGGAGAACTTTTCGTGAAACCATACTACATATTTTCATTGTCCGGACAAATCCCTATCGACGGTCGGATCAAGCCACGAACGCCGTAGGGAACATGACCAAGGAAAAAAAGGACGGTAATCGTATCTCCTCTATTGAACTATTTCTTATGCTACCTTTTGTTCATACTTTTTTAATTGCTTCATTGAATTATATGTATTTGTTGATGTAACCATTTTTATTAGACTAGTCTTAATTATATATATTATGTGATCATCTATCTATATTTAACCTTTTTCCCTTCGCTATTCTTCCTTACTAACCTGTGTAAATATTTAGTATTCCATTGCGGTTAAGTTTAATAGTTAATTTTTGTTCATTTAAAATCTCTTTCCAGTTTTATTTATGTTTGTTAATTAAATACGAGTCAGTTTCTTTTGTGTGCCAACTTGATCTCTATGATAACGCCTCTTTTGTCCGCCATTAGCTTTACGTATATCTGATTTAACTATATACGTTTTAAATAATTTTTAAACACTGTTTGTAGCGCAAAGCAATTAGAAATGCTTTGCGAAAGATTCTTTTTTTATCGTACTTTATCGAGAAGATCGAGTTGACAATTTTATTAAAATTGGGAAAAGATTTAGACCGCAAACCTATTAATCCGTTTTTATTGTCTAATTAGTTTGTTTCATTAATTTAGAGGAATAGCGGAGGCCATTAAATCATTATTCATATTTTAAAGCCATTAATTAAACATATTATTTAACTATCAAAAGCTTGAGTTTCCTAATTTTATTATAATGCTTTATTTTACTTTTCTAATGATCCAGGCACGCAAAACACATATTTCTTAGTACTTTTGCACATTTAACTATTTAGTTCCGTAAGTTTCCTGTCCATGTTTCTTTCCGCTGATGCTAAGCTGTCGCCGGTTGAAAAATAATTTATGCATGGCTCAGATAGTGTTGTTTGTTTGTGATCAGGCCTCGAGAATAGGCGAATGGGCAGAGGTCATAGTATTCTTGATTTAATATCTCGCGTATGGGTGGCCTCGAGGTACTTTCGCCTAGTATTCGAACTGGGTTAAACCAACATACATCATCTGACTGTCACAGTAAATTTTTTTTTCTCCGTATTCTGTCGACCAACGTGGGCCGAATTTCATTTTTTATGGGAAGAATAGGAATAGGGTATTTGAAAATATAGGTAGACGTATAAGAATTTTTTTTCTCCGTATTCTGGACGCCCATCGTGTGTCTATTCGAAATTTACATACCCTGCAATGCCCTGTATAACATTTGTATGGGTGTATAATGTTTTTTACTTTCTTCTGTTTTAAATTAATGAATAATATATATGTAGATTTTTTTTCCCGGGTTTGTACGCATATATATAATGTTTTTTTTAAATAACACGAAATAATTGTTAGTTATACGTAAAATTTTTTGCTTCTAGTTGGTCGCAGTGGGACGTATGTCATTTTTTTTTTAAAAAAAAAATTAGTACCCTGAGAAGTTAGTTTTAGTTGAATATATTTATATAAAAATAATATATGTATAATTTTTCCGAGTTTTGTTTCCTAATGTGAGCCAAATGTCATTTTTTTTAATTAATTAAAAAGTTAAATGTGTCTATAAGGTAAAAAAAAAATTTTTCCCCGAGTTTTAAATTGCTAAAATGAATGTTTTACGTTTAGAAAAGTTAACACTCCGTTAGTTGTTTTTTTATATATATATAAGGAGAATAAAATATCAGAGTTATAGAAATTTTTTTTTCCGAATGAGTAGTTTTGTCATGGCCAGTCGCCATATTGTTGTTTGTCTTATAAAGTATATCGCTTCGATGAGGCGGAAGTGTCAAATATATACCCACCCGCCCTCCCTTAAAATAGCTTTCGTACTTTATGTTACTTTAGTACTACTTAAACATGAGAAGTTTTGAAATAATAATGTTTTTCGAAATATAACATATATACGATAGTGTTAATATTTTAGTAAAAATTACAAATAGATAATAAAAAAAATTTTCCGTTTGTATAAATTTTTGTGAAGATCTAAGAGATAACATTTTTCCATTAATAGAAAGTTTTTCGAAGATCAAAAAGTTTTGATAAGTTCAAATTAACACGTGTCAACATACGGTGTTAGCAAATATTTTTTTCACTTTCTCTGCGTTTCGTTTTTATATATAATGAATAATTTTAATCATGCAAAATTTTTTTTTTACTTTTAAATATTTTGCAGTTACGTTTCCTCGCAAATATATAAGTATAAGTTTCGTAAATATCAAATTTAATTTTCAACTTAATACAAAGTAAATGCGTATGTTCGTTTAATAAATATATATATATATTAAAGTATTTTTGCATAACATATATGTCAGCCACCTTTAGTTAAGATTTTTTTTCTTCTCTCAATTCGGATTATGCTATTGAATCATTTATTGAGTAACCGTTAGGTGAAGCCCCTTTGAGTAACCGTTAGGTGAAGCCCTTGTTTTTTAGTAACCATGTTTGGTGAAGACCCTTAGAGTAACCGTTTAGGTGAAGACCCCTTACATTGTAGAGTTCTCGATTGCTGTGTAGCCTGAAATAATAGGTCTATGTCCGCAATCATTGCTTCCTTGTCATAGTTGCGACCAGCGTTTACTAGCCTGAAATAATAGGAGTATGCGGTTGGCAATTTGACATCTTTCTAATAAATTCATGTACATGATAATAAAAGAAATATTTGTATAGGTATATCTGTTTGTATATTTATATGTAGTCATATATATGCTTATTTAATGATGTACATATTCATATATATGGGTGTATATGGTATACACTTCGTTATAGTTCGGTAAAACCCGTTTTTATATAAATGTTTTTTAAACAGTTTTTGATCTCAATGCGTGATTCTGTAAAATTGCGTGATAATTGTTAATCTATTTCGGGTGTGACCAAAATGGTAGTTGGTTTCGATCCCAGGTTCATAATTCGGAGTGGCGGTTATCATGGGATTTTACTTTTATTTTAATTGTTTTTTGTATTAATATTTTGTTTTGTTAATCGTACTTTAGGCTGTTTAAATTTTTTTTTGTGTCTTGACCAAAATGGTAGCGTGGTTTCGAACCCAGGTCAGACATGTTACCTTACTTAGTTGTTATACGTCTTAGACTTAATTAATATTGTCATTTAAAATACCATTTACTTATTCATGCAGAGATTTTTTTTGAAAGTGAAGTGAAAATCAAAATAAATTGTAATCGCATTAAACTTTATAAACCTTATCAATGTGTGCTTGGATCATTATCCATTAATATGTATATTTGATATGGCCATTGTCTTGTCGACTGGCGCCCTTCTCAAATAAATTTGTCGGCAAGTGCAATCTCTCATATCGGATATCAAATAAACCAAACTATAGTAGATGATCAAAATAACAATGTATGCTTAGTGAGCCAAAATAATTTTTAAACATGACTTATGTATATTTTGCTCACATATTTCTTTATATATATATATACTTGTATTAATGTAAATGCATTTTTTAGTTGTTTCAGGTGTCAGAGAAAGCCAGGTCAAGCTGTAAGTGTGTTATTTTAATTATATTGGGACAAAATAGCAGTGATATTTTAATGAAATATAACAATAAATAAAGTGAGGAGACTAATATGTAGTATAAATATTAAAGACAGACACGGCAGGATTTTATATATATATATTTTCATGTACAAACAGATACATATAGGCATAGGGTTAAGATAGGACCTCGTGAGGTAGGCAAAGTTAATTTCTGAAAACATAAATAAAACAGATAGTTATACAAAATAAAGAACTTAGAATAGTGACTTATAATTTTAGAAAGAAATAAAATTTTTTTGATATGTAGATGGATATAGCCCTAGATATAGATATAATATACTTATCCAGATTGTTTATTAAAAGACAAACACATTTTACAAACAAAGTGATTGTTGTATAACAAAATAGCCAATATTAGGCAAAAATGGACCAACAGAAGAAAGACGAACATGACAGCGATGAGGAGGTAGTGCTCAACCTTCCAAATACGGCAACGTGCAGTGACCAAAAATACAATTTGGAAGATCTCGTCAAAGAAATGAGAGATGAAAATGAAATGATGATGAAAATGTTGCAAGAATTTATGAATATCACATCGCAAAGATTGAACCGTTTGGAGGCACATATGGAACTCCATCAAGAACGGAGTATTGTAACAGAAGCATCACCAGAAGATGATACTCAAAATCAAGATGACACTGATATGAAATCGTCGAGTGATTATGAATCAGGTGAAGCCACTCACCAGTCGGATTTCTCTGGACAAATGAATGAGGAGAGTAAAAAAACAAATGATCAACAGCTGTTGAACCAACTCCAGGTGCAACAGGACAGTGAAATCTTTACTGTGGCAAAGATTAGCAACATAAAATGTTTTAGAGAAGAACCGGTTGGGAACTCTAGACACCACCTTGATAGCTTGAAAATCTGTCTCCAAGTCCAGAACATGACTGAGCAAGAAAAGAAGGCAAAGGAAAAATTAAGACGTACAGCTCGGCATCGCAAGAATCGAAACCGGCAATATAAATGCAGGAAAGGAAAGCAAGCATGGCTAAGAGACCTTAGGCCAAGTAGTAAAGTGTGGAGGAAAGTTAAAAAGTTCTTCCCAATATATAAAGGCCCTCACACATTAAAAAAGAAGTGTGGAATAAGTGTTTTGTTTTGGAAAAATAATCTCAGCCTACAAAGACAGTATAATGCTACAAACATAAAACCTTATGTACCACCAGACCCCGGAAAATATGCAAATTAAAAATAGATACATACCATGTTAGACTAAATACAACACAGACCCGATTTAAGACACAGAAGATTGAATTATGGATAAACCGTGAGATATAATAAAGTAAAGAAAACACCGTAGGTAGTAACAAATTAAATATTACAGCAAATAAAGAGTAGGTTTGAACTCACCTGGCACAAATTCTTACCTCTGACCTGAAGCAACAGCATTTTTTTTTAACATTTTTTTTTTGCTCACTAACTATTGGGAAATGAAGCAATGGATCTGAAGCCCGATCCATGCTTCACATCTTCCTATAAACTTAATTAGTATTGTAGACCTGAATTAAGTTTATAGTTCAATATCAGCAGGGTTTTGCATTAGAGTTAAAAATAATTATGCTTATCAAATGTGTATTACATTTAAATATTTTGTTTTAAATAAATTTCATTCTATTAATAAAAATTGCTTAACCTATTAGTCAAACATATATATACATCTAGCGTATATATATGAGTTAATGCAAAATTCTGCTGAAATAAAATGCTTATTCTACTATAAAAAAATAATAATATATTGTTGTTAAAATTTTGTTAAAATATTTAGTATGATTTGATTTTGAGATAAGCCCGCCAACATTTTCTAAAAGAATGTATAGTTTTGATTAGTGAGCCATTCAAGTCTAATTAAAGATGGCCTTCTCTTTCTTTCTTTTTAATTAATAGAATTCAAACTTTAAAGAAAGAAATCTAGAGTAAAAAAGTAAAAGTTATTTTTAGAAAATGTTATTTTGAAACAAAGGAGCATGGGGAGGCTTATCAAGATCTCAGATCATACAAACAATAGAAGGTAGCTGACAGAGAGGGTATAAATAGAAGTGAGAACAAAAGACTAGATTATTCAGATTTTTCTTTTTGAAGGATTCAGATTTTTCTTTTTGAAGGATTCAGTATTCAGATTTTTCCTTTTGAAGGATCAGATTATTCAGATTTTTCCTTTGGAAGGATTCAGATTATTCAGATTTTCCTTTGGAAGGATTCAGATTATTCAGATTTTCCTTTTGAAGGATTCAGTTGATTCAGATTTTGCTTTTGAAGGATTCATTCAGAGTTTTCTTGCTGGTTATTCCAAGTTTCCTTGAGAGTGCATTCATATTTCTTTTTGGAGAACTCTCTCCGATTTGCTTCACATTTAGCTTGTGCTCCAAAAAGTTATACAGCTGTCGTTTTCAAATAATGGAGAAGTTTGAACATGCTCCAGTTAAAAGCCATAGTATTTTGAAGGAAATGAATATGCTCGGCTAGGCAAATAAATAGCTTTGCCTATCGCCGAGGTTCCTGAATACCATCCAAAATGCCATAGTATCCACTCAATAGTCATCTGAACTCTGTGCCGTGTCTGGAGAACTTTTCGTGAAACCATACTACATATTTTCATTGTCCGGACAAATCCCTATCGACGGTCAGATCAAGCCACGAACGCCGGAGGGAACATGACCAAGGAAAAAAAAGGACGGTAATCGTATCTCCTCTATTGAACTATTTCTTATGCTACCTTTTGTTCATATTTTTTTAATTGCTTCATTGAATTATATGTATTTGTTGATGTAACCATTTTTATTAGACTAGTCTTAATTATATATATTATGTGATCATCTATCTATATTTAACCTTTTTTCCCTTCGCTATTCTTCCTTACTAACCTGTGTAAATATTTAATATTCCATTGCGGTTAAGTTTAATAGTTAATTTTTGTTCATTTAAAATCTCTTTCCAGTTTTATTTATGTTTGTTAATTAAATACGAGTCAGTTTCTTTTGTGTGCCAACTTGATCTCTATGATAACGCCTCTTTTGTCCGCCATTAGCTTTACGTATATCTGATTTAACTATATACGTTTTAAATAATTTTTAAACACTGTTTGTAGCGCAAAGCAATTAGAAATGCTTTGCGAAAGATTCTTTTTTTATCGTACTTTATCGAGAAGATCGAGTTGACAATTTTATTAAAATTGGGAAAAGATTTAGACCGCAAACCTATTAATCCGTTTTTATTGTCTAATTAGTTTGTTTCATTAATTTAGAGGAATAGCGGAGGCCATTAAATCATTATTCATATTTTAAAGCCATTAATTAAACATATTATTTAACTATCAAAAGCTTGAGTTTCCTAATTTTATTATAATGCTTTATTTTACTTTTCTAATGATCCAGGCACGCAAAACACATATTTCTTAGTACTTTTGCACATTTAACTATTTAGTTCCGTAAGTTTCCTGTCCATGTTTCTTTCCGCTGATGCTAAGCTGTCGCCGGTTGAAAAATAATTTATGCATGGCTCAGATAGTGTTGTTTGTTTGTGATCAGGCCTCGAGAATAGGCGAATGGGCAGAGGTCATAGTATTCTTGATTTAATATCTCGCGTATGGGTGGCCTCGAGGTACTTTCGCCTAGTATTCGAACTGGGTTAAACCAACATACATCATCTGACTGTCACAATATCTATCTGACCACTTATGCTATCCATCCGACCATTCATCTGACCACTCATGCTATCCATCCGACCATTCATCTGACCACTCATGCTATCCATCCGACCATTCATGTCATCCATCCAACCACTCATATCAGCTTGCATGGCATCCATCCGACCCAATAATGTTTGGAGCATCTGCATCATGGCTCCACTATTTTCTGTAAACTGTGTTAGTCCAATTCCAAGTGATTGAGCAGACTGTTCATTAGAGTCTCCTTGAATTTGAGATATCATTTGTTTTTCCTCTTGCATTGAGAAAGAATGCTCAGCTCCAACCATTGACCCCCCAGACATATTCATGTCTACTGATCCTACTTGTTCCATATTAGGATCATGCTCAGCTTCATTGCCACGAACATCCCGTGGCTCTACATATAATTCCTTACTCATACTTGACAAATATCTCCCACTTCTGAGAAACATACAAAATAAACTAACACTTTTCTTTAAAATATCTACTCTATGGCAAAATTATTTCTTTTTATATAATATTCTATAATATGTCATAGGATCTTCTACCAACTTGTGTCATCTCATGTGATTTTGGTTACCTTAAGTATTTTACATATCATTGGTATTAATGCTGGTTTTATATATTTTTCCCTTAACTGCTTCACTTGCCTACTCTTATTAGATTCTTGATCATCTATTTAGTTTTGGTCTCTATTTATCAATTCATACCTTCACTCAGAGTTATTTAAACTTATTGTTTATTGACTAAATTAACTATACCACTAAGTTGCCACACCATTTAATCCATAGGGTTATGTAATTTATAGTTTATTAACTGACTAACTAAAATATGATAAATCAGGTTATACTGAAATTATGGACAATTTCTCATAAATTCAATTTATGTCACACTAAAAATATACAGTAACATATGATAGACCCATCTCTTTAAAGCTCAACACATTGTGTATCACAATATAATAGACAAAACTTTTCACATGCAGTGAATCTAAGTATTCAAGCTTACCACATTGCATGCCAAAATGTAACACACTACGAACTAGAATGAATTTAATAATTGGCTATTATGAATGTGACATGATAATCAACTTTCATTAAGTCTATATATGCCAGTGTACAGGCTTCACTGTTGATGGTGTCAAAAATGTAACAGTATGTAGTTTGTATCTGTGGTGAACTTACATTTTCATGCCCAAAACGTTGCATGCCAAAATATGTAACGGACCGTAAAATGTACCGGGAATCTACAGGGTAAGATATTTAATTAATTGATGCCCCAAATGTTTGGGTTGCCAAAATATGTAATGGACTGT
Organism: Epiperipatus broadwayi; assembly: GCA_028023455.1. NCBI lineage: Eukaryota > Metazoa > Onychophora > Udeonychophora > Euonychophora > Peripatidae > Epiperipatus > Epiperipatus broadwayi. The sequence goes on from JAQFVV010006331.1 coordinate 2,341,653, forward strand.
AAAACCCTTTTAGGATAGTACACCCAGAGCCTTCTCTACATACAGGTCCTATTACTACTCAGGGTTCTAACTCAGTGTAGACATTTGCTTTTAACTCTGCTCAAGGATGGAATTAAATAGGATGGCAATAATGTGACCTCTATATAGATTCTTCATGGCTATTGCTAATAATAAATTAAAAATCTGTATGCATGTATAATAGCTATTCTGGTGAGTGAAGTATGAATGATGCTTGACAATCTAGAGACAAGAGAAACAAAGGTTTTAACTTCAAACAAATATTTATTAACAGATCATGCTTATAGTTATAATATTTATAAATCAACAGAATATATACATGATCATTATAAAACATTAATTTATCTCTACAACAATAAGACTAGCTGTAATTTAAATATGGGTTGAAATAAGAATTATAAAATTTAGTGCATAATTTACAATAATGTATTAATTATTTTAAATATAAAATTATATTACTAATGTACGATTATCATTCTGTTTATGTCCTTTAAATGTACGTCAAGGTTATGTCCATGCTTTGCTAATTTGTGTTTTGTATAGTTAAGAAAATATTATATATATTTACTTATTAATTAGTTTGATTTTAATGTATTAATTATCTAATAAATGTAAATATTTAAAATCTTACCTTTTGTTTCAGTCATTGTCCAGTTTAATTTAAACCTTCAATTATGATAGTATTTTATTTACAAACATATATAATATATTGATGTATAGTTTGAGTTGTGCATCTCTCTCACCTTATAAAAATCTAAACAAATGGGTTCTTTTGTTTTTTAAAAAATGTTTGCTACACTTGAATAAAAGAGTGAGAAAAATTCACAACCCAACTCTCAGTATACATTAAAAATATATATATATATTTGAAACATAAAATATAATGAAATTTTGGAATTCCTTAAAACAATAGCAAATTAAATTTTCAAGAGCAGCTTCTGTATTCTTAGCAGATAATGTCTTTCTTTCATTCATGTATATTAAGTCATGTTGACATTCTAAGCATTACAATTCCCATGATAAAATTGAATCCCTCGGCGTTTGATTTTAAAGCCATGCATTTCCATTCCATAACAAGATCTTTTCATGTTGATTTAAACAATATATACCAATAAATATGATCCTCCATCACACGTCAATGACACCAAGAGGATAGAAAAATCCCCGACACTTACTTAGCAAAAGTGCATTGTTAGATATATTTTACACATATATAAATTATTAAATATGAATACTTTTCCAAGGCTTACGTTATATTATAAGGCGAACGCTATTTCTATGCAGTTTTATTTATATATGTATGAAACGCATGATAAAGATTTTACTTTAAAAATAATGTTAATAAAGTTCTATTTCATCATTAGTTGATTTTATTTTATCCAAGAAACATTTGACAGCAATTATATTTTTTAACAATGTTAAATAACTATGATGCTCTTAGCTTTTATTTGAACGAACGAAAGTTCATCAATTAAATAATGTTTTTTTTTCCTTTTTAAAACATTTTACACTTATCAATAATAAAATTCCAAATATTAAATAGTTTAATATTAATAAAGAAAGGAAATCCTAATAACTAATATAATAATTAAAATATTCTTTACAACTTTACTTTCATGCACTTCAGTTGAACAAGAAAAACCAACAACAACTAAAAAAAATCTGTTGCTTAGATATTTTTCCACGTTCCCAAAATCAACAAAGGTTTACTCTTTTTTCCTCTTTTAAACAAAAGAAACGTGGTTACTAGAATTTAATGTCAAATATTCTTTTTTCTATTTTGTCACGTCATGATTTAAAATCTACATTCATGTATATATATGTGTATATGTATATATTTTATTTTACATTTAATAAAAGAAATAAATGTGTTCATTCCTTCATGAATGTATGGTTATGTTTGTGTGTATATATATGTGTATATGTCTCCAAATATCTAAAAAAAAAAATTAGGTTTTAGTTGTATAATATTCTAATGCAAAAAGTTGAAAGAAATCACAATTATTGCTTAAATAAAGAAAGTTGATAATTTTCTAGCAACATAATGAAAAAAATTAATTAATTTTAAGTTGATAAGTAAAAATAATGGTCTACACTATTATTCAAACAAGAAGAAAGAAAATAATATATTTCCAGCACATATATATATATATATATATATATATATATGTGCTGGAAATATATTATTTTATATATATATATATATATATATATATATGCTGCAGAAAGGAGTTTTGCTATTAACTGAAAGGAGACCCTTTGATTCCTCTTGGAGGCCTTAAAGGAACCGAGCAGGGCAAATTCCTAATGTCCACTCCATACGTTCTTGTCGTTGTAGTTGTTATTACTATGTGATTATTCATATAGTATACGAACATGGATGGGCTGCTCACTAACACGCATTAGCCAGCATGGCGAGTTTATTGGCTTTTTACCTCTGAGTGTAAGATCAAGAAACACCATGGTCTTTCTTCTCAGTGTCTGTTAAGGCAGAATGAATGTTTGTGTAAATGATAAATATTTTCCCAATACATATATACAATTATGACAGACAAAAATAAAGCATGGCTCTTATTCCCAGGAGGCTGTAAAGTCACCAACCAAGGCAGCAGTTGGTGGCCGAAGGCGGAGGGTACTAAGAATCCCCTGATTGTCGACCCAGGCTGCCATTTGATGATGACCTTTTATTTAGGTACTTACAACTGCAGATCACTTTCAAGTGAAGGAAGATTGCAAGAATTAGAAGAAGAACTCTCTTATATTAAATGGGACATTATTGGACTTTGTGAAGTTAGAAGAAAAGGTGAAGAGACAATTGATTTAAAAAGTGGACATATACTCTATTATAAAGGCACAAATATTGGAAATACAAGTGGAGTAGGATTCATTATAAATAAAAAGTGGAAGAACAATATTGTGGAGATTGATGGTGGATCGGACAGAGTAGCAAGATTAGTTATACAACTTAAGAGTAGATACCAAATGCAGATAATTCAGGTTTATGCCCAACAAGTTCTCATAGTGATGAAGTAGTAGAAGATTTTTATATGGATGTACAAAAGGCTTTTGATCAGAGTAAACACCATTTTAAAATTGTTATGGGAGACTTTAATGCTAGAATTGGTAAAAAAATGAAAGATGAAAGTGCTGTGGGTAATTTTGGTTATGGTAATAGAAATGAGAGAGGACATAGACTTGTGGAGTTTGCAGAAAAAGAAAAACTTTATATTATGAATTCTTTTTTTGAGAAAAATGTTAAAAGGAAATGGACATGGAAGCATCCAAATGAAGGTACAGCAGAATTGGATTATATTTTGACTAACAGAAAATACATATTTCAAGATTGTAATGTTCTTAATAAATTTAACACAGGAAGTGATCATCGATTAGTAAGGTGTAAGATACGTGTTAATGTAAAACTAGAGAGACAAAAATTATTAAGAAAAACAATATTTACAGTTGATATTCCTAATCTTCAGAAACATTCTAATGAATTTAAATTAGAACTTACAAATCGGTTTCAAGTATTAGTAGATTTTGAACATGATTCAGATTTGAATGAAATTAATATGAAAATAACTGATACACTTTTGAAAACTGCAACAAAGATAGCTGGTAAAAAGAAACAGCAATTGCCCAATAAAATTTCTACTGAGACTAGAGAATTTATGAAGAAAAGAAGGAATATGAAGATATACAAAAATGATGCATTAAAAAGAATTGAATATCTTGAATTTTGTAAAATGGTGCAGAAAAGAGTTGAAAATGATATAAGAAAGTATAACTGTGAACTACCAAGGAAAGCTGTAGAAGAAATTAAAAGTCTTAAGAATGTAAAACAACATTTTGGTATTGGTAGGAAATTTATATCTGCAATAAGAAAAAAAGATGGAATTATTACTAAAAGGAGAGATGACATCATGAAATTGGTAGAAGATTTTTATCAAGAATTATATAGTAATAAAGAACAAGTACCTCCTATATCTATTACATCTTCCAAATTGCCCAGAATTTTAAATGAAGAAGTGAGACATGCAATTAAATGTATGAAGAAAGGAAAGGCTCCAGGTAATGATGGAATTATAATTGATATATTAAAAGAAGCAGGTGAAGAAATAGAAAATTTTTTAGCAAAGTTATATACCAAATGTCTAAATGATAAAGATGTACCGGATGATTGGAAGAATGCAGTAATAATATTAATATTTAAAAAAGGTGATAAAGAAGATATTAGAAATTACAGACCTATCAGCCTTTTATCAGTTTTATATAAAATTTTTACCAAGATAATTACTACTCATCTACAGAGAACATTGGATTTCCACCAACCAAGAGAACAAGCTGGATTTAAAAGTGGTTTTAGTACAGTAGATCATATCCAGGTATTAAGAGAAGTTATAGAAAGGGCAAATGAATATGAGTTGCCATTATGCTTAGGATTTGTAGATTATGAAAAGGCATTTGATTCTATAAACATTTCTTCAGTGATTAAAGCATTAGATCATCAAGGTATAGATTCAGGATATTGTCATATTTTAAAGAATATTTATAAAAATGCAACAGCAACAATTAGATTACATAATGACACTGGGAAAGTCAACATTGAGAAAGGTGTAAGACAAGGTGACTCCATATCTCCAAAACTTTTTACAGCAGTGCTGCATGAAGTATTTTGTGGATTAAAATGGGAAACTAAAGGAGTGAAAGTAAATGGTGTTTATTTAAGTCATTTAGATTTCGCAGATGATGTAGTTATTTTTGCAAATAATGCTTCAAATCTGCAGGAAATGTTGCAGGAATTATCAGATGAAAGTACGACTAAAGATAAATGTTAAAAAGACTACAGTAATGTTTAATCGATTTGCTCAAAATATGAAAATAAAGATTGATTATGATGAATTGGAAGAAGTTAACAGTTACAAATACCTTGGTCAGATTATTAATACAGATGGAAACATAATGGAGGAAATTAATCATAGAATTAAACTTGGTTGGAGTGCTTTTGGTAGAAATAACTTTATACTAAAAGGAAATATGCCTATGTGTTTGAAAAGGAAGGTTTTTATCAAATGTGTTTTACCAGTTCTTACTTATGGATCTGAGACTTGGACACTTAATAGAAGAGCAATTCAGAGACTTCAGACCACTCAAAGAAGTATGGAGAGATGTATGTTGGGAGTAACAAGAAGAGATCATAAACGCAATGTATGGGTAAGAGAACAAACAGGTGTTACTGACTTCATTGAAAAAATTAAAAGATTGAAGTGGAGTTGGGCTGGACATATTGTTAGAAGAGATGATAATAGATGGACAATTGAAATTTTAAACTGGATTCCAAGAGATTGTAAAAGACCCAGAAAGAGACCACATGTGAGATGGATGGATGAAATAAGAATGTGTGCAGGGTGATGTGGAGAAGAGAAGCTAAAGATCGGAGAAGATGGATTAAACTTGGAGAGACCTTCATCCTGCAGTGGATTGATAATGGTTGATGATGATGAATAAAATAATATATATATATATTTAAATATATATATATATATTAATATTATGAACTATTTTTAAGTTTTTTTTTTGGTTGTTGTTTGTGAAAAAATTTAAAATATATATATAGTGCCATTACAATTTAGTCATTATCTAAATTGATAGTAATGTGCATGTAAGAAAATGTAAAACCAAAATCATCATCACATTTTTATATAATAATAAAGGAAGCTGTAAGGCATCCAAGTTTAAACCCTACAAGATCCAGTTCTAAAAGCTTTAGACAGAAAGAGAGTGGGTCAACAATTATATTCTTTAATTATTTGTGTGTTGATAGATAGGTAATACACACATTTAAACTATTCAATATTAATTTTTTCTGTTAAAAAGCAAAGTTACACATATATAGGCAAAGCTATTTAATTGTTTTATATTTCAAATATTAAACATTTTAACTTTCTTTAAAACTAACCTATGCTTGATCAATTTTAATATCTTATTCTATACTTCTATTTTTGCTTTTCTATAACTGTAATTTGGATTTAAAAGCTAAGGTTTTAATTTTAAATATTAGGGTTATAATTACTAAGCTAGCAATTATATTATTTAATGTCAGTTTATGAATGATTTGAAATGATAAAGTATGTGTGTACATTACATACAGAAATTTACATTTATTAAATATTGAAAGAAAAAGAAGGGTTAAATCTGTCAAATTATTTTTTACAAATCTGTTGAATCAGATATCTATTTTTGTAGCAATTTTGTTTTTGTAAATGATTGGTTGTCATTTTGGGAGCTTAAGCTTGATGGAAACTCTAATTTTGAAATTGTCTCATCTTAAGATTAAAGAAACGAAACTCCAATTTTAGATATTACAGATATACATGAAAAATACAAAAGTGTCTGAAAACCAGGTGTGTGATTGTTTTGGGTTGGTCAAAAATAGCAATTCACACTATCCCTCTAATTGGGTGAGTTGACTCAAAAATCGGATATAAAAGCAGTCTGGAAAATCAGTTGAGCTATTAGATTATTGTTATTATAATATATTGTGAGAGAGTCTTTTTAAAAAATTATTGAAACTAAAGCAGACAAACATTTTTAGTTCTGCTAGATAGTTTTTTTTTAATCATTTTTTATGAAGTTTTGAATGTTGAAAATATAAGAAATGATGGGGTAGGAAAATTAAATATGTGTCCATCAAGACCTGACCATCGCGGAGCCGCAGATCATATAGGAAAGAAAAGATGTCTTGTCTGAAAAATAATATTCTACACCTTTCATCTGACAGAGAGAGATAAAATGTTTTAAATAGAAGGAAGAAAACATTCACCTGCATTTGAAGGAAATCCAAAAGATGAATTAATCTACTGATAAATATTAATCATCGAATCCAATTAATTGTTCCAGTAACTGAGTTTGAACTCCAGAGAAATTACAATGTGAAAACAACTGCTGTTTTCATCCATGACGAGAATCATGCTGATCAGAAAAATTTAAAGCCAGTATAAGAATTTCTAAATTGTTCACTAAAGCAAATAACTGTATTTGAATCATCATCATCAAATAGTCATACACCTCAAGAAAGAGAGTGTTCCAAAGTAAAACAGAAATGGTAGCTGCAGAAATCTAGATATTATACAAGATAAGTTTGACTCATAAAACAACGGATTGGTAATATGACTTTTCATATCTATTTTCTTTATGATATCAGAGTCTTAATAAACATTTTAGCAATAAAGTGGTATATTTTATTTAAAGAACTTTTAAAGGCAATTCAGATCGATTAAAACCAAGAATTTCTTACTAATAATAACTTTGAGCTTCATAAACGATTCTGAATGTATCAAGATTATTTGTTTATTAATTTACAGTTATGAAATATTAATGTGTAAAATAATTTTTGTATTATTATTTTGGTTTTAAATAATATTTTGTTATTATGGGATGAAACACACACATACATAATAATATTTTATATGTGTATAATTGCGAGTGAATGTGAATAAGCAGTATTAAAATATTAGATTATTTTGTTTTAGGAAAATATAGCATTTCGGCGCTGAGAAGGGAGGGAGAGAAATGATCTAAAACTTGTTTCTAAAACTTGCTCTTTCCAATTTTACTAACATTTATTTTTGTCATTCTACTTACATGTTAGATTTATAAAGTATGTGTGCCAATGAGTGAATATATATTTTTTTACAAAATCCTTTTCTTGTGGATGGAACATTTTAACAAACCGGTTACCCAATTGAATACAATATACTTTTGAAATACATTTACGGGAAAGGGGGAAGAATTTAAAATTTAATGTTATGATTTTAAAACAGTCGATTATGATTATTGTTGTTATTGTTAATATAAATTTTCATGTAAATATAGAAATTTTTATGTATATGTTAGAAATGCAGTAATAAATATTAGTTTATTTTATTAAATGAGGTGTATATATTTCATTAAGAGTAGTCTTTATTAAGTGTGATCATTCATCATCAATGGTTGAATATTAGTTGTTTAAGATATGATTAAATATGCCAAGATTAACAATAGTCATGAATTTCTTTATAACAATTAGGTTTTATGATTAAGCTTAGTCCTAAAGCTGTGGTTGAAACCATTGTCATTATCGTTATCATTATCATCACCATCATCATCAATGTTTTAATTAATATGTTTAAAGGCCATAAATAAATATTGATTCCATAATATTTAGTGATTTCTTAGTATTATTATAACCACCATCCTATCATCTATTTCATGCAAGGATGAGTGAATTGCCATCCTAAATTAATAGTAATCTGAGCTAGTAAAACTTATAAAAAATATTGAAACACATTTGTTATGCTAAGATCTAAGAAATGATTTATGTCTAATGAATTCCACTTTGGTTTAAAGATGTTTTATGTTTACCAAAATATTAGGGCATACAGTGATATGGCTCTAAAAGCAAAATCTCTTATTTTTATTAGAAGTAAAGTACCAAAAAGGGATTCAAACCCAGTGCATGTGAAAAGGTTATTAGATATAACTGTGTCTAGATTCAGATAATCTAGTGGCGCCCTGCTAGACCATATTCACTTGGTATTTGTTTAAATATGCACTTAACATCAAACCAAGAAATGAAAGTGGATAAAATCTACTGTCTGTATACCTGAGAAGATATTTTATTGAGTTACTAGTATACCCGAGTTATAATAGTTGTTATTAATAATTTGTTTATAATTACTGATGTTGTGATATCTTGAGAAATCTAATTATAGAAGTATGTTTCATTGAATCCAATGACCCTTAATATGATTGATAACTCAGTCTGATCTTTTTGGTTAATAGCCACTACTCAGGTTAAATAGCTTATGCTCATGTTAATATAGGTTTACATAAATTCTGATCAGTTTCATTAAGTTTATTTACAACTTGTTTGAATTAATATTTCTAAAGACTACTTATTGAACACGTTTATTTACTTACAATGTTGATTTCGTTTATTTGTTTAGTGGCTTATGCTCAGCAAGTTGCATACTTAATTCTTTTCTCTTTGATATAAAATAAAAGCTACAATTTTCTGTTTTGTTTATTAGTTACAATATTTATATTTGAATCTTTTCTTAATTATTTAATATACTTCATCTTTTTGATCATTTCTTAATTAAATAATCTTTTATAATCCTTTTGATCATCTTTAAATTTAGTTAAAAATAAAATTTAAGCAACATAATCCTTTTGCATACTTTAATTTTAGTTACAATATATATATATATAGATTTGGATGACGAAATAAATTTCTTTTATATAATTCTCTAAAATACCAAATTGAAGAAAATTGTATTATAAAGTACTAAGTAATATATTCTGTCTAAATAAAATTGCCATAGGAGTAAAGTGCTGCTCTGATTGCCATAAAGCATGATGATTTACTTCACTTGTAGACATAATGCCTAATGAAGTAACAACCTCATCTGAACTGCCTGAATGAATCCAGGAGAGCAACTGCAGAAATGAAAACATCATTTCAAGCATGTTGCTGGATAATTTATGTGAGTGAGGGAGGATATATCAGAGTAGAATGGCAAGAATAGAAAGAAACTGTATCCATGAGAGTCAGTATTAATAAATTCAAGGATTTTAATTAGGGAGATTTAGATAGAAATTTATTTCTCATGTGTTACATATTTGTATATGTTTGTAAAGTTCTATTCTTATTTCATTCTCATATATAGAACTTTTAATGTGCTTATGTTTGGAATAGTCCATTATGTTTAAAAATAATATAGTGTAGGCAGAAAAGGTATTAAATTAGCTAAAAAAAATTATGAAAATAAAGTTTATGTTAATTCTCTCCATAATGATTTGATGTTTGGTCACCACCGTGGTATAGAATAAAATAATAATTTTTTGATATTATTCCATATTAAGAACATGCACTATTACATGACAGAGTTTGTGTTAATTACTTATCTGTTAATTTAACTAATGATAGTCATAGTTAGTTTATTTAAGTGTGACTGATTAATTTTCTCAAATGAATGCTTCTTTTTTATCAACTACACATAGGTAAGGGGTCCCAAAGAATTTGAAACAGAACTCATCAGAATTCAATGATGAGGTTTTTATATATACATATTTGCATATTAGGATAAATTAGCTAGCCAGTTTCATGATCATTATAATAATGAATCAGTGATTTTATTTGCTAAATTTACTTGCTTTGTAAATATTTCATGTGTTGTCATTAAAAATTACCATGGGAAGTGTTGAAATGATAAACACATTTAATCATTAATATGGTAGAGATACATACTATATATATATATATATATATATATATATATAGTATATATATATATATATTAATATATATATATATATATATATATACACATTACAAGCATAAAGCATGTTAAAAGAGTTTAAATTTTATCTGTAATCAAATAAACATTGTCAGTTTGCTTTAAATTAAAATTGGTTTCTAGTTTAGCAAATCATTCATATACCCATCCATCGATATATCTGACTATATACATGCACACCCATATTAATGATTATTATTTTATGTAACACAGCAGTAGAGTTGGATGTGTTTTAAGTTAATGAGAAGGTATGTAGAAGTGTGATAGTTGCTTTATAAGGTAAATTCACCCAAGAAGAAAGCCAAAAGCAGCATTCACCATGAGTTTGAATACCGAGGTGTAATGGAATCTGAAAGAGGGGTAAGTTATAAATGAATAGCATAAATGGTGCCTGAATTTAATGTGTAAACTTAGAGCTAGCCCATTGGAGGTAGATACTATTATTGGTTAGGTACTTCATCATGTCATTCACAGCATCCTAACCAAAGACCCTAGGTTCAACCATAGTGAGATGTGTTCCCTCTCTTCTGATGGAAAATCCAGACCATTACATTCTGGCACCCAGACATTAGGGACCCAAAACATGCAGTTTCTAGGGAAATCCAGCCATTGGACTGATGAAAAATTTGTTTTTTTTTACATTTCTTCTCTCAAACGTTCCACATATGCATTTATATGGTTAGCAATGGATTGATATATCCAACAATAAAAGTAATACATCTTATGAGACATTGAATACAAATCAATTGATGGGTATAAAATGATAAAGAGAGACAACAAATAAATGATTAATTAATAAAAACCAAGTTAAAATAGATGATGTAGGTAGATAAAACATAGGATAAACAAAAAGTAGGTATTGAAAATAAAAACAGCATAAACACTAGCAACAGTCAAACTGAGAGAGTGCAAATTTCTCAAGCACCTTATGATTACAAGCAGCCAATCAAATCTTAAACACTGGGACAGAGAATCTAACAAGAAAAGAGTGGTTCCACTCTCTTCTTTACTTGTCTCACTATATATTGGAGCCAGTCCAAAGTACTTATATTTGAAAGTGTGAATTTTTAAATATCATCACACTTAATTAACTGAATTCAAATTATAAACATACAGCATGAAATCTTTGATTTACTATGCAATAGTTTTTAGATGTTATAAATTTGCAGCCATATATGTAAATAATATTATTTTATTTTATTTTGTTTATTTAAAGCATAGCCGATATTGAAATCAAACAGAGAGTGCAAATTTCTCAAGCGCTTATGATTACAAACAGCTAATCAAATAAAATAATATTATTTACATATATTGCTGCAAATTTATAACATCTAAAAACAACTGCATAGTAAATCAAAAGATTTCATGCTGTATGTTTATAATTTGAATTCAGTTAATTAAGTGTGGTGATATTTAAAAATTCATCCTTTTAAATATAAGTACTTTGGACTGGCTTGGATATATAGAGAGACAAGTAAAGAAGAGAGTGGAACCACTCTTTTCTTGTTAAATTCTCTGTCCCAGTGCTTAAGATTTGATTGGCTGTTTGTAATCATAAGTGCTTGAGAAATTTGCACTCTCTCAGTTTGATTTCAAGATTGACTATTCTTTATAAAATAATATTACTAACAACAGTATAAAATGCAGGGAATAATTAAATAAACAATCAATGACAATGAGGTAGAAGAAGGTCCTATGATGCATATATATATTTGTATTTATAAGAAAATAACTCTACATTTACCTATTAAAGAAGAGGTTTAATGATACTTAGAAGTGGGAGACAGCTATTGAGCAAGATTATGAAGTATGTTGAAGAACCACAGAATGCTAGGTATAGCAAGATAGAAGAAGATAATAGTAACATTGAAGGTCTTTGTGGATCCCAAAACCTGGAAGTTTATGACTGAGGTTGATAACTCTCCACAGACACATGTTGCAGATCAAATGCCACTTCAAGCTCAAAGGGCATGATGAGTGACCCATGTACCTGAAAGCAATGTAACACAAGCTACAGAAGAGATGGTAATAATGGAGAACAAATATTATGAATGCTCACAGGCCTGGAAGCAAGATTGATCAATCATATGAGGAGTATCACAGAAGAAATGAACCATATTTGGGGAAGTTAAAAGACATATGAATGATGTAGGGGCAGGTTCAAGAATGGTGGTCAATTAAACATTAAGTGTGATGGAATGTGCCACACTACCCTCCAGCTGAGTGATGACATAGAGAATCATCACAACTTTGTTGAAATGGTTGAACCTTAACTAAAATATCTAAGAAGATATGTGGATACACACAAAGCCGAAAGTCTTCATAACACAAAAGATATTACTGGCATTGGCAGAAAATCAATGTAATCCACAAGTCAGGTAGTGATCTCTGACCACTCAATAAACCTACATATGAATAATGTAGGAACACTCAGATGATATTTTGGAATATCAAATAAAATTTAGCTCACAGAATTTTCAGGCTATACATATAGTGACCCCACAAATAAACCCCCCAAATGTTAACAACATCATGGAAGAATATAAAGAAAAAGGTACTATGATAAACAAATTAAATGAATCTTTAGAATCATACTGCCACATTCACATTTACTACCAAAGCGAAGTCCATATGTTTTCCAGACACAATGTTGGTGAACAGAGAGACAACCTTCAGATTAAAGCATTACTAGTTATAATGGCTGACACAAAAAGGGTATCATGAGAAAAAAACAATTTTGAAAGTGCGAGTGAAGACAATAGACTTGATCAGCTTATATATGCATTATGGCATGTAAGGTCCTTCCATAATCAAAGGGATGATCAAAATATAAAAAGACACTGGAGATTAATAGATACAAACATACTGAAAACCCAGAAGCAAAAAGGTCCACAGTTTCATAAGTTATGCAATACATATAAAGGCCCCTTCACAGTCATTAGGCATAGAAATGCTAGTGCTTACAAAGCAAATGTAAGGATAGACCTTGAGGATTGTAACCTGGAACTTGTAAACTGGACCAAACACCAATGGGATAAACACAAATGTAGTGTTTTATAAAGAAAAAAGTGTGTGTGTATATATATATATATATTGTAACGGGCACATACGTACGTTACATTATTTTTTATTAGTAAACATAGAAAAAAAAGTTCACCAATAAAATTTTTTTTTTTAAGAATTAAAAACTGAAAATTAAAAAAATCATCTTAAACTCGTATATATAAATCACACAGATAAAAAAAAAAAAATTATTAAAATAAAACTTTATTAAAAATAGAAAGGTATTTTAAAAACAAAAACTTAAAAAGATTTAGAGATAAAAATATATCTTTAATCTTGGAAAACACATTAATTAATCAGAAATGGAAATGATTGTTTTAATTAGTTAAATGTAAACTAGCCTTGGGCATTTAAATGTAAAAGCATCGGTCAGATAGGAAAACAATAGAAACTAATAGCCAATGAAAAGAAAAGCAATGGAATCAGACCTCAGCAAAAAGACCATCTCATCAATGACGCAATGTAAATTCAATCCTTCAAATTAATATAAAAAGACAAGTTTGGAAATTATTAAGGATAGATTATTTACGATGTGACAGATATGTGTTAGTGCAGAAGTGAAGGAGAAGGGATTGAAAAAGACGCACTCTTCAATCCCTTCAGTTTTGCCAAAGAAAGAAAGAGAAATGAACTATCATTTTCTACATTGAGGACCAACTAAACTAAAAAACCTCCGAATGAATAAATAAAACAATGGCTAAATGGAGACCAATCTTTTGAGGATGGCGTGGGAATTCACATTCATGGCAAGCAATGGATAAAGATGAACTGTTGTAAACCGTAAGAACTTTATAAATAATGAACATTAAATTAAAACTTTCCATATTTAAATGATTGCAATATTATCCTATCTGACCAGCATTATTTATTAATTAGTTATAATTTTATTTAATGTATTTATTTTGTAAAATCATTTCCATTTATTTATTTTTTGTTCTTTAAGTTTTATTATGATTTCTGTTTTCCGTTAAGTTAAATTATATAAATGTTAAACTTAAGTCGGGCGTGAATGGCTGTATAGATTTGTAAAGTTATATTAGGGGAGGGTAATCTTAGGTTATTTGTGTCACTGTTAAATTGGGTCAATGGATTGGATATATTGATGTAGTTAGTAGATGTAGTCGGAGATTCGCTACTGGCAGAATCGTTTATATATACACCGCACTCACCCGTTTGCCTATGGAAGGAATTATAAGATGGAGAACACAGTTTCTTTCTATGGAGTTTTTTTTTTATTGTTCTTCTCATTAGATAGATGTAATATTCCTATCTGATGAGAGTCAATGTCTTCTCTTAATCTTTTTGGTGCTGCTGTATTCCGCATTACATTGAATACATCAATATATCAGATGAATTGATGCCAGTTTGACTGCAAATTTTAGCCTAAGGTTAAATAGGGATAAAATATTTTATTTTCAAATGCAAATTTGTGTAGTCTATTCATACTTGACCCTAAATAAAAATGCATTAAATTTAAGTTGTTTATGGACACTTGCATGGATTGGTTATTAGTTAAGTATGTTTTGGGTTTTCATATTTGATCAAAATATATAGACATTCGATAAATAATGATACCTTATGGTGAGTATCTATAATGTATTTATTCGGATGTCTTTTAAGTTATTGGTGACAATGCGGGCATCTTACGATGAATGCTAGTGGGTGTCTTATATTCCCTATGCAATTGTCGGTATCAATGATTTTGTATTTTGATCGTTTATGTTTACTTTGAAATGTTTTTAACCGTGTAATCTATGTAACCGATCTATACGCAACATATTAAAACAAGCTTTTATAATCCCATCTGTGCGAACTTAATTAAAATGTAAACTTATAATATAATAGAAATTAAAATGTAAATTAAAATTCAAAGTAAAGTTAAAAATAATGTTAAATGTTAAAATGTAAACTGATACTAAAACAATTTTCAATCTTATATATATGTGCATAAATAAATGTTTGTATGCTAATTACTGGCAGGGGCTTATTTTATTCTTTTTTTATATATACTCTTATATTGTATTATTAAATCTCTACTACTCCCTGAGCTAGTGACTTGGGCTAACAACCAAAATCAAAATTTAAAAAAAAAATATTTTTTTTAAATTTTGACTTACATATCTGCCTACTTTATAAATTTTTCTAGATTCAAATGCCTAGATGGTGCCCTGTAGTGCAGATCACGTTAAGCTCTCTCCCCGGATCGTTACATATATATATATATATATATATATATATATATAACGAAAGATGGCATAAACACAATGTAGAAACATTCAAAACCAAATAGGTTATGGATAGATGCACCTACATGTGAAATAGACCACAACAACCTATGGGCTATTCAACTAAACATAGGGTATAGGCCAGATAAGCAGCATAAAAGCAACATCATTTACTAAACAGCAACCCTCAAGTACACATCCACAAAATAACATAGAGAGAAGTATATTAAAAACATAAGTACAATTATTAACTAAGGCTGCACAAAGGAACAAAAACAAAAAAGGGAGTGCACACAATTTCAGGATGGGGGATAAAGACTTTATTAAGATGTCCCACATGATTAAATCACTGGAAAGTAAATACAAAAAATTTATGAACAATATGAATGACCATTCACTATTGTAAAGCAGTCACATGCAAATGTGTTTTAGATAGAAGTAGAAAAGGAAGTTAAGAAAATGTATAACACCCACATTCTAAACCTATCTTGGTCAATCAGAGTAGACCACAGATGTAATACTTAACTGATAAATAAATTAAATGATAGGCATGAGTTGTAGTTAAAGCTAATATACCGGTCAGAAGTGTATGTTCGTCTAACAAGAGCTAGCATCTAGGCAAAAGTACCTCAAATCCAATCATGTGCAAGATACATACATGTTAGGAACAATTGTGAACTCTGCCCTATTGCCTATTTTCCAGATCTATAACATTACAAACAACATTTCTGATGATAATAAATGAAATTTTATTTATACCCATCCTATAGCAACAGTGGAGAAACAAGAGATCTACATGGAATTACAATACTACTAGGTTTCGAACACCAGCCCCCAATAGAATGAAATAGCTTAAGATTATAATTAGGCTTTTCATAAAATTCATTAATAACTCTAGAAATTGGCCTAAGGTCAGTGGAAATCAGCTATATATAATGCAATCTAATTAATGATGTGTATGCATAAATCATGAGGCAAAGCAGACTTAAGTAATAATTATATAGTTAATAATTTATTAATATTAATTAAAAATGAATAAACATATATGTAATTTAACAGACAGTTGCAAATATATTTATATATACAACACTAACATAATTATGGGTTTCACTTTATTAATGCTGATTTGCATATTGAAGGAGTTACATAATAAAAGAACATAAGTTACTGATTAAATAATGCGCAAATTTGCAATTGGATATTATGATTCAAGCAATGTACAAATATTCAAAAGATGCAGTTTAATATACTAACAAAAGATATAAATTTTACCATATTATATAACATGGACGCTATGATTATTTTATATAAAAAATAAATGACCTTAAAAATAGATAAATGGGATATAAATTACATCACTTTATTAAGGTTCATTTCAACCACACACAAAAATATTTATTAATTTACATCATTCACTTCAATAGTCATTGGAGCTTAAAATGTTTAAACAGCAAAGTTATTTATTTTATTCTATTCTTTTCTAATGAAAAAATTTACTTAGCATTATTCATTAGCGCACTCAACATTTTCTCAATGAGAGGGCGGGTAGCTTAAAAAAAGCTTTAAAAAGACATTACCTAACTTATAATATAATGAAATATGAGGTGAATTTAGAAATCACGGCATTATGTCTTACAGATTTAAAATGGGCAAATATAAAAATATTAAACAAGAATTGCAGTGCTGACTAAATCATAATGCTAGAATAGATTGAGTCCATTTTAGGACGGATGCTTCATCAATTTTATAAGATATGAAATGTGCCTGTATGCGTGACAGGTCAGCATTTGAAGAGGGGATGGCATAGGAAATATCACAATCTGTTTTCCAGTGTTAACCTGTGCAGAGCCTAAATGACCACTTGACAATATCCTGGAGCCGATGCTTCCCAGCCCCATTCACGGATATGCCATTAAGTAAAAGAATCCCATTTCTCCGGGGTTTTGTTTGACAAAGCAAAGCGAGGTAATTTTGTAACATTATGTAAGCAAGCAATGCTAATAATAAAAATAAATCAGGTTCTTAATAACGCTGATATGTGGATTAAGCCCCTCATAATTTAATAGAATCTGGCATAATGATATGAAATAATTTGATCCCTCTCGAAAGGTATGCAAATGACCTTTAATATTAGTTAGGATGTCACAAATAAAAGAGAAATTTTTGTTCCCTTCATTAAATAAATATTAATACGCTAACTAGTAATTACTTTGATAAATAACTACCATACTAGATGGCATGATGGGCAAATGATTGACCATATAATAAAAAAACAGTAAAGGTAGGTCATTAAGTTTACTTTAAAATATAATTTGAAAATAAAATCAATAGTATCAATATGGTAATAAAATGACATATTAAATGTGGCAGTGAATAATGTGCCACTAAGGAAATAGAATAACTTAAAAATATTATTCAATCGAGTGAACTTTTAGTTAGGTAAGAAAGCTTACATTTACGATTTAACATCCTATAATATCTAGGATATCTAATATAAGAAAATTTAGGATCGGTTTCACTCGATTGAACTATTAGTATATTAAATTAAATCATATGAAATTTATAATATAAAGAATAAAAGTTTGCCGCATTTAAAATATTAAACATAAAAATTGTGAAACCCATTAAAGAAATGCATTAAAAAAATAAAATGATAGATTCGCGCATTAGATTTTTAGGTGGTTTCTCACCTACTGGATGAGCCACCAAGTGATGTTGCAGAGCCACCTAAAAGCCTGTAAGTGATAAATTTCAAAAAACAAAAATTGCTCAAAATCGCTGGAATTTAAATTTGGAAACCCCCCCCCCCCATGAAAACAAAAATGTCTCAAAATCGCTAAAATTTAAATTTAAAACAAAAATTGACTAGAACGTCTGAGGTGAAAAATGGTTAGGACCCCCCCCCCCGCATGAAGATTTCAATGAAAAATAAATAAAGTGCAAATTATGAATGCTCTTTTCAAATACATGGAAAAAACTATAATAAAAGCCTAAGAAATTGAACAAAAATATACTAAATATCAAGCGGTAATACAGTACATTTGAAAAAAAATTCAAGGATGAGGAGTGTAATAATTCACATTAAATGTAGATAATGAGCTCATAGCGATTTAAAAAATTAAAGTAGTTATAAATAATAAACTTAATAACAGACTAATACATATTAAGTAATCAATGATTGTATTAATCTATAATTACTACAGCCTTCGCTCTGAATTTTATTACAGAATATAATCAATAGCGTCATTAGAGTTTAAATTCAGTTAATATGTTACTTTATTACATCACAAATATATAAATAAAATCAACAAAATAGAAATAAAATAATTAGAATAGAAAATAGAATTTCAAAATAATTAAATTACTACAGCCTTTCCTCTGAATTTTATTACAGAGTATATTGTTGGTACTACTTCTACTATAAAGAAATTGCCAGAACTCGGGTCACGTGACAGATTGTTGTTTTAAAATCAACAAGTGTATTTTTTTAAAAACACTCAGTAAGCTTAATGGATTAATATATAAGAAAATAACGTTTTTGAAAAGGAGAAGGATTTTTAATTAGTTAATATTTTTGATTTATAATTTAAATGAGAAAATGTATTATTTTCCTTTTTAAAAAAAAATACTGTTTCTAAAAAAATACACTTGTTGATTTTAAAACAACAATCTGTCACGTGACCCGAGTTCTGGCAATTTCTTTATAGTAGAAGTAGTACCAAAAATATACTCTGTAATAAAATTCAGAGGAAAGGCTGTAGTAATTTAATTATTTTGAAATTCTATTTTCTATTCCAATTATTTTATTTCTATTTTGTTGATTTTATTTATATATTTGTGATGTAATAAAGTAACATATTAACTGAATTTAAACTCTAATGACGCTATTGATTATATTCTGTAATAAAATTCAGAGCGAAGGCTGTAGTAATTATAGATTAATACAATCATTGATTACTTAATATGTATTAGTCTGTTATTAAGTTTATTATTTATAACTACTTTAATTTTTTAAATCGCTATGAGCTCATTATCTACATTTAATGTGAATTATTACACTCCTCATCCTTGATTTTTTTTTCAAATATACTGTATTACTGCTTGATATTTAGTATATTTTTGTTCAATTTCTTAGGCTTTTATTATAGTTTTTTCCATGTATTTGAAAAGAGCATTCATAATTTGCACTTTACTTATTTTTCATTGAAATCATGTGGGGGGGGTCCAATTTTCAATTTCAGCGATTTTGAGCAATTTTTGTTTTTTGAAATTTATCACTTACAGGCTTTTTGGTGGTTCTGCAGCGACACCTCATGGCTCATCCAGTAGGTGAGAAAAGCACCGATTTTTATAACAGAAAGAGAAAGTCATTACATATAGAACGGTTACAATTAGCATTATGTATGTTTAAATAGAAAGAGAATTTTACATTATAGTTGATTTAGAATTTAAATAAAAAGTTTTTTTAAAGAGTTCATATTAGTGGCATGATTAGGATTTACCTTCCATTTCCTGATGTCTTGATGTATGTACAGATTGGAAAATGTAAATTTATAAATGAGGAAAACACAGTTAAGCAAGGCAAAGCTTTGAAAAATAATGGCTGGAATCTTGATAGTTATTACAGCATTTAAATTAGGCAGTCCATAAGTGGAGATGGTAACTTGGCATAGCAGTATGGACATGATTTTGGAGAAGAAAAGGGAAGCAAATTTAGTCCCTCTATTCCGGATGCATATTTCAAAAATTAAATTGGCGTGGGTCCATTCTGCAACACTATTAAAATGGCGAACTCAGAGACTTAGCCTAAAATTTTGGCTCTATTTATATGTTAGAAAGACTTTCTCGAATATTCTTTGTTTCTACTTGATATGGCCCGGATGTCCATTAAGTAGTCTGAATGCACCGATTGTTTATTTTCAATGATGATGCAACAAGTTCTAGAAAGTATTGTTTTAATCTATTTCAAAAAATATAAATTTCATTAACATTTTGTTTGCTAAGTGATTTTAATTTATTAATTACCCTTTTTAATTTAAATCTAGAATATTCTTTCATTTATACATTTTTGAGTTATTTTAATTACTCTCTATAACATTCTTTGGTATTGCATCATAAAATAAAATATGCAACTATAAAATAAATATACATAATATTGAATAACAAAAAATATATTTTATCAATAATATATTTTTGCAATCTTCAACACACATAAATGATTATATAAAAAAAAATGGAAATTTAAATATTTCCAACTTAAAATTATTAAATATTTTTTTATAATAAAACGTTTAACTTATGAACATAAAAAAATAAAGTAGGGTTTTAAAACTTGTATGTGCGTCCTTTCACTCTCTAGTGATTTAACACATATATAGCTGGGGTTAAACCTCTGATTCAAGGTTTTGAATCACCAGACAGTGAAGTAAAAATATGTTAAATATATTTTCTGCTTCACTAGAAAGAAGAGAGAAGGGGAGATAACATCAAAAAAGAGAGAAATGGGGTTATTAATTTATGATGACAGTATACCCAGGTAATTGCAAAAGCAATTCCTGGAATACTTTAGAGTTAACTGAGAAATAGACATTGATCCATGCAGAATGTTGGGCACTCCAATATTCCATTTAGTCCTTAGAAAAATCCAATAAGTCTCACAAAGGTGCATGATTAAGACTAATTAGTTTGACTATGTGTCATCTGCAATAGAGACACATTACCAGTTAATCTCATACAATATAGCCATCATAACAAAAAGGGACCCTTGTTTAAATGTCACTTCACTATGGTGCAAGGAATAAAGCAAGAAATGATGAAGAAGTATGGATATAGTCGAGGAAACAGCAAAAATTAAAATAAATAGGCTTTATATCCTTCTTTAAAAGAAATGAAAAGCAAAAAACTTAAGCAATCCAATGCTAAACTAACATACATTCTAATTAAATGTAAACATTTTAGTGATACCTTAAAATGTTAACCCTGTAAGGATAAGGGAATCCAATGCTAAACTAACATACATTCTAATTAAATGTAAACATTTTAGTAATACCTTAAAATGTTAACCCTATAAGGATAAGGGAGTTGTAATGATAGCTTACAATCTTGTTCAAACATGCCCTTATGTGTCCACAACATTAAGTTAAACCAATTGAAAACATAAGCTGATATAATATATTAGATATGCAATGTCAATTTTTTTTATGCAGACATTAACACATTAAAAGTTTATTTTAATAATTATTAATCAAGATAGTATGACAATGAAATAAATGCTATCTCTCAATGGAAAGTAAAAACCTGATTAAAAAGAACTTTAATATATACCTATACTAACAATAAGTTATTTGTCAATGTGTAAATGTCATTATTTAAGACTTAGACTTTGTAGGCACAGTGATGACTTAGTGTCAAGTCAATACCTAGTAAACTACGTGTTAAAAAATGACAGTAGAATTTTACTACATGATTTTATTTATGTAATTTTAACTTAATCTACAACCAATATATATAATAAAACACCAAAGCAATTAAAAAGGAAATGAAAGAAGCTCATATACTAAGCAACAGAAGCAGAGCATGGTATAAAAGCAAACCCAGTTCATTTCCATTCTCTTTCATATTTTATCAAAAGATATAATAAAAACACAGTAAATATCTTAAGATTGTACCACAGAATGAAAGATAAAATAGATGAAATGTTCAAAATTTTCATTTTAGTTATATAATTTGCACAGCACAAAAAGTTGAAATTGCAATTAATGCTTGAAATAAAGAAAGTTGATAATTTTCTAGCAATTTAATGAAAGAAGTTAATTAATTTTAAGTTGATAAGTAAAAACAATGAACTGTGCCATTATTTGAATGAGAGGAAGGAAAATAATATAATGACCAGCATATATACACACTTAGATGATGAAGTAAAGTTTCTTTTATATAATTCTCTAAATACCAAATAACAAATTGAATAAAGTACTAAGCAATGTTTTCTCTATGAATAAAATTGCCATAGACCAAAGTGCTGCTGTGATTGCCATAAGGTATGATGGTTTAATTCACTTGTGTACATAATGCCTAAAAAGTAACAAATGCCTCATCTGAAATGCGTGAACATGTTTCAAGTGCATTGCCAAAGAATTCAAACAAGTGAAGGAGGATTTATCAGAATAGAATGACAAGAATAGAGATAGACTGTATCCATGAGAGACATTATTAATAGATTCAAGAATTTTACTCAGTGTGATTTGGAAAGAACTTGATTTATCATATGTTATATATATTTTTATAAGTTTGTAAAGTTCTATTGTTTCATTCTCACACTTGGAAGTTTCAATGTGTTCAGGTTTGGAATAGTTTATTATGTTTAAGATAATATAGTACAGGGAGGAAAGGTATTAAGTTAGATGTTTTTTTTATGTAAATAAAGTATAGTTTAATTACCTCCATAGTGACTTTGAACTTAGATACCACCATGAATTGTAGAATAAAGTAATAATTTTCTGATATTATTTCATATTAAGCACATGCACTATTATAGAACAGAGTTTGTATTAATTGTTTATTTGTTCAAATAATTAATGATAGTCATATTGTTTATTTGGAGTCAATGACTAATTTTCTTATGTGAACATTCATTTAGAGCAACTACATATAGATAGGGGGTCCCAAAGAAACTGAAATAGCAATCATCAGAAATTTGATGATGAGGTTTTTATCTATACATATTTGCATATTAGGATAAATTACCTAGTCATCTTGATGGTCATTATAATAATAAATCAATGATTTTTTTGCTAAATTTACCTGCTTTGTAAATATTCCATGTCTTGTCATGGAGTGATAAACACATTAACCATTAATATGGTGGTGAAACATGTTTGACACAATATATATATACATATTTTTTAACATGTTAAAACAGTTTGCATTTTATCTGTTATTAAATAACCATTGTCAGTTTGATTTACATTTAAATTGGTCTCTGGTTTATCATATCATTCATACATACATACATCACTTTACGTGACTATATACATTCACACCCATGTGTATTATTATTTGTAACACAGCAATAGGGTTGGATGTGTTTTAAATCAATGGTAACCTATATAGGGGTGTGATAGTTGCTATATATGATAAATTTTCTCCTGAAGAGAACTGAAGGCAATATTCTGCACGAGTGTCAATACTGAGGCACAATAGAATACAAGAAGAGAGTTGAGGTATGAATGAAGTAACCTAAATTGTGTCTGAATTTAATGTTTGGTTAGGTACTTCCTCATGTCATTCACAGTATCCTATCTGAGGACCCTAGGTCTGACTGTAGTCAGATGCATTCCCCCTCTTCTAGTGAAAAACCCACACCATTACAATCATACATATATGTTGTATGTTTAGTTGAATATCACTTGAGAAGGTTTATTTGTTAATATATAATACCATGGCTGTGGAAGGATTTTAGTAAAAAATTTGTTATTTTTGCTAGTATTGTAATGATACATGAATATCTATCTATTCTATATGAAAGAATTCTACCTTTATTGTTAAAACGAAGCCTTGACAACAGTTTGAAATTTTTGATTGTTACTGATGTTGGGTTTTTTTAAGGGTTGAGTGGTTTTTAATGATATATGTATAGTAAAATAGATGCTCATAATATCACTTAATGGGTAAAACTAAAATCATTTAATATTGAAAAACAGCTGTTGACAGAAACATTATCTACCTTTACTTTTTTTAAATAAATATATAGTACAAATAACAAACTATTGTGTTGCATTTTACTGACCTGACTTTAATAATTGGCCTATAGAATTATATATACCCTTCGATTCCACATGGAGGCCTTAAAGTAACCGAGCAGGGCAAATTCCTAATGTCCACTTCATAATGTTATTACTATGTGATAATTCATGTAGTATACGAACATGGATGGCTGCTCACCAATATGCATTATCCAGCATGGTGAGTTTTTTGGCTTTTTACCTCTGAGTTTCAGATCAAGAAACACCATGGTCTTTCTTTTCAGTTGCATGATAAGGCAGAATGAATGTTTGTGTAAATGATAAATGTTTTTCTAATAGATATATACAATTATGACAGACAAAAATAAATCATGGCCCTTATTCCCAGGAGACTGTAAAGTTACCAGTCAAGGCATCGGTTAGTGTCTGAAGGCAGAGGGTGCTATGAATCCCCTGATAGCGGACTCAGGCTGTCATTTGATGACAACTTTTTATTTTGGTACTTACAACTGCAGATCACTTTCAAATGAAGGAATATTGCAAGAATTAGGAGAACTATGTTATATTAAATGGGAGATTATTGGACTTTGTGAAGTTAGAAAAAAGGTGAAAAAACAATTGATTTAAAAAGTGGACATGTACTCTATTATACAGGCACAAATATTGAAAATACACGTGGAGTAGGATTCATTATAAATAAAAAGTGGAAGAACAACATTGTGGAGATTGATGGTGTATCAGAGAGAGTGGCAAGATTAGTTACACCACTTAATAGCGGACACCAAATGTAGATAATTCAGGTTAATGCCCCAACGAGTTCTCTCAGTGATGAAGGACTAAAAGATTTTTATATGGATGTACAAAAGGCTTTTGATCAGAGTAAACAACATTCTAAAATTGTTAGGGGAGACTTTAATGCTAGAATTGGTAAACAAATGAAAGATGCAAGTGCTGTAGATAATTTTGGTGATGGTAATGGAAATGTGAGAAGATATAGACTAGTGGAGTTTGGTGAAAAAAAAAATTATATTATGAATGTTTTTTTCTTCAGAAAAATGTTAAAAGGAAATGGACATGGAAGCATCCCAATGAAGGGATATCAGAATTGGATTATATTTTGACTAACAGAAAATACATATTTCAAGATTGTAATGTTCTTAATAAACTTAACACAGGAAGTGATCATCGATTAGTAAGATATAAGAGGTGTTAATGCAAAATTACAGAGACAAAAATTATTAAGAAAAACAATTTTTACAGTTGATATTCCTAATCTTCAGAAACATTCTAATGCATTTAAATAAGAACTTACAAATCGGTTTCATGTATTAGTAGATATTGAACATGATTCAGATTTGAATGAAATTAATATGAAAATAACTGATACACTTTTAAAAACTGCAACAAAGATAGCTGGTAGAAAAAAGTAGCAATTTACCAATAAAATTTCTACTGAGACTAGAGAATTTATGAAGAAAAGAAGGAATATGGAGATATACAAAAATGATGTATTAAAAAGAACTGAATATCTCGAATTTTGTAAAATGGTATGAAAAAGAGTTGAAAATGATATAAGAAAGAATAATTCTGAACTAGCAAGGAAAGTTGTAGAAGAAAATAAAAGTTTCAAGAATGTAAAACAATATTTTGGTATTGGTAGAAAATTTATATCTGCAATAAGAAAAAAGATGGAATTCATACTAAAACGAGAGATGACATTATGAAATGAGTAGAAGACTTTTATCAAGAATTATCTAGTAATAAAGAACAAGTACCTCTTATTTCTATTACATCTTCTGAATTGCCCAGAATTTTAAATGAAGAAGTGAAACATGCAATTAAATGTATGAAGAAAGGAAAAGCTCCAGGTAATTATGGAATTATAATTGATATATTAAAAAGAGCAGATGAGAAAATAGAAAAAATGTTAGCAAAGTTATATACCAAATGTCTAAATGATAAAGGTGTACCAGATGATTGGAAGAATGCAGTAATAATATTAATATTTAAAAAAGGTGATAAAGAAGATATTAGAAATTACATACTTATCAGCCTTTTATCAGTTTTATACAAAATTTTTACCAAGATAATTACAACTTGTCTACAAAGAACATTGGATTTCCACCAACCAAGGGAACAAGCTGGATTTAAAAGTGGTTTTAGTACAGTAGATAATATCCAGGTATTGAGAGAAATTATAGAAAGGACAAATGAATATGAATTGCCATTATGTTTTGGATTTGTAGATTATGAAAAGCATTTGATTCTATAAACATTTCTTCAGTGAAAAGCATTGGATCATCAAGGTATATATCCAGGATATTGTCATATTTTAAAGAATATTTATAAAAATGCAACAGCAAGAATTAGATTACATAATGATAATGGGAAAGTCAACATTGAGAAAGGTGTCAGACACGGTGACTCCATATTTCCAAAACTTTTTACAGCAGTGTTGCAAGAAGTATTTTGTGGATTAAAATGGGAAACTAAGGGAGTGAAAGTAAATGGACATTATTTAAGTGATTTAGATTTTGCAGATGATATAATTGTTTTTGCAAATACAGTGTCAGAGTTGCAGGATTTTTTTCAGGAGTTATAAGATGAAAGTAGGACTAAAGATAAATGTTATAAGACTAAAGTAATGTTTCATCGATTTGCTCAAAATATGAAAATAAAGATTGATTATGATGAATTAGAAGAAGTTAACAGTTACAAATATCTTAGTCAGATTATTAATACAGCTGGAAACATAATGGATGAAATTAATCATAGACTTAAACTTGGTTTGAGTGCTTTTGGTAGAAATAACTTGATATTAAAAGGAAATGTGCCTATGTGTGTGAAAAAAAAAGGTTTTTAACAAATGGGTTTTACCAGTTCTTACTTATGGAACTGAGACTTGGATACTTAATCGAAGAGCAATACAGACTCTAAACCACTCAAAAAAGTATGGAGAGATGCATGTTGGGAGTAAAAGAAGAGATCGAAAATGCAATTTTTTGGTAAGAGATGAAACAGGTGTTACTGACCTCAGTGAAAAAATTAAAAGATTGAAGTGGAGTTGGGCATGACGTATTGCTAGAAGAGATGATAATAGATGGACAATTGAAATCTTAATCTGGATTCCACAAGAATGTAAAAGACCCAGAAAGAAACCACATGTTAGATGGATGGATGAAATAAGGAAGTGTGCAGGGGTGATGTGGAGAATTGAAGCTAAAGGTAGAAGAAGATGGATTAAACTTGGAGAGACCTTCATCCTGCACTGGATTGATAATGGTTGATGATATATATATATATTGTGACCTTCCAGGTTGGCACCAGGAAGAAATGTGGGAAGATCACATTTGTGTTAACAATGGCTAAAGATAGCCATCTGAGAAAAATGAATTGAGATGAGATTTGCAATTTGAAATTAGATTTTAAAAAAATTAAACTTTAGTTGGATGTACCAATTGATAGAATTTAAAGTTATATATTTAGTAGTGAAGAGGAAGACAGGAAAACATCAGGGAATGTTGGTATAATAGTAGAGTTAATAGGAAGGTTATAGCAGGTTGTTCATTGGTGTTCTAGATTATTGTCTACTCCAATCCAAGATTTAGCTTGTATATGTGGATGTATGTTCATTTTTTACATCATTTCATACTTTGTTCATTTTTTTATACAGTTATTGAAAATGTTCAAATTATAGTGATAAAATTTATATGCAAAGCAAAACAGATATACACATATATAATCGATTGAAACGATTTTTTTATTTTATTTTATTTTATTTACTGGTTATGTATTGTTTATAATATTACATTTGGAATTGTAAAAATTATCTCTGTATTTTTAAATCGATATTTGATATTTAATATTTTTTTTTGCCTTTTATTTAAATACCCTATTGTTGTCAGTTTATAAAGCATGCTAGATCTGGAGTGTTGCCAAGTGATTAATAATAATAAAAAAGAGGGCGTGAGTGTGTGTTGACAAGAAAAGTTTTGAACAGACTCCTTAAGAGGAAAAGGATGAACATAAAAAAATAAACCCTGCATGGTTTCAGCTGTGACTTTGCTAGCTAGCGATTTGAGTTCACTATTAAAATGCCTGAATACCACATAAGAATATCCATTATAAGTCATTTAACATTTGTTGTAAATTGATAATACTTGAATTATAGAAAATATTAGAAATGAAAATAATTGTGAGAAAACATATTCATTACTATTGCAAAATGTTTTATATATTTCCAATTTTTAAAAGCCTATTCTTAATATTACATAAAGTGAAATTAAAAAAAGAATTTATTCAATATAATTTGTTTTCTTAGTAAAATAATTATAAACTAAACAATTTATTATTCACATATATATGACTGAAATAAATAATAAAATATAACACTGAACGCCAGTTAGTGATCGCCTATAGTAACTGTTTACTGACATGGAGAAATTGTTAACAATGGGAATAAAAAAATATATCAAATTTAAAATTAAAAGGATAATTCCATAAAACTACTATAATTGTTTCACCTAATTGGAGATTTTATTTTGAGTGATTAATAAAATAATTCCAGTGCAAGCTAATATATTTATAATGTTTATTACAAGATTTTCAATATTGGAAACTTTTGCAGTTATATCAAGTTATTTTTTAACCATCAGGATTAACTTTTTGAATGTGATTCATTTATTATTAATAGAAGCAGCATATACATCGTATATATATCGTTGAAATTTCAAATAATGACTTTCAAATTAATAACAATTCATCATCTAATGATTATGTATTGATAAGTATTTTTTTTTTGTATACTAGAAATGTAATTTTTATATTTTATATATATATTTTAAAAACCTAATGTAACTGATTATTATTATTGTAAGACAATATATTGTCTTACATGGTTTAAAAATCATTCTATACATAAGTTTTATATTCGAATGTGTGTGTACTGTTATAAATATTATTATTATTATTATTGTTTCCAAAATTATACTTTTGTTTTATTTCAATTATTTCGTAAATAAATTATAAATAGGATGATTGATAAATGCATTGTATTTATAACATTTTACAGGGACACATATTCGAAAATATAGGTAATAAGGAATAGTAAAAAAAAGAAAAACTATTATTAAAGTTAGTGTTTGCAAATGAATATTAAAATCTTTATAACATATCATATTAATATCATATTTATTTCATTTTTTGTAACAATTCATTTCTTTCAGTATAAATGAGATGTTAGAGAGAAATGTACTTTATCTAAGTAAGAAGGGAAATGGTAGAGCTAATAGCAAGATGTATAGGATAATAATATATTTTATTTTTGTTATTTTGTCTTTTATTTTCTATAAATATTTTATTGAATTAATATCCCATATGAATTGTTTATTATACACGTTCGATTCTCCATTTCCACACACACATATGGTTAACATAACATAGTTATAGCTATCTAGATTTGCCAGTATAAGTCAAATTTGTTTAATTTGTCTGCAGTTTATAGATCCCAATATTACAGTGCCAATATTATATTTTACTTTGCTTAGAATAGATGGTAATGTGGATATAAAGGGACCCGATCTTCATCATTGTCTATTCTGTAATAAATGTGATAATTGATAATTTTGCAATGGTTTTATAATTGAATAAATGTGTGGCATATGATTAAATTAGTTTTATAGAATTGTTATTCATAAATGTTCTATTACTCTTATTTGCATCCTATATGAATACCATATTCTATAACATCAACTGAGCTAAGCCATAGAATAATTACAGTATAAGAATCTTTTAATAAGTTAAAAAGTAATTACAGTTATAAATTTTATTCTATCTTGTATACAATTGGTGCCTGGGCATTTATAAATCTAATAAAGTGAATAAGTGAAAAAGACAGATGTTACAGAGTGGGTAAATGGCATGCAATGTGGACGGCTTGATATATACATAGAGGCCACAACTGTCATAGGTTAAATAGCTTGCCCAATGTGTATGCCTCGACATTTATGGGTTAAATGCTCGATATATTTATGGATATATAGTTCCCAATGATTGGGGCATGATATATAGAGGTTACTGAGGTTATAAATGGCCGCATAATGATTGGTGATTGATTCATCTTTGTTCATGTGTGTATTTTGTTCTTTATTGGAGATTATATATTGTACATTCTATTATGAATGGCACGCAATGTGGATGACATGATTAGTTAATGATAGTGGAGTGGAATAACAGCCAGAATGTTGGATCTGATTGATGAGTATTGTAGATAGGGGTAAATGGTTGTCTAATTATAGGATCTTTTTTAATTAAATATCATATCCTGTAGAGTGTTTTTATTTTTTTGTTGGCTTAATTGGGTTAAATGGACACCCAACTGAGACATAATATATATTGTCATATACCTGAGATGAGAAATCAGAGTGATTAAAGAAATCAATCCAGTGCCTTTAGAATTACTTTATTCCTGTTTTAAATATACAGGTATTGCAAAATTGGTTCCAAAATAGAATCAAGTTGGTAGTTTTCTTATTCAAGGATTTTTTTATATTGATCTGGAAGATTAATAGAAATGTTTGACAAAATGGAACTAGGGGTAAATGGAGCATTAACTAAGGTTTGAAATAAGCCATTTAGGGTTTGAAATAAGCCAATACCTGAAAGATGTGTAGTAGATATATGAATGCCAGATGTATAGTTTTAAAAAAAAAACATTTTTTTTTTAATTTCAATTTTAAAGCTACACCTGGGTCTCATTTTACGTGTACTTATTTAACACGATTTTGAAGTTATGCGATTCGTGTTTCACAGGATGTCGAACTCCGATAATGCGCTATTACTTTAAATAATAAATTTCGCGCACTTACATTTATTGAAACTAATGGCACATTATTGGAATTCGATTTTCATCTTAGTAATTTCAATATTTTCAATGCTTTATAATAGTAAGATTTTATGCAATAATGAAATTAAAATTATGATTTCCACATTTTACTGTATACACATTAAATTTTACAAGATTATAATGTAAATTTGTTCAAACATTGTGTGTGTTAATTTTGCACTTTAAATCACATTCTGTTTTTGCTTTTTAAAAAAGAACGTAATCAATTATTAATCATTTAGTGTCCGCAAGTTTATTTTTAAAAGGTGAGTAATAGCAGTGAAACAAAATTTGATTTTTAAATGGAATTGAAAATTAAAGACAAAAATAAAAGTTTAGATACAGAAGAAAATGTAGAAAAAGATAATGAAACAGAAGTGGAACCTGTTCCTTTTACTGCAAAAATGATTCGAGAAGGTCTTCAACTTTCTAATCAGTTGGCAAATTATTTTTTTATAAATGACACTAATCACGAACGTGCTCTTGAATTCCAACAAGAGCTAAATGGTTGTATATCTGGATATCGCGTTCATAAACAATTAATAAAATCATCATCTCAAAGATTAATTACTAATTACATTGTCACCAGAAAACAACACAACATGAGAGTGAAGTTGGTGCTAGTTGTATTTCCTCTTGTGAACAATCAAAAACCAGTTTGCAAACAAACTTGTTTACCGGTAAATAGCGATAATAATTAAAACGTGTATAAAAAATTTATGCATAAAAATAAATATTGTTTTGAATAAAATTAAATATTATAGTTAAAAAATAGTTTAAAAAGTTTGTCTTGTATCAATTTTTTTCTAATTTGAAGTTTTTTATTAGTCATATTTTATTTTCTTATTTTTTTTTGCACGAATTTTAAAGTAATTTTACGTTGGTGCTTTGCTTCTATGCGAATTTTGAAAAATCACAGACCACATCCCCCCTTTTTCAATGTAAGTTATGTCTATTTTTGCACGATTTCATTTGCGCATGTTTTCTGAGGAACCTATCTATTGCGGAACCTATCTATCGTGGAACCTATCTATCGCGTAAAACGAGACCCAGGTTTATATAAATATTGTAAATTATAATAAATGTTAAAGTTGATAGCATATATATATATATATATATTGCTTGTCAATGAAATATAGCATTGCTTCCAGATAAGCATAGAATTATTGATTGTGTTAAATTATAAAGTAGTAATTTTGTTCATATTCGGAACATTTCTATTATAGAAAGTCTATAATTTTGAAAGTTAAATAGGATACTTGATTGTTGGAGTTTTGTTGGTTGTATTGCAAGTTTTGGTGATGGATGGAGAGTTTTTGTTATTGTCTTAAGGATATGGTGTATTCATGTCACTGGTGACTGATTGTTCTCATTCACTGCTCCAACCCAAATTATGATATCAGATGTAAGATATCATGAAGCAGTTAGCAGTAGTCCTGCCATGATTTTGCCTCTAAGACTCCAGAGAGAGCAAGGCATAGTTCTTTCTAATATATATGTAATATTTGTCTCTAAGACTCCCAAAGATGAGCAAGACAATATTTTATAAATAGCCCCTAAGACTTGGATGTAAGCAGGGCATTGTGATAGTGTTTGTAGTAAAATATTATGGGTTGTAGTAGCTTAGAGTGACTAAAGTGGGACAATCATCAGAATGTTCATGGAGCATTGTCTGTTTTAAGAGCAGTGATGGAATTCTTCTATCTATTTCAAAATTGTGAACTGCTAATCGTTCTTTTGGCTGTCAGTATCTGTTGGATCTTTAGAAGAATATACTCTTGAATATATAGCTCATTCTTAAAAGACTATTTTCTATATTCTTATGCAAAGGCCAGTGTCTTCCATATTTAATTAAAACTTGTATATCAGTTGTCATAGTAAATGCACGTCATCATTAATTTTGTTTTGATTATAAAAATTCATTTTTGGGGGGTTATAAATGCTGGTTATATTTGGATGCACCCAATACAGCATAAAGATAAATGAACACATTTCAATTATTTTGGTCTTTTATCAGTAATTTGAATTGGTGTAGTTTGTAATATAACTATAGTGGATCATGTAAAATTTAATTTATAATTCCAGCTATGTTTAGATTAATGTTATCTAGTTAAAACTTAACGTCTTCTTATCTATGTGTGTGTGGAAAATCGAGCATTATATGGGAAAATACAATTGTGGAAATTTTATGTGGTTTTAGGTAATGATGGGGAATTTGAATTGTTGGTTTGGTGGAGGTTGGAGCTGGTAAACCTTATTCTCTTTAAGTAGTATTAATAAATTTTTAAGAGATTATAAAATGGAAGATTTTAGCTTATATGATAGTTTGGGTGGGTCTCAAGAGACACTATATCCAGACATTGTTGCGATGTTCCCTGACCTTGAATCAGGAAATGAAGCTATAGATATGTCATATGGAGAGTCTAGTAAGATGAGAGATACTACCTCTAAAACCACAGATGATGAGATGCCGATGTGGGCCGAATTGTTTTTTGCAGAATTAAAACAACTTAAGTCTGGTCAAGTAGAAGATAGAGAAAAATTAAAAGAGTTGATGTCAGGTCAAGCAGAAATAAAGTCTGGACAAGTAGAAGATAGATAAAAGTCAGAAAAGATGTTTATAGAATTGAAGTCAGAACTAAAAGAAATAAAATTGGAAGTTTCAGAAATAAAGTTAGAAATGGTAGAAATAAAAGCTAGTATAGTTAGGCAGATGCAAGTTATGGAGGAGAAAGTAGAAAGTCAGGAATCAGAGATAGCAATAGAAATAAAATTGAGTCAAAAGAAATCAGAGGAAAGGATGGTTGAAATAAAGTCAGAAATGTCAGAAATAAAATTAGAAGTGAAACTAGAAACAAAATTAGAAATACGAGAAATGAAGCTAGAAATACAAGAGAATACTAAAGGTCAGGTAGTCAAATCATTATTGTTGCAGACAAGTGTTAAGAACTCACTACAAAAAGTTAAGATATCTGATGATGATTCGATAGTGCTGTTTAAGAAAGAAAATCAGAAGGTTGTTAAACTAGTTAGTAAGAACATTGGTTTAACCAAGGAAGAATTAAAGGCATTCAAAGAACTTAAATTAAATCAAATAGAAAAGAGAGAACCGAAATCTGTTGAGATAGTTAGTCAAGATGTTAAAATAGTAGATGCTAATTTGAAAAATAAATTAGAGGAGAATAATAAATCACAAAATATTGAATCTAAAAGTATAGAAACTGAATCTAAGCCATCAGTTGAGATAATTGATAAGGATATAGCAAATCAGAAAGCATATTTCAAAGTAATTGACAAATGCGTTAAAGTAACTAGTACAGATTTGAACAAGCGTAAAGAACCTATTAGTTTAATTAGTAAAAGTATGGCAGAAAATAGACAACTTGTTAAAATAATAAGAAAAGCAAATCCACAAGTAATTAAAATAGTTAATGAAGATATTAACTTATATAGTAGTTTGGCAGAAGAAAACAAAGATTCTGTTAAATTAGTTAACAAGGATGTAAATGATAATGTATCATTTGATAAGATAGCAGAAGATGATTTAAGAAAAGACAAATCTTTT
Source organism: Epiperipatus broadwayi (assembly GCA_028023455.1). Classification (NCBI taxonomy): domain Eukaryota; kingdom Metazoa; phylum Onychophora; class Udeonychophora; order Euonychophora; family Peripatidae; genus Epiperipatus; species Epiperipatus broadwayi. Next base: position 2,376,485 of record JAQFVV010006331.1, read on the forward strand.
ATTGAATTAGCTAGTGAAGAAACCAAGTTATCTGTTGGAAAAATTATTACAGATAGTGAGCTAATTCATGAAGAAATAGAGATTCAAAAGCAATCTGTTGAATTGGTTACTAAAGAATTAGAAGCAAACATACCATCTGTTGATTTGATAGATGATAGAGAAAAAGGTAAACCATTGGTAGATTTAGTAAATGGGAAAATTTTTAAAAATGAAGAATTAATTAGAAAGATTCTTGAATCAGTTGATGAAAAGATGAAAAAGCATAAAGAATCTATTGAAATGATTAAGAAAGACATAGATGTGAATATGGAGATACAAAAGAAAGATCATAGTTGTGTGGAGGTAAAGTTAGATTTTCAGACTATGATAAAAGAAGTAATGGCAAAGGAGGTAGAGGCACAATGACGAATAGAAAGGATAGATGAAACGATATTACAAATTCGGAGATATAGTCAAGTGTTAGAGGAATGTAAAATGGAGATAAAGAAGAATAGGGAATTACAAGAAAGATCATTAAAACAGTTAGGGATAAATGCAAAATCTTAAAATTTTATTGAAGAAATAGTATTCACAAAGATTAAAAATACAATGCCTAATATTAATTTTATCAGATTAGAAATTGATCCAAATAGAGACATAGGCAAAAACAAAATAAAACTCAAATTTAGAGATAAGGAGAAAATTAAAATAGATTTTCTTAAGGAGATACTTAATCATAACAAAAATATGAGGAAGATTAAAGTGAAATTTAAAGGAATAAATAAAAAGGTACTCAATTTAAATATTGATAGAAAGATTATTGATGAGGAAAAAGAAATTGGCAAAGCCAAAATCAAACTTAAAATAATAAGTGATGGTGTGATTAGTAGAGAATTTCTTTGAGAAAATATAGCTATGGTTAAACTAAAGAGAGCAAAAGGAATGTTGACAAATGTTGTTTATCTAAAAATGATTAAAGAACATGTGGAGTTGGTAAATAAAGAAGTGGGTAAAGTTAAAGTAAGGCTTAGAGACAGGTTAAGTAAGAGTTTTAATGTAAATATTCATAAGAAAGAAGTTAACCCAGAGAGAGATCTATGTAAAGCTAAAATCAAACTAAAGAAAGTAAATGTAGAGTTGATCAATGTCATGGGTTTAAAGACATCCAGAAATAAAAGGATCGAGCATAGAAAGATAAAAACTAGACTAAAGAAGATTAAAATAATGTGTCTTAGAGATAAACTTGTCAGAAGAAAGGAAATAAAGAATAATCGAGCAAGATTTAAAGTTATTTATAATGCTCGCAGTTTGATTCCATGTCCTGCAAGACATGATTAATAAAAGTTATACATATTGTTGAATATAGAATTTAGTTATTTTTTCTTGCTTATTTAATGTTTCTAAAATATAATATAAACATGTGTTTGTAAAAGCATTAAATGTTTTTATTGTTTTATGTTTATTCAACCAACATAATTTTCTAATTGTGGAATAATCTTAGAGCAAAATTTGATGTGCTATTAATATTTATTATTGTTTATCCAATTCATTTTTTTCATAAGGGGAAAGGATTGTGACCTTCCAGGTTGGCACCAGGAAGAAATGTGGGAAGTTCACATTTGTGTTAAAAATGGCTAAAAATAGTTATCTGAGAAAAATGAATTGAGATGAGATTTGCTATTTGAAATTAGATTTTAAAAAAATTAAACTTTAGTTGGATGTACCAATTGATAGAATTTAAAGTTATATATTTATTAGTGAAGAGGAAGACAGGAAAACATCAGGGAATGTTGGTATAATAGTAGAGTTAATAGGAAGGTTATAGCAGGTTGATCATTGGTGTTCTAGATTATTGTCTACTCCAATCCAAGATTTAGATTGTATATGTGGATGTATGTTCATTTTTTACATCATTTCATACTTTGTTCTGTTTTATATAGTTATTTAAAATGTTAGATTATAGTGACAAAATTTATATGCAAAGCAAAACAGATATACACATATATAATCAATTGAAATGATTTTCTTATTTTATTTTATTTACTGTTTATGTATTGTTTATAATATTACATTTGGAATTGTAAAAATTATCTCTGTATTTGTAAATCAATATTTGATATTTAATATATATATTTGCCTTTTATTTAAATACCCTATTGTTGTCAGTTTACAAAGCAAGCTAGTTCTGGAGTGTTGCCAAGTGATTAATAATAATAAAAAAAGAGGGCGTGAGTGTGTGTTGACAAGAAAAGTTTTGAACAGACTCCTTAAGAGGAAAAGGATGAACATAAAAAAATAAACCCTGCATGGTTTCAGCTGTGACTTTGCTAGCTAGCGATTTGAGTTCACTATTAAAATGCCTGAATACCACATAAGAATATCCATTATAAGTCATTTAACATTTGTTGTAAATTGATAATACTTGAATTATAGAAAATATTAGAAATGAAAATAATTGTGAGAAAACATATTCATTACTATTGCAAAATGTTTTATATATTTCCAATTTTTAAAAGCCTATTCTTAATATTACATAAAGTGAAATTAAAAAAAGAATTTATTCAATATAATTTGTTTTCTTAGTAAAAGAATTATAAACTAAACAATTTATTATTCACATATATATGACTGAAATAAATAATAAAATATAACACTGAATGCCAGTTAGTGATCGCCTATAGTAACTGTTTACTGACATGGAGAAATTGTTAACAATGGGAATAAAAAAATATATCAAATTTAAAATTAAATGGATAATTCCATAAAACTTTACTATCAATCCTTTCTTATAAAATCTTTAATTTTTTGTACAATGCTTAACATTCATCAACATCGACAGTTTCGATTGCCCCTGCAATCTTCTTCAGAACTATAAATATATACACATATATATAAATATAAATTACACAACTATATATAAATTATATACAAATTATATAAATCCTATAAAATCCATATATATATATATATATATATTCATAAAAATATACAAAAATATTTATCACCTGTATATCCCCTCAAATACATGAACATTAATAAAATAATTGAAATCTTTTAACACCTTAATTTTAATCTTTTTTTATTATATATATTTAATATACTTATTTATTTATTTTTTATTCATTTTTTTTTTTTTTCTTATATTTTCATGCTATTATTTTATATTTTTCAAATATATTTATTTCAATTATTTTTATATTAACTTATCTTTATAACTTTATCTTCTATTTCCATAATTTATATTTAATTATTACTTTTATATGTTAACATTATCATATTTATTTATATACCTATTCTTACTTACTCCATTTTTTTATTTTATATCCTCTTAAATTTTTTTTTATTTTTACTTTGTATATCCCTATATATATCTCATATTTCTAAAACTTAACCTTTAAACTTTTTATCATATTTTATAATTTAAAATCTATTACATAAACTATTCTGAAATTATTATAAACAGAAAAACATGTTTAATTCCTATTTATTTTATTTTTTATTATATTAATAATCTTAATTAATTTTAACATTTAATTCTTAATTTTACCTTTTAAACTTCTTTATCTTTTACGTTTCTGCTCTATTTCAGTTAAACCGTTTTTTATTTTTATATATATATATATATATTTTTTTTTTTACATTAGCTCCCTCTATTGCATTTTTTACCTATTAATTTTTTATCTTTATTTTAATTTTATTCTTTTATTTTTATTATATTAACTTTTATATTAAAATTCTCCTCAATCCGAAATCATTGTTCATTTTTGGTTTAATACTATTTATATAAATAGCTTCTTTAATCTTTCTTTCCCTCCTACTTTCTGTAAAATGTAACATTCTAATACATTCTTTATTAAACTCATGTCCTGTCTCCAATCTGTGCATATATATTGGTGAATTTTTATCATATTTATGCTGTATCAATCTCCTATAAATTGAGTTCTTAGTTTCTCCAACATAATTCATTACCTCTTTATTTTTATTTTTACAATCTCTACAATTAATTTCATAAACTCCATTAACTTTATTATATTCTGTTTTACAGCATAAATATGATAAAAATTCACCAATATATATGCACAGATTGGAGACAGGACATGAGTTTAATAAAGAATGTATTAGAATGTTACATTTTACAGAAAGTAGGAGGGAAAGAAAGATTAAAGAAGCTATTTATATAAATAGTATTAAACCAAAAATGAACAATGATTTCGGATTGAGGAGAATTTTAATATAAAAGTTAATATAATAAAAATAAAAGAATAAAATTAAAATAAAGATAAAAAATTAATAGGTAAAAAATGCAATAGAGGGAGCTAATGTAAAAAAAAAAAAAAAATATATAAAAAAATAAAAAACGGTTTAACTGAAATAGAGCAGAAACGTAAAAGATAAAGAAGTTTAAAAGGTAAAATTAAGAATTAAATGTTAAAATTAATTAAGATTATTAATATAATAAAAAATAAAATAAATAGGAATTAAACATGTTTTTCTGTTTATAATAATTTCAGAATAGTTTATGTAATAGATTTTAAATTATAAAATATGATAAAAAGTTTAAAGGTTAAGTTTTAGAAATATGAGATATATATAGGGATATACAAAGTAAAAATAAAAAAAATTTAAGAGGATATAAAATAAAAAAATGGAGTAAGTAAGAATAGGTATATAAATAAATATGATAATGTTAACATATAAAAGTAATAATTAAATATAAATTATGGAAATAGAAGATAAAGTTATAAAGATAAGTTAATATAAAAATAATTGAAATAAATATATTTGAAAAATATAAAATAATAGCATGAAAATATATAAAAAAAAAAGCTATATTAAATACAATAATAAAAAAAGATTAAAATTAAGGTGTTAAAAGATTTCAATTATTTTATTAATGTTCATGTATTTGAGGGGATATACAGGTGATAAATATTTTTGTATATTTTTATGAATATATATATATATGGATTTTATAGGATTTATATAATTTGTATATAATTTATATATAGTTGTGTAATTTATATTTATATATATGTATATATTTATAGTTCTGAAGAAGATTGCAGGGGCAATCGAAACTGTCGATGTTGATGAATGTTAAGCATTGTACAAAAAATTAAAGATTTTATAAGAAAGGATTGATTAATTAATTAAGGCAATGCAATAAAGAAACAAATTAAAATTAAAACTTTACTATAATTGTTTCACCTAATTGGAGATTTTATTTTGAGTGATTAATAAAATAATTCCAGTGCAAGCTAATATATTTATAATGTTTATTACAAGATTTTCAATATTGGAAACTTTTGCAGTTATATCAAGTTATTTTTTAACCATCAGGATTAACTTTTTGAATGTGATTCATTTATTATTAATAGAAGCAGCATATACATCGTATATATATCGTTGAAATTTCAAATAATGACTTTCAAATTAATAACAATTCATCATCTAATGATTATGTATTGATAAGTATTTTTTTTTGTATACTAGAAATGTAATTTTTATATTTTATATATATATTTTAAAAACCTAATGTAACTGGTTATTATTATTGTAAGACAATATATTGTCTTACATGGTTTAAAAATCATTCTATACATAAGCTTTATATTCGAATGTGTGTGTACTGTTATAAATATTATTATTATTATTGTTTCCAAAATTATACTTTTGTTTTATTTCAATTATTTTGTAAATAAATTATAAATAGTATGATTGATAAATGCATTGTATTTATAACATTTTACAGGGACACATATTCGAAAATATAGGTAATAAGGAATAGTAAAAAAAAGAAAAACTATTATTAAAGTTAGTGTTTGCAAATGAATATTAAAATCTTTATAACATATATTAATATCATATTCATTTCATTTTTTTTGTAACAATTCATTTCTTTCAGTATAAATGAGATGTTAGAGAGAAGTGTACTTTATCTAAGTAAGAAGGGAAGTGGTAGAGTTAATAGCAAGTTGTATAGGATAATAATATATTTTGTTTTTATTATTTTGTCTTTTATTTTCAATAAATATTTTATTGAATTAATATCCCATATGAATTGTTTATTATACACGTTCGATTCTCCATTTTCACACACACACATATGGTTAACATAACATAGTTATAGATATCTAGATTTTCCAGTATAAGTCAAATTTGTTTAATTTGTCTGCAGTTGATAGTTCCCAATATTACAGTGCCAATATTATATTTTACTTTGCTTAGAATAGATGGTGATGTGGATATAAAGGGACCCGATCTTCATCATTGTCTATTCTGTAATAAATGTGATAATTGATAATTTTGCAATGGTTTTATAATTGAATAAATGTGTGGCATATGATTAAATTAGTGTTATAGAATTGTTATCCATAAATGTTCTATTACTCTTATTTGCATCCTATATGAATACCATATCCTATAACCTCATCTGAGCTAAGCCATAGAATAATTACAGTATAAGAATCTTTTAATAAGTTAAAAAGTAATTACAGTTATAAATTTTATTCTATCTTGTATAGAATTGGCGCCTAGGCATTTATAAATCTAATAAAGTGAATAAGTGAAGAAGACAGGGATTACAATATATATATATGTATATATCAATTAAATCATTCCGATCTATTATAAGTGAAGAAGACAGGGATTACAATATATATATATGTATATATCAATTAAATCATCCCACATGATTAAGAAATCCAGTACTGCCCTCCGAAACTAATATATAAATACATTAGAGTTCGTATTTCAAAATAGCCAGGTCATAATGTTATCCACTTTGACCTGTCTGCTATCAGATGCTATATATTGAAATATGAACAAACTCAAACAAAGAACTTGAAAATTAGCAAACAACAATCTTAAATTTTGCTACAAACAAACATGTTTTTACTATTATTATAGAAAGAAAAACTAAACTTTAGTAATTTTAATCTTTAAAGCACCTAACACAAATGTATAGAAAATAATCCCAGTGCATAATTCTATACTGAAATAAATATACAAATATTAAGCAATTAAGTCATCCCACATGATTAAGAAATCGTACTGGATTTCTTAATCATGTGGGATGATTTAATTGCTTAATATTTGTATATTTAATTCAGTATAGCGTTATGCACTGGGATTATATATATATATATTAGTAATCAATGTCTATATTTTAATTATAATCAAATATCTATAATTCTTCGAAAAACAATACAATCATTAATACAGTAAACAATATTTTAAAAAGAAATATCTACTATAATTTAATAAACATATTTGCAACTATCTAAGTAGTCGTTATCAACTATATTCAAATTCTAATTGCAAAACAATGTTATAAATGTATACAAAACAATCACGTCATACATCAATTTTCCCACAATTCATTAATTTTTATATGAGCAGCTTGTCTATTTATCAAATGGTGCTTTACATTTATTATTAACATAGCCTCTGAATAAATGTAAAATTAAAGAAGCTACGTTAATAAGAAATGGAAAGCAGCATTTGATAAATAGACAAGCTGCTAATATAAAAATTATTGAATTGTGGCAAAATTGATGTATGACATAATTGTTTTTGTATACATTGATAACGTTTTTTTTTTTTGCAATACAATTTGAATATTGCTCATAACGACTACTTAGATAGTTGAAAATACTTCTATTAAATTATAGTAGACATTTGTTTTTAAAATATTGTTTACTGTATTAATTATTGTATTGTTTTTTGAAGAATTATATATATATATTATTTCTAGTTTATATGTGGCATGATATAAAATAATTTTTCAAAGTCATAGGTTATATACAAAAAAGTCATATCACACAGCTTAATAAGTTAGTGGATTTCTTATTTTTTATCAATAATTCTTTAGATACATTTTTTCTTCAATGTCTTTATATTAATGCTGATTTGATGGATTCATTATCCTGATCGATTTATTCTCAATTTTATAATAAAAATCTAGAACAAAAAGCATAAAATATCTGACATTTTTAGTAATTTTACATTTAAATTTATTCCACTCATCATACATTTTAATTCGAATTTCTTTCTATCGTCTACATTCCCAAGACAAATATTTAATACATTTTCTTCTATCTTGATATAATCTATATTTACAGTCTTTATGGTCATTGCATTGTTAGTTTTTTTCCTTTTAAGTAAAACTCCTAACTTTTTTAATAACAATAAATTTATTTTTAAAATATTATGTATCTTTTCAATTTCTATTCTTATATAAATTCACGCTATTTATTTTTTATTGCCCCCCCCCCCCTAACTGAAATTGTAATTTTTTAGTCAACTGATCCATACCTTTTTCACCTTCATAATTATATACCTATAATACATTCTCTATTAATCAAATTATTTTTATATTAATTTCGAACATTATAAAATTATTTATGCTTGATTGCTTTGTTGTTATTCCCTATGTAATTCAGTTAAATATTATTTTACAAATCTGTTTTCATTAATATATTTGCATTTTCTGAACATTTTAATTTCCCATATTAAAATCCAGTTACTGTTATTGTATTTTAAATTAACTTATCTTCTATTCCCAAATCACTACCTAATGCTTATTAAGCTATTTCTGTATTCATTCCAAAAATTTCTAATTTCCCGCTTCTTGCAAAGCTGTCATTTTTCGTTAACTTTATTTATTTTTTATATATTACGTATGAAATATTCTATATTTTTAATAATTTCCATTATAGATTTTGATTTTAAAATTAAATGATAGCTTTTTAATTATCTCTCTCTATATATAGTTATTATTTAATAAATTATATAAATACCTACGTTCTCCATATCTTCCAGACAAATCTTTCGATTTTATTCTATCCATTGAGTATTAAAATCATCGATTTTTTCTTCACTGAATTTCATTTATACTTCTTTCCAATACTCCACATTTCTCTGATGAAAAAAAAAACTCAATTTTGAATACTCTTTGCAAAAATAAACAACCAAAACAGTTATACGTAAATTATATATTGCCTAGGCTCCATTTGGAAGATACCAAACCAACCGACATATGGAATATTTTTCTATCAATCTCCAATTCTGGAAAGCATTACAAATAATAAAAGTGAAAACAAACATCAGAGTGTCAAAGCAAGTTTACATTTAACTTCCATTAATTCTACTTCTTCAATCTGAACTTTAAAAATTCTCTCTCTCTGAAAATTGCTAATCATTTTTAAACAACGCCTAATTCTTTTCCATAAACTCAAGACTTTTTTTTTTCAAAATCTCTTTTTATCTACTCTATCATTAAGTTTTTATCCAGTTAAAATATAATAAATAATGATTTCATTTTCCTTACAATGCCTTTCAGTCATCTGAAATACAATAAAAAATTAAATATTTTCTTCATATATACTAAATATATTGTGAATCCTCTGATCATAATTTCATTTTATTGTATCCACGTCCAATGCTATGTATTAAAATATACGTTATTTGAAACCAGTGATAATATATGCCACTTGGCTATAGCTTTATAACAATTTAATATCTCTTTCTATTCCTTTAAAATATTTCATTTTCCTATCATCTGGTACCATATCAATTATAAATTATAATTTTATTAAAATTTTCTTCTAAATAAATCTTTTCACATTTAAATAGTCTAAACTTTTGCATTTCTTTTTTCATTTAACATTTTGTTTTATTAACTTATGTAGTAGACACTATATCCATCTTCTAATAAATTAACTTCTCTAATAAGTCACTTTTCTTTAATATCTATCCTTTATTTATTTTTTTTAATATTTGCTTAAATATATTTAATGGGTGCATTATATGCCATGTAATGATGCTTATGAAAATGAATGTGTATGGATCAGTTAACAAACTGGCAATTACGGAAGTAAACTTATTAAAATATCGTCAATCTATACCTAATTTCTCCGAACTATTCTTTTGAAATTATAGTTAATAGAGTTTATTGCATTTAGTTTAAAATTTTTCTTTTTTGCTTAATAATTGATCTTATATGACATTTGCAGTCTAATGATACTATTAATATTCTGATTGATTAGAATAAATGTGTTCTTGATTGATTAATTGTTGTTTATTTCTGTATGCAGATTATGTGCGCCTTTACCAAAGTTAAATGTATTTTGTTAAATGTCACAAGCCTCTATTTTTCACCATATAAAAAATATTAAATCTAAAACATAAAATAATATCCTTTTTTGAAAGATAGTATTTTAATGCAATAAAAATAATGATGATGTATTTGTTTCAGGTGTTGTTTGATGGCAGAAACTTCGTCAACAACATAATGGAAAGTTATAAGTTTAAATCTTCACAACTGTTTCAGGCATTTGCTGAAGGTATAGAAATAGAACGATATGTGTAAGTATTAGTATATTATTTATAACAGAAACATGCTAGGATTATCTAGTGGGAGGTAAAACAATGTTTCAAAATAGCAACTCGTTTGTGCAACTGATATTGAGAAGTTCAAAGTGAATATTATACTATTAATCTTAATGAATTATTTTTATTACTAGCACATTTTTTTAAAAAAACTACACACTTGTCAAACTTTCATATGACAATTTTAGATAAGATAGTGACATTCACTCTTTTTTAAACCAAAAGTAAATCTAAGGGTCTTCTAAATTCATTTTCCATTTTTCTTCAAATTGAAATCTTTTTAATAAAATAATTTATTTAGCATACTTTAACAATTTATATATTAAAGTATTGCAAAAAGTAAATGTTATCTTGTATGTAACATTATATCGCTTACAGTTTATTTGTTCATTATCAGTAACCCATTCTTTTGACAGTCCCAGTAGAGGATGTGATAGCTTAATCGACTGTTGACTATCGTGTTGTGCATAAATATATCTTACTATCTCTCTATAATCCTCCTCTCCCCCCAGTATAAATAATCTAATTTTTCTTTTTCTTTCTATACTGCATCCTGCCTGTAAGAATAATATATTAGAGAGTGTCAGTAGGTATATTTTGTTTCAACCAAGATATACTAGTGTTGTAATTGCTATCTTACCATTTATTTTTATAATCATTATTTATTATTGACTTAATTATTTAATTATATGAGTGAATTTTTTTTGTACGAAAAATAGGAAAAAAAATTATTGAGAAAAAATTTTTGATTTCTTTGTAGATAATCACATAGCTTTAGAAACTTTTAGATTTTATTTATTATTTTTATTTTTAAAAAATGTGAAAAGTGTTCATGTTAGAAAATTATAATTAAAAATCATTTACAAAATAAATACAAAACATTACACCAGGCATTTAAATATTTCACAACTATGCTCTTTAAGAATTTATCTGTAAATATATTAGTTAAACAATCAAGAACACTGTAGTCAACAACAACTATTTGAAATAGTGTAGATAAAACAAATCCATCACACACTTCTTCATTTATAGATTTATTTCTTATTTATAAATGTATGAAAATAAAAATCAGTGGCTTTAATTAAAATAAATACATCAAAATGCATATATAGAAATAATGATAAGTTACATGAGCACCTACTCACATAATCAGCCTTGTTATTTTACACATCAGGGATTTGGTTAACAGTTATTGAGAGACTGCCTAATAAAAAGTAGCATTGTAATTTTTTAAAAGAGTTAACCAAAAATAATATTTTAAGATAAATTATAATGAAATAGGTAGTATTACTAAAATATTAAAGGTGTAAATTTTAAGAATATTATATAATATTTTATAAAACAGATTAAAATATATCTAGTTTTTCTTATATTAAAAAAAACAAATAATGTATATTGAAATTTATGTTACTATTCAAAAACAAACACTTAGGATACACTAATACAAAAAAAAAATGATTTTTTTTTTTAAATATGGGATTAAAATGATTAAGATTTATTTTAATTTTAACTTTATATTTATGTAAAATAGAGACAACAATATAAGAAAACGGTCAAGCGTTGTTAGCTGAGATGTTATCGCAGCCGCCTTGCAAGCAAGTAGTTGGTTGCAGATGGTTGTGGGTTCGCCTCCCAGCCGTTGCTATGACATATGAGAAAAAAAAACAATATAATAAAACAATGTATTATTAGATGAATATATTATAGCTTACATCAAGTTAAAAATTTAATAAAATAGATAATTAATATATTTTCTTGTAATTAAATGTAATTAAGATATCTAAATTTAGAGGTCACTAAGATTATAAAAAATGTCAATCATAAGCAAGTTTTTCTTTAGTAATTCATTTTGCATTCACACTTTTTATTCTTAATTCTATTTAATAACTGCTCTTTGAACCTGATTATGTTTAATGATAAAGTAGAAAAAAAACATTGATTTCTTGTCAACTTGGGATGTTAATTTAAATAAATTCCAATCCAGAATGCAAATGTGAGAACTGATGGTAACCAGTGAATACTTAAGTAGGCTTGTAGTAAACAAAACTATGCCAGAGGAGGAAAAGTTAATTCTTTCAAAATGATGTTCATAGTGATATAATATTATCTTTGCTATGGAAAATGAAAAAAATAAATAAATTAATTAAAAAGAATGTCATTGAAATATCAGCTAAAGTATGTAGCCTCAATGTAAAGAGCCACAAGACTTCCTGTTAAAAAAATTCTGCCACGGTTATATATGTAAGTACTAAGAATTATTGAAACAAAAAACTTTTTATAATTTAGACATATCAAAATGTTACTATTTTTTTCTGATGACTTCTGCATACATCTTCTTTTTGGTAATCAACTATGTATTAAATTAAACGATGTATTTATCATAAATTAATTAAATGATTGATGAAAGAGGTGGTTATTAATTTGTTGTATAAATTGTATAAATCTTATTTTAATTTTTTTTTTGATAAAAAAACTTTTTTATTACTTTTTCTTTCAAAACATATTTAATTTTTGTATTAAAATATTTAAACAAAACTTCGATACAAGATAATGATTTATATTTTTTGAGAATAATAAACATATTATTTTAAAATTGTACAGGATGAAGTTTTTAATTTTAATAATGATAATATAAAACTAAAATCTATAGTTATTTCGTATTAATTATCGGTTATGATGGAAACGTAAGAAATTTAGTATTTTAATCTAAAAAGTTGTTCTAAAAATAAAATTTATCATTTTTTTTTCTTTTTTAGTAATGAAAATTCCATGATATAAGTCTTATATAAATAGTTTTGAAAAAAAATAAGCTATTGCTTTCTTATTTTCTTCAACTTTATGCACAGGTGACGTCCATCTTGCAAAATGAAATTGCCAACTGATGCGATAATACTGAAATCTCTCTAGCTTACTTGAGAAGATTTCCTATAACAGGCTAGTTTACCTGAAATACATAAGGGTAAATAATCGAGCTCTTGGAAAGGCTTTCAGTAGCATCTAATCTATGTACATTGGTATTAGCTCTGCTATGACAAAAAACATAACATATTACTCCATGTTTACAATCTTTAAGATAATGTCTTCAAGTAAAGTGCTGACAAACCTAATAGATAAAATTTGTTTGCAGATACTATGGAAGCATTATTTGAAACATATCACAAACTCTTGTGTAATGTGACAAAAAATAATGGAGACATATATTAATTATAGAAAAAAGAGTATTTTTATATTAGCATGTTGAAAATGCTTGATGGCGTTGTTTGTTTGTAAGCAAACACAAATATAATGTTGCCAGGCTGGCTTTGTTATTTTGTTGGGTTTTTTTTGTCCACATTCAAAATAAAATAATTTTATTTACAAAAAATACATAAAACAAAATACATTGAATATGTACTTACTTTTTTATTATTACTTTTTTTGTAGTTCGGTATTCACAAAAAAAAAGGCAATTTTTTTATTACAAATAAATATTTAACCTTAAAACATCACATGATCACTATCTTCCATGCTTGTTCATAATTATTGTTATAATAGGCAAAACTCTCTCCATACAGTAGTGCCACTCTAAGCAAGACAGAGTAATCAATGGATTCCAGAAGGCTTGTGCATAAAATCCCTATCTAGTGCCTACTCATCCAACATCCCTAAACTAGTTTCTGGCTTATGGCCTTCATCAGTGAGGGACCTTGGATCTGAGAGCACTGCACCTAGATCTTAGGATCTAATGCAACCCTCCAGCAGCCGCCTTTTAACTCTATATAACTACTAAACTATGAGAATAAAATTGAAAACACACAAATATTTTCAATCTAAGCTCAATAGCTCAAATAGTCATATGGGTCTGAACTCAGTTCAGCACCCATACATTTTGATGTCTTTGGCTCTTTTATAACCATAGCCATCACCTTCCTATAAGGCAGGATTGGTATTAAACCTTCAAACATCACATGATCACTATCTTCCATGCTTGCTCATAACTGTTGTTATAATAGGCAAAATTCTCTCATACAGTAGTGCCACACTAAGCAATACAGAGTAATCAATGGATACCAGAAGGCTTATGCATAAAAGTCATATCTAGTGCCTACTCATTCAATATCCCCAAACTAGATAGGGATTTTATGCACAAGCCTTCTGGCATCCATTGATTACTTTGTCTTGCTTAGAGTGGCACTACTGTATGGAGAGAGTTTTGCCTATTATAAATAAATATTTACATTTAAAGGATATTCCATGAAATACATATAATTCAAACTAATGTTTGGTTTGGATTCTTAACATGTGAATTAATGACATCCAACTTGAAGCTCTAATAATAAGCCCTGGAATATGTCTTCCCCTTTGTGCACATGCTGCCACTTCAACTCAGCCCAGTGGATAAACAAGGTCTCATCAACATCAACAATTTATCCCAGCCTGCTGATTAGCTGTCACCCCCAAACATTAAGCTTTCACAACTAATCTCACAGAGTCCATAGGTCCCTGCATTTAAACTGGTAGCTTACAAAATTATATAATTTAATTTCTTCTTCACACATGCCAATACTCCATAATGTTGTAAAAATGAGATGGCATCCATTTCAAAGCAAGGCAAATCACAAACTTTGACATTGGGAAACTTGAATACAGCCATTTTATTAATATCACAGTTGTTCTCCCCCAAACATGAATTTCAGCATAATTTGATTGAAATTATGCTTGCACCTTCCCTTGCCCAATTTTTTCAAGGTGAAATCTTGACTAGGGAAGCATCAGCACATGCTCATAATTGTTAGTAGAGCTTCATCAAACATAGTACATAGGGGGGGGGATGTCATCATGAATATTAAAATTGTTTTGACAGTCAGAATTCCAGCCAGCCTCACACAATACTGTAGTAAATCTTGAAATCTGATCGCACATTCAAAATGCACAACACAAATTTGACCGTAAGCTGAGATGTTGGCTTATGTGTCAGATTAAACATCATGTTTCTGTGCATTAGCATAGAAGTAGAAACAGCCACCATGTACAACAAACTCTTTCTAGGCTTACACATTGAAATAGAATGTTCTATAGTGGAGTTCATTAGAAAAATATTGAACTCTTTACTAATAAACTTTTAAAGGTTGATTAGGATAAAAATCGAATTTTATTTACAGTAAATGCCTCTGTAAATAACAAGCAATCTAAATTAATTAAGGATATATTTAAAGAAAAGTATAATATTTCATTTTGTGTTCCTCCGAATGTTAATTGATTGATTAATAATTCTAAGAATATAATTACTAAAATGCAAAGAAGTAATATAATTTATCAGATTTCATGTGGATGTAATAAGTTATATATCGGTAAATTGAGATGTTCTGTGGAAAAAAGATTAAAGGAGCATCAGTTATTATAAAATTGGATTAAAAATAATGTAAATAGTAAATATAATACAGCTTTAGTATTCTTTGACCATGAAAATGCTTGTAATTATAGGTTTATATTTAATATTAATAAAATAAAAATGTTAATGGAAGAAATGAATCATAAAAAGAGTAAAATTAAAGACGTAATTTAAATAGATAAATGTAAAGATAATGTTATTAATAGGTAAGTTGCAAATACAGCCATACACAGCTTATGGAAATGTATGTACCATTAAAATTTGAAAATCATTTAAAACTGATGAGGATTATTATGTAATTGAAAGCACTATTAAAAAATTTAAAATATATTTTTACCGTTAAATTGTTTATATATATATTGTACCAATATTGATATTGGCACATGATAATTTATCTAAAAAAAAAAAAATTATTAAAATAATCTTTCATAAAAGAAAACATATTTAAAAGTTTAATAGTTTTCTATCATTAGTTTTTGAAATAAAAGTTAGAAAATAATTGATTAAAAGGGGGGGGGGAGTTTTGGTTAGAAAAGATAAACTAAAAGTTTTATAAAAGGAAGTAGAGTTTATTATTATTATTTGAAATATAATTTAAAGTTAAAAAATACAAATCTTTTTTCATTCGAATTAAAGAAAAAGTAATCTTAAAACTAGTTATATATGTGCATATATATGTGTGATTGTAAATTTAAAAAAATGTATGCGTAATAAATATTAAAATGAAATAAAAGAAGATTATCATTAAAAACATGGCAATGGCTATTAATTAAAAATATAAAACAACATATCTGCATGGCTATTACTAATTAAACAATCTTCCAAAACACGTCAATGGATTATCAATGAAATTTTGACAACAGATATTGCCGGAGGATATTACAAAGACAACACACTAGAGGTATAAATAGACCTTTTTTATCGGACAATTCAATTGAGTCAGTTAAGTTCATTGAGGACAATAAATTGAGTCAGTTAAGTCAAGAGAGGACAATCAGTTGAGTTAATTGTATCCAGAAACAAAATGCAGTGCTGAGCAGCTTTTGGGAACACACATTTTTCTCCACAGTCTGGAGTCTGATGAAACAGCAAGATCTGCCCATGAAATAATGTCAGTGTAACAACTTGAAGAATCTCCATTAACATCTAATTGTCTCCAATAATAATAAAAGTGAATAATAATGAAACTCATCAAGGAAACTCCCCAGCTGGCTGGAAATATTCTCACTGGAAGCAACAAACAAGAAGAAAACAAAGTTCTAAATCTACATTCAAAATCCTAGGTAAAACATTTGCTTATTTTCATTTATACCATAATAGCCATTGCATTAATTCATAAAGCCTCCAGAGACAAGTAATTTGAACTCTATAATCATGCAGAAAATGAACTATTGATGTGCGTGTTTGTGAATGCTATATGATTTATAAATGTCAAACATTATTTATGCCTTTTTATAAGATATATATTATAGTGTGTTAATTTAAAATGTGTGTGTGTTATATTAGTTAAAAAATTATAAAGATGTTTAAATTTAGTAAATTAATTTTAGTTAATAAATTGTCTTAAAACTTAGACTTTATTTGTCGGTCAATTCTTTTATCAATTCCTTCTACCAATTCTTTTATTAATTCTTTCACCATTAATTATGTATAATCTGTTAGTGATTACAAATAGCTGAGCTAGTCATGGATAATTAGGCATTGAGTTAGTGGCCATTGTTCAAAGTGTGTTGTTTATTTAATAATAGAATAAATAGCTGGTGCCTGTGTTTACCAACACAAACAAAAAAAGTGCTTTGAACATGGTATTGAACTCAACAGTCGAGAAGAAGTTATGTCCTGGAAATGTAACACTAGTTATATATTTTATAGCTATCATTTGGACATACATACTTTCCGAGTATGTTCTTCTCTGCCTAAGAGATCGGTGTTTCAAACGACCCACATTTGAACCCGGTACATATATATATAGTGCTCTTTTTACTAGGTCCAAATAGGTTTATTAAGTTAATTTTTGAAAAATTTTAAATTAAGAGAAAACTTAAATAGTACAAATAATGTATAATGTTGATAATATTTTTAAAACTTTGTTAAAATAGAGTGTAGATGTAAAAAAAACTATGTTAATATGCTAAAATTATAAAATAAAGTTAAATATTATGATTTTTGTAGGTTGGAAAAATTGGGCATAGTGAAACAATATACTAAAAGTTTTATTAAATAAAGTGTTGACAGCTAATTTTAAAATAATGACTTAAAATTAAATAAGCTAATGTATTCTAAATAAAAATTAGATTTAATATTTATGTTCAAGTTATTTATTAAAAATATAATATTTTATGGTAGACAAATATATTTAATTTGCTATTACTTAAATAATTTCAAAATTTATTATTCCAAATTGTATTATTATATTTTATCATTTTTTATAATATAATATTTTGTAATAAAATGTTTAAGATAATTCTGTTTGTTGACAGTAATTATAAAAATGTACATATTGTCTGGTTTTTAAGTCATGGGATCAGTAAATACACATACTTTGTGCTTACAAGGTTTCTAAAGAAAGTTTCAGAATTGCTTTAGAATTGTTTTAAAAAATTGAAACATTTGTGTATCATGAAAATAAATGTTAGGAAAATTATTTAAATAGGTAGCTTTAAAATAAGTGTAGTTAGTAAAGTTAAATTTTAAGGTGCTTGTATTATAGATTAAAGATCCTGTTGGATGACACTGTTTTCACGCTAAAACTATAAAATATGAACATTCACGGGCCGTTGATTTTAATAATTTTTCTGTGCTTTTTTGTAATGCGAAAATAAAAACTAAACAAAATCGTCTTTTATAAATATTATTTTTTATTAATGTATACAATTTAAATGATAATAATAAATGTAAAATAAAATCAACAAATTAAAATTTGATTTGTGTTTTTCTATTGTATATTTTTTTAATTGTGTTACGGCTTTTTTTTATACATTTTCTATCGGATATTTTTTTACTTGTGTTACAACTTTTTTTGTTGTTGTTTAACTAAAAAATAATAATCGTAATAAAAGTAAAAGTTGTTACGGTTAGATTTAGGGTTAGTTTTACGGTTAGTTTAGGGTTAGTTTTAGGGTTAGTTTAGGGTTAGTTTTAGGGTTAGGGTTAGTTTTAATGTTAGTGTTCTGTTTGTTTGTAATGCTAAAATAAAAAAATTCAAAATCGTAAGCATACTCGGACAGAAGAAAGAAACTCAAACTTTTTTAAATAACAACAAACACATGTCTTCTTTATTTATTAAACATGTTTATAATATTTTCTTTTTATTAAATTTACAAAAAAACCTGTATATTTGGACTTTTCTTACTGGATATTTTTTTCGTACCGCTCTTTTTTACTTCAAAAATATACAGATGGTAGAATCTTCTTTGTCTCGTGGAATGTTACTAACAGCACCTTACTTGACACATTACCTAATTGCAACTCAATAAAAACAGAGATATTTAACATTTACCCAAATAAAAGTTCAATACAGTATGTTGTAAAAAGTCTTATAATTATTGTTTTAAAAAATCTGAACATTTCAATAGTTTAAAATAATAAAAAAATCCAATGAAAACAACATTTCAATACAATTCAAATACAAACTCTCTCATCAAGACGTAATTATTTTATAAACTGTGTGAATTTGGAAAATGTAATTGCTGCTTAGTGACATACATGCTGTACTGTGATGCGACATAGTGGCCTGCATTCTGTAGCACAACAAAAAAGTTGTATTGTAGTAAATGCAGGTTCGAATGGGTCGGCCATGGAAACAGCATGTTTATGTGTTTTAGCACGAAAACTGCACCATAGAACGGCATCTTTAGCTATAAGATGAGTACCAATTTTAAAAATAGATACAGTAAAATTAAATATTGGATAAATTAATAAAGTATTATTTATAAATTTTTATTTTAAAGTATTTCATTTGTTAGGTGAAATTGTAAAATTATTTTAGAATTAAATTTTGTAATAATATTTAATATTTTAGTATGAGTCTTGATTTTATTTTTAAATTTTAATAACTTAAACTTGACAAGTATCTAAATTAGATCATAAGTTGAAGATTAATTAACCAGTAAGATGGTAAGTTCAATCTGGTATAAAAGTAGATGATTTTATTTTATTACTTGCTTAATAATAACTTAATAAATCAAGTACTTAATTACTTCTTATTATCTTGTTATCAATATTATTATCATATATCAACATCAAAGTATTACTTAGTCTATTTCTTGGTATTATTATTTCTAAAGAAAATTTTTTTAAAGCATTATCACTTTACTAAGTTAAAGTAATAATGCGCCCCTAAATTTTTAAAAATTCTCTGCTGGTTATTTTTATTCAATCTTAAGCCAACTTCACAGTAAAATATGGATTTAGTACCACAGATAATGTATTCAAAAGAATTAATGATAAAAATACAGCTGACAAAGGAAAGTATAATTTTAAATGTATTATGGAAAAAATTATATAATTATTTATTTTTAATACTTTGGATATTTTCAAGAGTGTTGAGCAGAAGTATTTGTCGAAGGATTAGCATGTTTATGCATTATATTTTAAAGATAAACAACTTTATTTGGAGAATAAAAAGTTACATGGAAAAAAACTTAAGTTTTAATATTTTTTTTAAAAAAAGTTGAAAATGAATTTAATATTGAATCTAGAATAGAAAGATACCATTTATGCTTACATTAATACTGCATATTTTCTTTTTTTGAAAAAAAAGTTGCAGTGAATCTTTTAAAATATTGACTTAAAAAAGTTTATTACAAACTTTTATTGAAAATGATTATAAAGACAAAAATCAACATTATTATGGGTATAATTATGTTTCAATAATATACTTTATTGTACGAATTAGATTACATGAATTTGTTGTTAACCAAAGTTATATTGTTGAAAATACATGTTTTAAAACTATATAGCTTTAGAGCAAACAGAAAGAATAATTAAAGAAAGGGATATGTTAACCAAGCAACAACAAAATAGTTGTTCTTGTTACAGAAAAGTCATAATTTGTTTTTTTAGGTTATGTTTTGTTTCAAGTTTTTAATAGCGACCATGTAGCAGCAAATATATCTGGGTGTGCAATTTTGCCATCTCTGGCCTTTAATTGTTCGAGATTCTTTGTGAATTTGGCTGGGTGCTTTGTGGTATTGTCTCCAAGGCAAAAAGTACATCTGGTGCACCAGAAACTATATAAACAAAAAGTTGCTGCATGAGCTGCTGGTATTGAGCCTTTACTGAGTATCTCTAATAGGTTATTAAGGGTGATGTTATTTTGTCTATATGTGTTAATCATAATTTCTCAGGTATTTGTTAGGCCTACGCAGGTGTGAAATAGGTGCTGTTGTGTTTCTTCTTCCCTGTGGCACAGGGAACAAACAGCATCAATTTTGTTGTAAAATCTGCGTATTTAAGGAAGTAGGAGGTAGGTAGAGCATGAAGATTTACCTTTAAAAGAAAGTCAAAAAATTTGGGTTCCATTGACCACTTTTTAAATCGCTGCATCAAAAGACTATTGTTCATATTTAGCATGGGTGAGTAAGGATATGTTGTTATGTCTGGGTATAGCATATTATAAATAGTCCAATAGGTGTATCTACCAACACCCAAAAAAGACACCTGATCATAAATGCTTTGAAGTTGGTTTACGAGCAAAGACAAATATCCGTGTGAAGGTGGTGGTCGGTCTGTGGGTGTTATTTGAAGAATGCATTCAAGGGCTGGAAAGTGATCTCCATCTCTGTAAAACAACTTAGTCTTCCAACAACTAGAAATGGATTAGGTCTTCACTCCATACAAATTTTTCACAAACAAAAAAGTATTAATCTCCTAGCTGCACTGATAAGAAGTTTTATGGGTATAATTATTATGGCAAATTGTCATTAAAGATACCATAAATTATTGGTATAATATAAAACTGGTTTTTTTAACTTATTCATCAGAAAAAAATATATAGAAAATTAAAAGAATAAATATTATCCTGACTGAAAAATATACCATTATAAATGACTTAAAATTTTCATTACTATAAAATAATATATTGAATGGAATATAAAAATGTGAATTGCAATAAAAATATGTATAGATTTATAATAGCTGAAAGTGATACATCTAAAGCCAATAGGATCCAGGTGAATTGGAAAAACTCTGGAGATTATTTTTTTGAAATATTTTTCAAGTTATCACATTAATAATTATTATCATTGGAAGCTACAGTCAATGGACTGTAATTTATAGACTTTCAGAACAGAATTAATAATTATTTTTCAAAAATTATTTGGATTCAAAAGTTGACTTCATTTTTTTATTTGTGAGCAACTGTGTGAGGAGAAGAGAGTTCTGTCTTTGTGTTTAAAACTTTCAGACAGTAGTGGTCAACTTAGCAATAAGTGTCAGATGAAACTTTTGTGAAAATATTAGAAAAAAAAAACTTTTTAAAACTAAACTTTATGGAGGGGAAAAAAATGGAGTTCAGTAACTATAGTTTTTATTATCATTTACATACTAATTGTAACATTAAATTATTTTCAGTATTATGGTAGGAAAAAATTTATTCAAATATATTTATTTAATCTAACAAAATTAATATTTTAAAGAGTATTTTAATATGTTGTAAAGTTTTCATAAACATTTTTAAGATATGATAGTGATGCTGAATGACAGTTATTATTAATTAATATGTTTTCTTATGTTAAATATTGGACCAGAAAATGTATATTATAGTGACTGACAAGTGTAGTGTCACTAGGTAAATCTTACAAAAGTTATTAATTTTATATGATGTATATTTTATTGTTATTTTCTAGAATTGCTTGGAATATTTTATGATATTGCTTTGTCATAGGAACATGTGAACATGTGTATGTGTGCATTAACTACACATAAAACTTTATTATTATGCTAAAGATATAAGCCATGATTTTAGAAAGATATGCGTGCATTTTCTTTTATATTACCAATGTAATATAATTTATTGATCCTGATAATTTTTATATGATATTTTAATGGATGAACTCTAATTTTGGAAATATTTTGAATATAGATTTTAATATTTTAAAACAAAATCATTTGTATTTTTTTTGCTGAGTTTTAAAAATGAATAACTTTTCTTGTAGTAGTTTTAACTTGTTAAAGTCATACCCAAATTTTAATTGTTATTTGCCAGAATACTAGTAATTTTTGTGATGTAGCCTGTTAAATCTATTATGATGTTTTAATCGATAGTGACTTAGGGATTATGTTAAGAAAGCTTTGGATGCTTATATGTAGGATCTATGGAGAAAATAAAAATGTAACCTATATTGTTATCTTAGTAGTTTATGCAAGTACAGATAATGTATCCCTGTGTCTTGTATATATTTTCCATGGACAGTGTTTTTATCTTGGTATTTTGTATTGTAAAATGTTTGAGTGAGTGCCGAATAAATAGCCTGGACATTATTATTATATTTGAGGGTATTAGACAGAGAAGTCATACATACTCTTTGTACACACCGTATCCATGTAGATTATCCAATATATTTTATACTATTGAGTCTTTACTCTAGTTATTTCTTCAGGTTCTATGCATCGTATCACTACCTTAATTTCAACAGTTACTAAAGAAAATAATGAATAATTTTGAACTGTAATATTGTTATTTTGAAAAGAGATGAGATAGGTTTTTTGGTTTTGGTTTAGGTTAAGGTCAAATACAAATGAGATTAAATATAATTGCTAACAGAGAATAATAAAGAATCATAGATATTTCTCATATTTTATTAAACTATCATTAAAAATATAAAAGAGATGATAACTATTCACGAGATTTTTCAATAATTTTGATATTTTGATTTTACGTGTTAATGCATATTTTTTTAAAAAATAAAACATCCAAAATGAACAACGCAAATTAGAATGCATGCTTGTATTTTATGGATATTATTTCATATTTTAAACATGTATGAAACATACACATAACGATTTTTATTTAGAGAGTAGTACCAAGCAAAATATGTAGAAGAATATCAGTAATATTATTTTATTAAAGTCAATTTTATTTATTGAGTGAACCAAGATAAATATTTAAAATAACACTAAAACTATTATATTAGATAAGTATGATTGATTTATTATAAAATATTTGAACATATTTTAAAGATGAGTATTATTTAAGTATTTCATATTTTATATTTTCATGTACACTTATGAAAACCATATGGTCTCTCTATGTTTAGTTAAGAGATATTTTATTAAACTATAATAGTAGTCTTAAATTTGTATTTTTAAATAAATGTGCCATAAAAATATATAAGTCGGAATAAATGCTTATTTACTTGTTGATTTATTATATTTTTATGATATAGAAAGAGGTAACTCAATGTATCTAAATTAGTTTTATATTTGTTAGGTTTTATTAAACACGATTGTAAATAGTGTATATAGTTTTTCTTAAATGTATAGGATAATAAAATTTGTTAAACTTGTTTTTTATAAAACTTTGTGTTATGTTGTTTATTCACCATTACAAATACATGGTTGACAGATATCAAAATAAACATAATATTTTCATAGTACAGATATAATTTATTTTTAAAAATCATGATTCAAAATATAATATACTTGAAAAATTTTTTTTTGCATTAATAATATTATTATGGTCATAATTAATTTCACAATTTATTGCATAGAATTTTAACGTTGTTTGTTGCCACATATTTTCTGTTTGTATCAGATTATGCCACATACTCTACTTAAGTTGCCACATGAGAAATATACAAATTGTATTACTTATTATTATTATCATTATTGATAGTTACCATAATATTAAACAGCAGATAAGATTAATAATTATTTAATGAGGAATAACATTATTATTTATTTATTGCTATTATTATTAGATAGGAATAGTTTATGATGATACAAAATCCCTAATCATACTTGACTACAGAAGATTATAAATTGATTAGATTTATTTTAAAAAACCTGAGATAATTATAATTGTATTGTTTTTAATAAAAGATTAGCATTTATTGATTAATATTATACTAAATTGATTGTTATTATTTTAAAGTTTTAAGAATGCTATTAATTTATTATTTGAGATAATAGGGGGGATAGTGTTTATATGCCTTTGAGATTGTATCCTGTGGCATATTAGCTCAATGCAATTTTTTACTGCTTGTCCTTCACTTTATTGTCTCATGATTTATTAATATTTTATTTGGTAGTTGCAACTTATACCCCATGTGGCCATAAGAGGCACTGCAAGAGGCACTGTTTCTATGTCAACAACTGAAATATTCAGAGTATGGAGCCAAATGCAGTGATCAATTTCCAGCCGCTAGGTAACACTGTTCACCATGCATATGCACAGGAACCTTATACCAAGTAGCTTCCAGCACTACTACCCACTTGGTGGCACTTATATCCATAAGTAAACACATCTAGCTTACATCATCTGCTATGAGCAACTACCAGCTATCTAGTCACTATGTGGCACTGTTTCTCTATGCTATGCATGAAAAAACTGCACCATTTAGAAGCAATATGGATACTTGCTTGGTAGTGTTGTTTTATATGCACATTCTTAAAAGATCGATAGCATATGATGTGAAGGTGTGATTAATCTAGAAACCACAAATATTTAAATCTGCTTTCAGGAGTAATACTGTTACTTTGAATTTCACTTTGTGATAAATCTATGTATTTTTAAATTATTTCTTTTTAAAAATCGATATCTTTAATTTCTCTAAAAATGTTTCTTTTTTTAAAAAAGATAAATTTTACAACTTCATTTTTACTGCAATCTTTTTTTTTTCAAAATTGCCTTGTTTTAAAAGGTGATTGTTTGTAAAACTTTTTTTTATAACTGCAAATAATATTTTCACTAACTTTTAAACTAGCACAAATTATATTTTGGTTTATAGATCTTTCAATTACTATTCCACAAATGTGTTATTTTAAAAAGATTAATAGCATCACTGCCAAATGAATTTGCCCCAATTGTTGTAAAGGAATTTGCTTGCTGTTACACGCAAACAATAATTCAAAGATGATTCATTTCTAGCCATTCATTATTACAAATAGTATGCTGCAGTTTATAAAGATTGTGATCTGTTTATCAAGAGTTTCTTTCACAATAAATATTTTTAAATTACTTGAGGGAAAGCAAATGAAACTCTCCTTTAAATATATTAAAATATCTATTCAGTCCAAATTTAAAGGAAGTTTACAGTACAATTTATGTATACACATACATGTATTATTTGTAATATAAAATCCAAATAAATTTATAAACCATTTAACTTTTACTATCTTTGCTAAAAAATAAATTTACTAAAATTAATATGTGTGTAAGCAATAAAACATCAAACAGATATTTGTGAAATAACACACAAAATATAAGATTTATAAAATTGAAGTGTACGACCCCTATAACATTGTACTTTTTTAGACTTAATAAGATGTCAGAGAATTGCCATTTATATAGTGTGTGGTGATTTATCCATGAACTTTCTTCAGTGTAAAAATCGTGTAAAAATATTTAAGGCATAAATATTAATTGAAGTTGTATTTAAAACTTTAGGATCATTTTAATAAATAAAAATGTCATATACTCACAAGGAAATTTCAAAATAATAGGTTTAATAAGTGTGGCTAAAGTAAGATATTATACAGACTCAGAAAAAAAAAAGATTTAGAGCAAAATGCAAATGCTAATGACAATATAGCAAAAAGATTCTGTTTTGAAAGAAACAACATGAGACATAAATTAATGTAGAACAATAATCCAAGATATGTGAGAGAGTGTCATCCACAGATTTAAGTTGCAGATTAAAAATATATACATTTAATATCTTTATTGATGGTTGGAATTTAAAATATCATGGTCTATAAAACAAACACAGATTGAGGAATTATTTTTCAAATTTGGATTGTTTTGTTTAAAAGGTTGAGAAAAAACATTGCAGTCAATTGCATTTAAATTATTAAAAGCAACACTGAATGTATTGGGTTTGTTGAAATAGATATGAATGTTTGATGCTTATGTTAGGCTTGTATACTGTTAAAATTAAAACTATTAGTTCTCGTAAATAATTTGATGGACACTGTCTGTCAAAATTGGATGGTCATTGAAAATTATATATGATCTTAATAGCCTAAAATCCAGAAGACTGATACTACAGTCTTTGCCAGTGTGCTGTTTCTTTCTTTCATTATTGAATTAGTAATATCACCACAGATTGTAAAAGTAGTGTTACTTATTATAAGAACTTAACAATGAGTTAATTTGTTCCATAATTATGCTGTTAAAAGTTTTACGTCTAAACATTATGAAAAAGTTTTGAGAAAAGTAAAGGCAATACGTTTTAGTAGATATCTTCCAAGCTCAGGATTTATCAATGAAAGCTGAAATCTAATTAGAATTTTTGCAATCGGCGACTTTATTTACTTTATGATAGAACCATCAAAATGAGAGTCATGTACTTCTGCATAAAGTTGAGAAATGATTAATTACTTGTTCAGTAATTGAAGATTATTGGTTTATCATGAGCTAAGTACGTTATCTGCAAAAACTAATGAGTACATATTTATTTTTAATAATGGTAAAAAAAGTTTCATTAAATTTGCATATTAAAGTAAAACAAGATCATCGTCATCAACTATTATCAATCCACTGCAGAAAGAACATCCCTCCAAGTTTAATCCATCTCTGATCATTAGCTTCTCTTCTCAACATCACCCCAGCACACTTTCTTATTTCTTCTATCCATCTCACATTTGGTCTCTTTCTGGGTCTTCTACAATCTTTTGGAATACAGTTTAAGATTTCAATTCTCCATTTATTATCATCTTTTCAAGCAATATCTCCAGCCCAACTTTACTTTAATCTTTTAATTTTTTCAATGACGTCAGTTACACCTTATTGTTCTCTTACAGATATATTGTGTTTTCAATCTCTTCTTGTTACTCCCAACATGCATCTCTCCATATTTCTTTGAGTGGTCTGAAGTCTGTTTATTGCTTTTCTATTAAGTGTCCAAGTCTCAGATTCATAAGTAAGAACTGGTACAACATTTATTAAAAATCTTCCTTTTCAAACACATAGGTATATTTCCTTTTATTATCAAGTTATTTCTACCAATATCACTCCAACCAAGATTAATTCTATGATTAATTTCATCCATCTGTATTAATAATCTGACCAAGGTATTTATAACTGTTAATTTTTTTTAACTCATCATAAACAACCTTTATTTTCATATTTTGAGAAAATCCATTAATCATTACTTTAGACTTTTTAACATATATCTTTAGTCCTACTTTTATCTGATAACTCCTGCAACATTTCCTGTAGATCTAAAGCATTATTAACAAAAACAATTACATCATCTGTAAAATCTAAATGATTTAAATAATCACCATTTACTTTCACTCTTTTAGCTTCCCATTTTAATCCACAAAATACTTCTTGCAGTACTGCTGTAAAACGTTTTGGAGACATAGAGTCACCTTGTCTTACACTCTTCTCAATGTTGACTTTCCTGGTATCAATATGTAATCTAATTGTTGCTGTTGCATTTTTATAAATACTCCTTAAAATATGACAATATCTTGGATCTATATCTTGATGATCCAATGCTTTAATCACTAAAGAAAAGTTTATACATTCAAATGCCTTTTCATAATATGCAAATCCAAAACATAATGGCAAGTCATATTTATTTGTCCTTTCTATAACTTCTCTCAATCTCTGGATATGATCTCCTGTACTAATACAACTTTTAAATCCAGTTTGTTCTCTTGGTGGGTGAAATTCACTGTCAACGAGTTGTGATTCTCTTGGTAAAAATTTTGTATATAACTAATAAAAGACTGATAGGTCTGTAATTTCTAATATCTTCTTTATCACCTTTTTAAATAATATTAATACTGCAGTTCTTCCAATTATTTCGTACATATTTATCATTTAGATATTTGGTATATAACTTTGCTAAAAAAAATTCTATATCTTCACCTACTTCTTTTAATATATCAATTATAATTTCAACATTACCTGGAGCCTTTTTTTCTTCATATATTTAATTGCATGTTTCACTTCTTCATTTAAAATTCTGGGCAATTAGGAAGATATAATAGACATAGGAGTTATTTTGTCTTTATTACTATATAATTCTTTATAAAAGTCTTCTATCCATGTCATGATGTCATCTCTCTTTTTAAAAATAATTTCAACTTTTTTTTTCTTATTGCAGATATAAATTTCCTACCAGTACCAAAATGTTGTTTTACACTGTTCAGATTGTTTTTATTCTCTTCTACTACTTTCCTTGCTAGTTCAGTTATAATTTCTTATATCCTTTTCAACTCTTTCTGCATTATTTTACAAAATTTCAAGATATTCAATCCTTTTTAATGCATCATTTTTACATATCTTCATATTTTTTCATTTCTTCATAAATTCTCTAGTCTCAGTAAAACATTTATTGGTCAAATGCTGCTTTTTGCAACCAGCTATCTTTGTTGCAGTTTTTAAAAGTATATCAGTTGCTTTCATATTAATTTCTTTCAAATCTGAATCATGTTCAAAATCTACTAATACTTGAAACCTATTTGTAAGTTCTAACTTAAATTCATTAGAATGTTTCTGAAAATTAGAAATATTAACTGTAAATATTGTTTTTCTTAATAATTTTGCCTCTCTAGTTTTGCACTACCACCTATTCCACATCTTACTAATCGATGATCACTTCCTTTGGTAAACTTATTAAGAAAATTACAATCTTGAAATATATACTTTCTGTTAGTCAAAATATAATCCAATTCTGCTGTACCTTCATTTGGATGTTTCCATGTCCATTTCCTTTTAACATTTTTCTCAAAATAATAATTCATAATATAAAGTTTCCCTTTTTCTGCAAACTCCATAAGTCTATGTCTTTTCTCATTTCTATTACCATGAGTAAAATTACCTATAGCACTTTTATCTTTCATTTGTTTACCAATTCTAGAACTAAAGACCCCCATAACAATTTTAAAATGTTGTTTACTTTTACCAAAATACCTTTTGTACATCCATATAAAAATCTCACTAATAGGAAACTTATTGTAACATAAACCTGAATTATCTGCATTTGGTATATGCTATTAATTTGTATATCTAATCTTGCCACTATCCGATACACCATCAATCTTCACAATGTTGTTCTTTCACTTTTTATTTATAATGAATTCTACTCCACTTGTATTTCCAATATTTGCCTTAAGGGTAGAGTGCATGTCCACTTTTTAAATCAATTGTCTCTTCACCTTTTCTTCTAACTTCTCAAAGTCCAATAATGTCCCATTTCTTGCAATCTTCCTTCACATGAAAGTGATCTACACTTGTAAGTACCTAAATAAAAAATTCATCATCAAATGGCAGCCTTGGTCTGCAATCAGGAGATCCTTAGCACCCTCCACCATTGGCCACCAACTACTGCCTTGGTTGGTGACTTTACATTTTCCTGGGAATAACAGCCATGATTTATTTTTGTCTGTCATAATTGTATATATGTAATGGAAAAATATTTATCATTTACACAAGCATTCATTCTGTCTTATCAGGCAACTGAGAAGAAAATCCATGGTGTTTCTTGATGTTAAATGCAGAGGTAAAAATCCAATAAACTCATCATGCTGGCTAATGTGTGTTGGTGAACAGCCCATCTATGTTTATATACTATATGAATAATCACATAGTAGAAACAGCTGCAATGACAAGCACATATGTGGTGGACATTAAGAATTTGCTCTGCTCAGTTCTTTTAAGGCCTCCAAAAAGAATCAATGGGTTTTCTTTCAACTAATAGAAAACTCCTTTCTGCAGCCAAAACAAGATAAACGGAATTATTCTTATACTGCACTTTTAAAACCTTAGGTAAATAATTTATGTACACCAGGGTCTCATTTTACGTGATAGATAGGTTCCTCAGAAAACACGCGCGAATGAAATCTCGCAAAAATAGACGTAACTTACATTGAAAAAAGAGGGATGCTGTCTGTGATTTTTCAAAATTCGCGTAAAAGCAAAGCGCCAATGTACAATTACTTTAAAATTCGTGCAAAAAAAAATAATGAAATGAAATATGACTAATAAAAAATTCAAATTTGAAAAAAGTCGATACAAGACAAACTTTTTTTAACTATAATCATTAATTTTATTCAAAATAATATATTTTTATGCATAATTTACAGTACAGTAATTTACATTTTTTTATACACATTTTAATTAATATAGCTATTTGCCGAAAAACACGTTCGTTTGCAAACAACTAGCGCCAACTTCTTCACACTCATGTTGTGTCAATGTTTTTTCTGGTGACAACGTAATTAGTAATTAATCTTTGAGACGATGATTTTATTAATTATTTATGAAACTAACAACTAAAAATTAAATTCTTATTTTTGTCTCTAATTTTCACTTCCATTTAAAAATCATATTTTAATTTTTAATTGTCAAATTTAATTGTGCCCACTGTTATTTCTGACCTTTTAAAAATAAACTTGTGGCCACTAAATGATTAATAATTGATTACGTTCTTTTTTAAAAAGCAAAAACAGAATGTGATTTAAAATGCAAAATTAACATGCACTATGTTTGAACAAATTTACATTATAATCTTGTAAAATTTAATATGTGTATACATAAAATGTGGAAATCATGATTTTAATTTCATTATTGTATAAAATCTTACTATTATAAAGCACTGAAAATATTGAAATTATTAAGATGAAAGTCGAATTCCAATAATGTGCTATTACTTTCAATATAACGTACGTGAACGAAATTTATTATTTAAAGTAATAGCGCATTATCGGAGTTCGACTTCCAGAGAAACATGAATCGCATAACTTCGAAATCATGTTAAATAAGTCCGCGTAAAAAGAGACCAAGTGTATATATAAAAAATTGATAGAATTTATTCGTCTGATAAATACTAAATACATTACATACAAAGAACTATAAAGGTAAATGCTACTTTATAGTTAATACTGATTGATAATTTGGAACTAAACTAAATGTCATTTCAATCAGATCTATGAAAATTTTTGTAAAGTTGAAATTTATCTCAGAAAAGCAAAATTAACAATCTCAAGTTGAGACCAAAAATGGAATGTCATTTTTATTATATGTCTAGTAAAAAAGTATTATAAGGGTTCTCAATAATATCTGGACATATTCTATATGCATAGTGTGTAAGTGTACATAAAGTTATTGTAGATGATTGCAATAATAATTGAATATTAAATGTGTAATGAAGCCACTGATGGTATGGAAGAAATATGTTGCATATCTAGCTTCAAGAAAACTTAGATGATATAAGATCTTTTAAAGAGAATTCTCAAAATTGATTTATAAACATATTAGAAAAAATTTGTCATTCATCAATAATAATTATATCACATAAACAGTTGTTGCAAGTATGAAAATCTACTTAAATAATTAAGGATGGCAATAAATTTGTAACCTCTTGAGTCCAGACAATTTTTTGCACTAAATCAAATATTAATGATTAATCAAAGTAAATAATAGTTTATTAGTTGATATTGTGAAATTGGTAAATATTTAACTGTCTCTGTTGGGTGATATATATTAAAATTTGTCTATTTAGAAATTCATTTATAGATTCTTTAAACCACCTAACTATTCACAAGCATTATATTAAACAATCTGTAGAGATACTAATTAGTAAATAAATCCTAGTATATTTATTAACTCCTTTACATTTGCCACTGTTTTCTGTTTGATCACAATCCCATAAGTTAATAATTGTTAAAATCTAATAATAATTTATAATGAGAATTCTAGAGATATTATTCAGGTATAATTTTAAGTCACAATGAATCCTTTATGAAATTTTATTTTAGTATTGGTTATTAAAATTTGTTATAATCCTACAAATGGTCTAAATAGCACTTTCAATGAGACACATTCCAACCGTTGCAACCGTAAAAAAGGACGACGAAATTTGAAAGACTGTTATAATTTTTCAAAAATCTTTTTAAAACAACACGTTTGCGAAATAGTAAGTTCCCCTAACTTTTAAATTAAAACAAATTATATTTTGATTTATAGATCTTTCAATATTTTATAAAAAATGGTAAAGCTTATTAAAGCCTGGGAATTGCCAGCCAGAGATAAGAAAGCTATTGCATTTTTACAGGCTGAAAACGTTTTGCCACAGACCAGAAAATGTTTTTGCGGCAGAGACATGATTCTGCATTCTTTCTGCAGATGGCGTTTTTATTGCAATGTCTGTGCCTGCAAAAAAAGTCATTCAATTCATGAAAGCACATGGTTCAAAGGCTACAGGATTATCTTTGTCATAGATGTACATCTCCTATTCTACTGGAATAGGGATGACCTTTCAGACCAATGTGCTCATGAAGATCTACAACTGTCCAACAAGACCTCAGTTGGCTGGAACAATGGGATAAAGGAACTGCAAAGAAAGCCTGGAGTTCCTTGCAGGACATCCAATTGGTGGTCCCAATAAAATTGTGGAGGTGGACGAAACCCTGTTTAGCAGACATAAAAACCATCAGGGATGTATGCATTCCCAGCAATGGATATTCAGAGATGTGTGCTGTGACATAAGGGAATGCTTTGTCATGTGTGTTCCATGTACATCTACAAGAATACTACTTCAAGCCATATGCAGCAACATACAGCCAGGACCCACTATATACTCAGACTGCTGAAAAGGCTACAGGATGCATGATCTGGAAGATGCAGATTTTAGCCACATGAAAGTCAACCACAGCTACAACTTTGTTTACCTGACAACTGACACTCATGCACAGAACATCGAGTTTCTGTGGGGGATGTTAAAGTGGTATAACAAAATACAGTGTGGCACATCCCACCAAAACCTCAACAACTATCTAGCAGAATTCATGTGGCCACGCCTACACAATGAAGATTTGTTCTGTGCCCTTCTAGTGGAAATGCTTCTGCAACAGTTGGATGGAGATTCAGCTGCAGTTGTTCTTTTTCTTTTTTAAAAATGTTTTTTTTTCTTTAAAATGTTTTTTTCTTTAAACATGTAAATAAATCAATTATTTTATATAGCGTGAAGTTTTTTTATAAACTGTAATAGCTAAACAGCATTAAGCTGTTGCACGTGCGCTTTGCAGATTTTAACTATAAATGACTGAATACAAACACTTCAAACAAATGATAAAGTTTGGGTTCGAAAAGATAGATGGCCACCGGCCATTCTATCTTTTCCCAAAGACTTTATCATGTGTTTGAAGTGTTTGTATTCAGTCATTTATAGTTAAAATCTGCAAAGCGCATGTGCAACAGCTTAATGCTGTTTAGCTATTACAGTTTAAACATGTAAATAAACTTGTTATTTTTCTATGAAAATTGTCTTCAGTTTTATTAAAATAGTTCTTTTTAATTGCGTATCAGCTTGCTTGAAAAGTGTGTGCATTGGGGAGTAAATGTTATAATTTTTCAAATGTCAAATAGTATGTTATGTTTTCCGTATAATATTGTTATAACAGTTGAACTGTGTTTGTATATCTCATAGTGTATGTGTGTATAGGCCATATGTAATTTTGGGGATTACAATGAGAAGCTAAAGAAGTGAAAGTAAATGGTTGACATACAATATCAAGACTGCATTCTTCTTAAAGACAAAATTATTTCCTAAATTCTAACTTCTACAGTGATCCTGATATCTCCATTATATCTTCATTAAATCAACTAACCCTATTACACAATTAACATATTGTGACAATAAAACTTAGATCTTAACTTTTTACTTATTGATTTAGCCTTGCTTGTGGTAACCATAATGAATATTAAAGATATTAATCCACAATTAAAAATTTAAAAACTAATTTTTTTTGTTGTAATCCATTTGCTTTTCAGTAATGTACAATTCTGAAATATGCTCAAATTTTGGCTAATTCAAAATAATTGTTAAATGACAGACCAGCAATAGGCATCATTATCTTGTTTAATTTGAAAAATGTCTCTGGTCTTATTTATTATTAAGAATTATTGGCTTTGTTATAATTATACATATATTCCAATATTAATACTACTTTCCTGACATTTTCATAATACATCATTAAAACCAAAGATGTCATTATATTTATTTTTTGAACCTCACAATGTAGTCAAACCCTAAATGATTACATGCATTTTCCATGCAACATTTATGCAAACTATCATTTTATTCCACTTTTCAGTACTTAACAGTTCTTACAGATTGTATTGTTGACAAGTTCTCAGCCTCATTACTTGATTGCTTATTTCTCTCTTCATCACTTCCAGCAGTCTAAATAAGTAAAATTCATTCTTTTATTCTCTGATATTATATGATCAATCTTAGATTACGATTATAACAAAATCTAATAACCATTACTAAAATAAAAGTTGTGAAATGATTCATAGTGACTTAAAATAGTATCTGCATGATATCTCTAGAATTGTCATTATGAAGTAATATAGCATTTTTCGGTACATTTCAACAATTATTAACTTGTGGGGTTGTTATCAAACAGAAAACAGTCACAAAATTAAAGGAATTAATAAATATACTTCAATTTATTTACTGGTTAGAATCACTACAGATTTTGTAATATAATGTTTGTGAGTAGTTAGGTGGTTTAATGAAACTAAAAATGAATGTCTAAATAAACAAATTTTAATACATATCACTCAACAGAGACACCTAAATATTTACTTATTTCACAATATCAACTAATAAACTATAATTTACTTTGATTAATCATTAAGATTTGATTTAATGCAAGAAATTGCCTACACTCAGGAGGTTACAAATTTATTATCATCCTTAATTACTTAAGTAAATTTTCATTCTTGCAACAACTATTTGTATGATATACTTATTCATAATGAATTACAGATTTTTTCTAATATGTTTATAAATCAATTTTAAAAATTCTCTTTTAAAAATCTTATATCTTCTAAGTTTTCTTGAAGCTAGATATCCAACCTATTTATTCTATACCATCAGAGGCTTCATTACACATTTAATATTCAATTCTTATTGCAATCATCTACAATAATATTGTGTACATTTACCCACTATGCATATAGAATATGTCCAGATATTATTGAGAACCATTATAATACTTTTTTTACTAGACATATAATAAAAATGATATTCTATTTTTGGTCTCAACTTGAGACTGTTAATTTTGCTTTTCTGAGATTCAGTTGAACTTTAGAAAAACTTTCATAGATCTGATAGAAATGACATTTAACTTAATTCCAAGTTATCAATCAGTATTAACTATAAAGTAGCATTTATGTCTATAGTTCCTTGGATCTAATGTATTTTGTACTTATCCAACTAAAAAATTCTATCAATTTATATATATTTATATATAGATTATTTACTTAAACTCCTAAAACTGCAGTATAAGAATAATTTCTTTTATCTTGTTTTACTTTAATATGCAAATTTAATTAAACTTTTTTTTTCATTGTTAAAAATAAATATGTACTAACGTACTTATCTCATGATAAACCAATAACCTTCAATTACTGAACAAGTAATTAATAATTTCTCAACTGTATCCAGCATCACATGACTCTCATTTTGAAGGTTCTATCATAAAGTAAATAAAGTGACCAATTGCAAAAATTCTAATTAGATTTCAGCTTTCATTGATAAATCCTGAGCTTGGAAGATATCTACTAAAACGTATTGCCTTTACTTTTCTCAAAACTTTTTCATAATGTTTAGACGTAAAACTTTTAACAGCATAATTATGGAACAAATTAACTCATTGTTAAGTTCTTATAATAAGTAACATTACTTTTACAATCTGTGGTGATATTACTAATTCAATAATGAAAGAAAGAAACAGCACACTGGCAAAGACTGTAGTATCAGGCTTCTGGATTTTAGGCTATTAAGATCATATATAATTTTCAATGACCATCCAATTTTGACAGACAGTGTCCATCAAATTATTTACGAGAACTAATAGTTTTAATTTTAACAGTATACAAGCCTAACATAAGCATCAAACATTCATAACTATTTCAATGGACCTTCATACATTCAGTGTTGCTCTTAATAATTTAAATGCAATTGACTGCAATGTTTTTTTCTGAACCTTTTAAACATAACAATCCATATTTCAAAAATAATTCCTTAATCTGTGTTTGTTTTATAGACAATGGCATTTTAAATTCAACCATGAATAAAGATATTAAATGTATATATTATTAACCTGCAACTTAAATCTGTGGATAACACTCTTTCACATATCTTGGATTTATGTCTCCTGTTGTTTCTTTCAAAACAGAAACTTTTTGCTATATTGTCATTAGCTTTTGCATTTTGCTCTAAATCTTTTTTTTCTATGTCTGTATAATATAAATAGATTTTGCATAGAAATAGATAGATTAGGGTTTCAGTATTGTTATTGCTATGAAACACATAATGATCAAGGTATGAACTCCAATGATAGAGGAAGACTTGTGGTTATTGAAAACACAAGATTATTACTTGAAAGTAGCTTTTGTGGCAAAAGTATGGAAAATATGTTTTGAAGATAGTACCATATTAAATGAAAAATATTTTGACAAGTTGTTTTTCTACAACAGTTTTAAAAGTAATAATCAGAGTTGTGATCAGTAGTTATTTAATATAAATCTTCGAAGGAAGTTTACAAATCATGTGTACACATATAACATGTCTGCAAGGCATTATTACTATTGTAACAAACCACTTGAAAGACAAAACTTAATACATAAATGTAATTCTTATCTATCTATAGCCAATGATGATAGTGTTTGGTAAATAATAACATTAGTGTTGAAGTGAAGAAATTTTTTCTGGATATGACAAATCATATTAATTATGAGACTATTTCATACAGAGCAGGGTCATAGCAATTTTGTGAGGTACCAGGAAAGTATATTCTTAGATAAATTAGAGAATAAATATTTGAATTGGAATTTGTACCATTGTTGCAATAGAAATGATTTATTTTATAAGTATCCTAGCCAGAACTAATGTGGTAAAAAATATAGCATTGAAATTTGAGTGGAACAAGAAGGTAGAATCACCTGTTTATGATAGTTATATTTATTATTTGTAGTCTGTATTTTTGAATCTTTCCAGAGTAAGCACTTATATTTATAACTTATTTAGAGAATATAATATGAATGACTCAATTTACAAATTCCTATTTGGAATAAAATTTAAAGTCATATGCTTTACTTTAATCCTTTTTATTTGTTCCCAGAGATCTTTTCCCATTCTATATTCTATGTTATTGGAATTTCATGTTCCAATATGGCAAACATTTTTATAATTATAGTTTTTATATAAGTATATGTTTTAAAGTTCCATTTATTTATACCCATGTTAGTCATCTGCCAGAACATACATTTAAAAATTTTACAATCTTCATGAAGGGCCATACCAAATTGAGAAAAAACTAATGCTTATGTTATTCATGTACCTGATGGTTTGAGGGGAAGTTATAATGCCAGAAGTCTTTGGCCAGTACCTTGTAATTAATCAGTATTATGTTGGCTTGGATTCAGAATATATATATATCTTGTAAAAAGTCATTTTAATGAATGTTTCCATGCAACCCATATACAGACAATATATCTTTTTGAATTCTGATAAAATGTGAATACATTTCATTTAAAATCCTATTAGTTGAATATTTATCATTTGTTATTTTGTCTTGTAATTAATTGAATTATTATAAAGATATTAAACAAGGAAAAAACATGACATTTATTGTTTAGGAAAAGTACAGATTTCTGTACTATTAACTTTCTATTTATGTCATTGTTACTCAATTTAAATTACTTAAATGGAAAAGACTACTTTTAGATGATTGAAGGAGTTGTGTAGGAATAATTGAGTTGTTATATCCTCATAGGTATAGTTGTTCACATGCAAAGACATTTTTATTAGCAGGGGAGTAATGTAAGAGATAAAAAAATCCACTCTTTCTTTTTGAAGTGCTAGCATAGTTTTAAAAAGTCTCTTTGATTTAGTTTTTACTTAAGGATATGTAAATAGGTTGTATTGTTATTGTTAATTGTTTTATTGTTATTTAGTTCATGTTTATTTATTTATTGTGATATGTGCTTTGTTTTATGATGATGAGATTTCAATAGCAATGAATATATATAAATTCACAACTGTGTATGTATAAAAAATAATTATTAACAGTAGCATTTAAATTTCTAATTATAATTAGTATACCTGTTAACATTTACTCCATTAATATGAGCATGCACATAAATCAAACATGACAAGAAATATGGCGACATGCCGGAGTAAGAAGAAATTCAAAGACTTTATTCTAATAGTGCTACAGACACAGAAAATACTTATAGAAAGATTGATTCTTACATACCTTTGGGGTATGACTCTAAACCAACCCCTCATGCCACTCTCAGAAGAAAATTTAAATCTCCTCCTGAAAGGATATGAAAGTTCAAATAACATTAGGGCATATGTGCTGATAAATAATTATTCATACAAAAATAATAAATAAGTATCCTCATGAAAATAAGATTTAGGACCCGGTAAGAAGGTATCCCATTCACCAGCTCAGCATACTCTTATACTCAGTTAAAAGAATGGGAATCGGAAAATTTGCATAACTAATTAATATGAGGGTTAGAGAAAGTAAATGGTAAAAACAATTAAATATATGGCAGCAGTCGCTTTAGAATTATAATATCTTTTATTAACCCAATATCCCGTACCATTTATAACATAAATATAAAATTAAAGTTTCCAAATTGAATAAATATACAAATGAAATCATACAATACATAAATCATTTTTATAAAACAAATTATAAGCATATAGAAATACTTGTCGAAATAATTGTTAAACTAAATAAAGGAATTTTCTTTCTTAATAATAAAAGTATATTAAATAATTAATATGGGAGAGATAGTGATCTGTGGATTATAAACTCACACACGTGTATTAAGCAAATAAAGAAAAATTAATGTTACAAACAAGGTGTATTGGTTTGGGTATTTACATAAACATATTTGTGAAATGGGTATTAACTTGTTATAAAATAAACACACACACATAAAAAATAGTATACCCGACAAAGTTTGTAGGTTCACTCTTCTATGGGTTTTGAGTGGGCTGTCTATCTGTTCATCGACTGCAACAAGGGCTGGACTTGATGGTAGTACAAGTTTGTAGAATTAGTCATCATCACTCTGGTGTTTGGGGATCTCGGCTTTTACATTCTGTTGGGATGGCAGGAGCGGAGACATGCTGAAGTGGGCCTCTACTCCATAATCATTTTATATGCAGGTGAATGCTTGATTGGCATCTTTAAGTTGGAGAGAGGGATATTAACACTACAAATCATCCTTTCTTGTTTTATGAGTACTAGGTTAACTGAAGGCTTTGATGGTATGTTGTAGTTAAGATTCCATCAGCATCACCTGACTGGTTAACTGCTAGATTATTTGAATTATGTCCTGGATTAATGTCCATTGATTTAGAATGACAAATGAGTATTATTTCTTTTTATTAGAATAAATTTTCCAGCTTACATGGTATCAGAATCAGCATGATTAAAAAGTTGCATGACTTCGCGTGTTTCCCAGAATAGCATTAGCTTTCCAAAATTAGAAATAGGCTTCCAATAAGAGTTGTCTTTTTAACAGCAAGACAAAAGTAAACTGCTCTCCTTGAAAAAGCAAAGGTGAACCACTCTCTTTGAAAAGCAAAGGTGAAGTGCTCTCTTTGAAAAAGCAAAGGTAAACTGCTCTCTTTGAAAAGCAAAGATGAACTTCTCTCTTTAAAAAACAAAGGTGAACTGCTCTCTTTGAAAAAGTAAAAGTGAACTGCCTTCTTGCAACTTCAGAACAGATATCTCTTCTCAATACAATCTCAATTCAGGTATTCCCTCCACAACACAAAAATTAATTAATTATCTTATTGAATTCGTCTTAGTTTTAATAATTGGTTTAGCTGATTCGTAAAACATTCCAATGTAATCACCCTAGTGATTCAAAAATTTCTTTTCCAATTAGTTTTATTTATATCCATTCAGATCACAATTTCTCTGATGACAATTTTAATAAATGATAACATCTTTTTACCCTTTATTAATTCCACTATCACAATCGAAGTTTTTTTTAACAAAAAAATGTTTTACATAACTTCAACATTCCTCTCTCCACACATTATCGCAAGTTTAATTAAACTCTTTTTGTCGAGTTAAAATTATTTTAGAGTAGACAGGAAACCAGAATGCCTTTAGGCTTTTTCTAAATTTAAGACAATGGCCCCCCTCCCTTGCTCAAATGCAACTGAAGAGAAAAATATCCATTAAACTCTGATTTTGAAATTATTTTTAAATAATAGTATGTTAAATTCTCCCTTTTACATTGATTTAAGCACTCACAAAAAAAAAAAAAAAATATGTACTGACAAATTGTAAATAAATGTGTTAGCATTTCTTACAAACAAAACAAAAAATTTTAAAATTATAATTACATTTTAGAGTTTCTCTTTAAAAAAAATAAAAAAAAAAAAATAAACAAAAAACCAATTTACAAATGCATATTTCTAAGCCTTTAAATATCGGCTTTAAACATATGTGTGTGTGAATTTATATTATAGCCACAGTTCTCTCTCTCAATTTATAACAAATATTGATTATATAAATTGTATACCCCCCCCTCTTTAATGGCTTTTTAAATATCCCAGACCATTTATTCATTTAACCTTAACTTGTGCTTGGCCACATCAAACATGCCTGGCACATTAGATTGTACTTTTATTTTTTTTAAATTATAAAAGATATAATAATATTATTCTAGTTGTTTATTTATTTATTTATTTTGTAGATTGTAAAAATAATTTTTTCAATGTAATATATATTTTTTTATAGACAATTATTTTTGTTTTGTTATTTAAAAAAATATTTTAAAATCAACAATCAACAGTGTTTAAGATTTTTAAATGTGCACATGAGTTTATAACAATAGAACAAATTACTATGGAAATACAGTGGGGGGATAATTGCCATAATAGTAGAAGAAAGAAGTCATAATTTTACTTTGTCTATATTACAAATTCTTCCTTTGCATATCAAAGATGTTTGGCTAAGTACATTTTACTATCCAGAGGTTGTTGAACCCATTTTGCCTATCTTATTTCATTATTAAAGTTCAATAAAATATGCAGCTTAAAATGAAACCTGCATTTATGAACAAATCTTAGAAAAATAGCTTTATATATATTTTTTCAACTTTAAGTTTCTTTAATGATTCTAGATAATCGTCAAATTTAATTATTTCTATAATTAAATATAGAGAAAATGACTGGAATCAATTGCTCCAGCAATGGAAAAATCTATAAATTCATTAATAATATGTATAAATATTTTAAAGTTATTTTAATATACTCTGGGGTGAATAAATAAAAGAAAAATGCCTGAAATAATTGGTGGACTGGGAAATAAAGAGATATTAAGAGAAATTAAATGGTAATTAAAATCTGTCTTACTTGTTTTTGTTTTTTACGTCTGTTATTTTTTATAACATTTTAAAATATATCTTTATAAAAGTGTATACAATTGTGATATTTGAAATTAACCTATAAGTTTCCTTTTGAATGTAAAAACCTGTTAGTAATAATAATTATATATATATATATGTGTGTGTGTGTTGTTTTTTTAAAGAAATTTTAAAGCTTCAATTGTGTGAATGCCACGGTAAATAACAATTGTAGTAATATATATTTTATTTTAATGACATTAAATAGTTCTATTTAATTTGCATTTTACATACATATATATTAAATAATAAAAGCCATACATCAATTTAGATTGGAAAGCAATAAATTACACTTAATTGCATAGGAGTTGTATATAAATATATAAATATTTAGAATCATATTAATAAATTATATCATTATTTATTAAATATCTTAATTCTTCAATTCTTTTAATTGTATTATTACTAGATGTATTTTGAAAAGATTGGATCAATTTATAGTATTAAATATTGAAGTGATATATATTAATATCCCAACATTTGTATTTAGAAGTTGTCTTGATACATATATATTTTGCTTACACACAAGGACTCAAATGAGATGATATTATTTATATATTGTGCTAGGTTTAATAGTCCTTAAGATAATAAGGTTATGGAATAAATGTTGAACTTTTTAGGCTAGGATGTAAGCTTTAGATTAATAAAAAAGCCCAAGTTGTTGATGTTCCTAATAAAGACATGGTTTAAAATAAAGTGAATGAATCCTTATAGCAGAGTGGGAAGGAACTTTTGACATTGTCTTCTGTATCATTCTGTTTGTTGATCAAACTTTAAAGAAATACATCTGTAACCTAAATTATTAATTTAACAAGATATCTACAATTTATTTATTTATTTGTCTATTGATTTAATTTCATAACAGT
Organism: Epiperipatus broadwayi; assembly: GCA_028023455.1. Taxonomy (NCBI): domain Eukaryota; kingdom Metazoa; phylum Onychophora; class Udeonychophora; order Euonychophora; family Peripatidae; genus Epiperipatus; species Epiperipatus broadwayi. The sequence continues at coordinate 2,419,728 of JAQFVV010006331.1, forward strand.
TTTATACAATTTCTATGTAAATATAAACTGCATGTTATGTGTATTATCAGTAAATCTTGTATTTGATTTATATTTTTAAAAAAAACATTTAAAAAACAAAACAGTTTTTGTTTTCCATATATATATATATGTGTGTGTGTGTGTGTGTGTGTGCGCGCTACTATAAAAATATAAAACCACGATCTTGGATTAAAGCTTATATCATTTGTTTTATATAAAAATGACTTTGTTTTTCATTTGAAATTTATTAATAACAGTTTTTTCTCTTTTTAGTACATCAATTATTGATTAGTTGACAAATTCACCCATTGGATTAAATGATAATCTTGTATATTAGTGGATTATTTTTATAAGTCATCAGTAATGGAAATATTAAATTGCATGTCATCTTATTGTGAATATATATTTTGGATTCAATAAAATTCCCTTTGTTCCAATTTATATATAGTAACTAATCAAATTGTTAATTAAGTTAACCATGAGAATTAAACAGTTAACATGCCTTAGTCATTGCTCTGTAATATTTAGGTTTATTTTGTATTGCTAGCTGAATTAACAATATAAGTAATGATTAGAGTACATTCACTCATGAGTAATATATTTTCTATAAGTAGATCATTTATTATCTGTAACATTATAAATTAGTTATTTGTTTGTTTGTTTTTTGATAATTTTAATTATGAATTTTGTTAGAATTCGTTTGTGGTCAAAACTGTTTTAAAAATGTTGTGGACCAAGAGTCTTACTATTATAATTGCCTCCCAATGATACACACAACAACAAATATATAATGATTGTGTAGAATAAAAATAATAAGTTTGTACAGTAATTATGTATAATGACCCTATGTAAATAATTATGTTGTAACTAACTATAACCATAAAATGTAATGATCATTGAATAGCAATATTGTTGGGTTATAGAGTTGCACACTGGCCTTATAAGTACAGAAAACTGTATTAAATGCCATATATGGTGAGGAGTTCAAAAATATTATGTTTATGTGAAAATGCCATATATGGCATGGTATGTGAAGACTCCAGAAGTCTTGAGGAGTATATAAACTCACACAGCCTGTTTTATATGTTCTCATATTAATCTAAGTCAGAGATTCCTCTCTCTGTAATTCCAAAAGCAGGACTAGGGTTTATTATATGCAGGTCACTACAAACTTTTATTATTTTAATACACTTTACCTAGGCAATGTAAATATAATCGTATGTATTTAAATTAAACTATTAGCTTACCATCTCAATTCTGCCTTTGTCAATTATTTACTTGCTGATCATAAGACACAGCAAACTGGTGCAGTCAATACAGGAATGTAATTTTATGTAATTACCTGAACAGCAAATTGGCACAGTCAATATAGAAATGAAATCTTTCATAATTGCTTGAACAAAAGATTGATGCAGTTATCATAGGAATCAAATCTTCAGTAATTACCTGAACAGCAAACTAAGGCAAGTCATAATTGGATTTGAATTAACAGAGAAAATGCTGGAAATATCACATGTTGGTATATGCACGTTTAATGTAGATAATCTGAGTGATTGGCCACTATATGTTCAGAAAATAAAAACAACTTTACATTAAGTAGCATTGCCAAGAATACTGTACAAGTAGCCTTATTACTTTGCTTCACAGGCCAAAGTGTAATCAAAATAGCTGGCAAACTGTGTGAAAATTTGCCAGAGACATAGAAATATGATGAGCTTACAACAAAGCTAAATGATTGTTTCAACCCCCAGCTATCCAAGTTTATTACTCAATTGTGTTTTAGAGACAAAAGCCGAAAAAAAGAAATGATATTTGCTTAACAGATATGACAAAACCATGTCTTTATGGGAAATATTTAGAGAAATCTCTCCTTGAGCAACTATTATATGAAATAATAGATTATCAGTTTAAGCATATATTATTGGCAGTAAAACATTTAACATATGAGGTAGCAATCAGACATGGAATATCTTACAAACTTCTATTAGACTTATCAAGAGAGTTCAGAAGTTTCACAGGACCAGAACCACTTAAAGTTACACTTTTTAAAACATCTGGAATTAAATCTAAAATAGACAAACACCATAAATGTTTCTGATGTTGAAAAATCAGTCACAAAGCCTGTTACTGCAATATGGCAGAAAGTGAAAGTTATAGAAAAATAACCAAGATTTCTGAAAGAGGCCACCAGCATAAGAATCTGAGCAGAGAATTTCAGTGCAGGGTGATGGAAAGTAGCTACATAAAAAGTGCTTGTATAGATGAATTTGATCAAATTATGTTAAACCTAAAATTAATCGGCAAACTAATAACCATGGAAATTAATAGTGGAGCAGAAGTATCGCTGATGAAAAGCAGAGATTGGGAAATTCTTATTAAGAATTTTAAATTACTAAATGTATAGAAAACTCACCACAAGGCCCGGGATGCTAATAAAACTCCTATAAGAATATTAGAAGGTGCAAAAAGTAAAAGTAAAAACAAAGAAGAGTAAAAAAATACTACCACTGTATATAATGAGCAGGGATATTAATCTGATCATAGGCCGAGAATGGTTTGGATCTCTAGAAATAAATATATATGTCATTAAGAAAATTAATATAGAATCGCAATGGAAAAATATATCACATTCGAATGCATTATCTAGATGCCCAGATAAAGCTGAATTGTCAAGAACAGAAACCTATTTAAATTACAATGATCAACTAACTACAAATACTATTGATAGTTGAATAATAGGGCAGAATGAACTAACAAAGACTCTGGCTACAGAATTCTTTAAAGTTGGATCAGAATCAAATGGTATGATAAATGTCTTCCCTAATTAAGTAAAGGACTGTGGAAAATACACAAGAGACTGTCCATAAATAAAGTCTGTATATTGATGGATGACCAAGTACTTTTACTCAGCTATGATCACAGAAGAGTACTCAGACTACTACATCAGGGTAATCCAGGAATAGTTAAAACTAAAAATCTGGCATGCAACTATGTATGGTGACCAGAAATACATAGATACATTGAACAGTATATTAAAAGGTATGAAAAATGTCAAATTGCAGCTGAACATTTGTGTCAAAGGAAAGTAAAAAATAAAATATCAATCTTTTCACCTACCTGACAAAGAAATAATGAGAGTAATGGTAGGGACAAAGTTTGAAATAGGCGATTACATTTGGTCACTGAATAAATAAAAAAAGACTTGGGGAAAAAGCAAGCATGATGAGTAATATTATGAATCAACTGGAAGAAATTGAAAGAGAAGAAGGCATAAAACTGCAGAAGTCTAAAAATCAGCCAAGACGACAATATCTTTCAACTATAAACAATGGTAATGGTGAAATAGCAACTGGTAACAATGTTAAAGCAAGAACTACAGCATTAACCAGTCAAGATCCACAATCATGAAGAAAAAAAACTGTCAACAGTTGGAGACTATTCCAAAAATGAGATATCTACACAGAACTTATCATCAAAGCACAACAAAGACTGCTAGCAAATGCCAAGAACCAGGAATCATCCTGCTCATCTCAATGACTATATTAGGTGAAGAACCATACTTGTGGAGTAAGGGAGGAGTGCGCTATTCAATATTTACAACAATAAACGTATAATGATTGTGTAGAATACAAATAATATTTTTGTATAATAACTGTATAATGATTGTGTAAAATAAAAATAACTTTGTACAGTAATTACATATAATGACCATATGTAAATAATTATATTATATAAATAACTGTAACCATAAAATGTAGCAATGTAATAATCATTGAATAGCAATGTTGTTAGATCATAGAGTTGCACAGCTGGCCTTATAAGATCAGAAACCTGTATAAAAGACTATTTATGGTAAGGAGTGTAAAATATACTATGTGTATGTAAAGATGTCATATATAGTAAGGTATATAAAGACTCCATAAGTCATGAGGGATATATAAACCCCACAGCCTTGTCTATATTTTCTGATATTAATGTAAATCAGAGACTCCTGCCTCTGTAAATCCAAAAGCAGAACTAGGGTTTATTATGTGCAGGTCACTATGACCTTTTATTATTTTAATATGCCTTAAGTAGGATATGTATATATTTAAATATAATCACATGTATTTAAATTAAACCATTGATTTACCATGTTAATTATGTCTTTGTCAATTATTTACTTGCTGGTCATAGGACACAGCAATTAAAAATAAATTAAATGATGAAAAATGTATCTTAAATATTTCAGAAATTAAATTTATATGATGCATAATATCCATTAATATCAAAACCTAATGCTTCAAAAGGCATGAACCATTAAAAATGCAAAAACATTTTACACATCAATGGACTACAAAGTTTTCTGAACTTATTGAATATTTTGGATGTTTTCTTTAAGAAGCCCATATAACCAGGAAGCTATATAAGTTATTAGAAAAAAATCAGACATTGAGCTGGGACAAAATTCAGGAATATGTATTCATCAAGACAAAAAGTTTGCTGACATCTGATGATAAACTATAATAACAATGCAAAAGTCATCCTACTGATGCATAAGAATATAAACTATGAGCAGTAATAAGTTACACTACAAAAGAAGACAAATAACCCAAAACTTATGCTTCAAGCACACTGTCAAGAGCTGAATTAAATTACAACCAACTAGACAAAGAAATCTTAGCAATTATTTTTGAAATCAACAAGTTCCATAAGTATCTATGTGGAATAATTTTCAGAATTATCACTGACCATAAATCATTACTGGGACTTTTATAAAATCAAAGCAATTACTTGATTACTTGAGTCTGCACATGTTATGTTGGATAGAAAGATTTTCCAGATATGACTACAAATTGGAAAACAGGAAAATCATTCTTTTAACACATTCTGACATCTATCTCAAATACCAGATCAAAACAAAAAAAAACTAGACCAGAACAGGTTTTCCTAAATTATTTAAATGAGTAGAAATCAAATGTTTTGAATAGTAAGATGGTAGCAAAAATGGATTAAAGATATGATAGTGTTACAGATACCTTCAACACACCTCCAATACTTAGTATACACCATGAGACCCTACTCTAATTCAAGACTCATGATGTAACTAACCTATTAATTATCAGATTAGTAAATGTTAGGGCACACATATTGACAAACCAATAACTACAATCTACATTTAAAATCCTAACCTAAATAAACAATAAACAAAGATTCAAACTACATTTATCAAACAGACATGACAACTAATTGCTTATAAGCACTTTTGTTAAATGTGTTATGATTGAAGCACAGCACAATACTTACATATGAATGAAAACAATCAAGAAAGAAACTAATAATATTAAAGTAGAGAAAAATCAAATAAAAAAATTCTTTTCATATTGTTAGTAACAAATTATTTAGTAAAGATGATGTCAACAATGAAGTAACTGGACTAGCACAAATATGCTTGAGTTGAACAATGAGCTTTCCTAAAACGAGAAAAAAAATGTATTACTTGCAGCAGAACCTACTATTTCCTATGTGAAAGAGTTGAATTTAAATTTCAAAGACTGAGTGGCAATGTTATCAAAACCTATATATAATTATCCAGAATGTGAAGGATAAATGTAGACAACTTAATATAACTAAATGAAAAATTCGAAATCAAAGATTTCATAAGGAAAGTAGAAGTGTTTGAATTTCTAAAATTATTTTTAATTTCCTGCTATAGATTATAAAAAGTATGCAATAAGATAAGTGACATTGATGATACTTCATTCGAAGCAAACTATTTAAGAAAATATAATTGAGAAAACAAACATGCAATGCTAAATTCAAACAGTACATTGGAGAAAAAAGTTTGCCATCTGCAAAGCTATGACTTGTCAAGATCAGGATGAAATTGGCTCATCATTTTACACTTTTACTTATAAAAATCAAACCAATTCATAATGAATTCATCTTATAACTCTCCATTTTAAACACCAATTCCAAGACTATTTATTAAGAACATAGATATAATATATATAAAAGAAAGTACTATTTGGGAAAACACATATATAATAATATGCAAAAGTAAATGTATATGTGTGTATGCTGAGAGCTTACACATTAAAAATAAGTATTATGGATTAATTAAATAGATTAATTAAAAGAAAGTAAATTCGAGAATAAAGATTAGCTATGCTGATAAGTAATCAGTAATAGCAAAGATAAACATCCAAATTTAAAGCAAAGAAAGCCACTGAAACCATGGATTGTAGTTTTTGACCAAAATGTGATTTTATTAATGAGAACAGACAGAGAAATAATGCATTGGAGTGTGAACTTAACACAGACAATCATATGAGCAGGACATAACCAATCAGGAGAGATACAATACTGAGGAGTACATATGAAAGAACAAAAGTTGAACACTTGCTAGTTAAAGCTCCAGATATATAGACATGCCATCCAATGTGTGCTCCAGTCACCCCTTCATAACATATAGCCTCATGGAAAAGTTTATTTCCAAACATACCAAAGTAAACTTTAAGACTCACAAACAGGTTGTATAGATCTAGACTATTTTGTAAACCTTCAGGTTCATAAAATTTTATCTATGGAGATGTATATAATGTTTGTAAATTATAATGTATAACATTACTAATAGTTTATTAACTTCAAAAATAACCCTCTGTAAATAAAACTAATTACTTTTAATTACTTGCCATGTCATTCCCATAATATTTTGAGTATTTCTTTTTTTAATTCTGTATAAAATTTAGAGGTCAATTCTGAGACAAACCCACTGCAAATTGTGCAATTATCCATTGATAATAACTTAGTAACTGCCAAATAGGTCAGAGTTACAATAATCAAAATCTTGGAGTGAACAACTTATAGAAATGCAACTGGCAATAGAAAAAATTGGTGTCAGATAGGCAAGTGAGTGTTTCCTCTACATCCAGAAAGTTGAGAAACTTCTAATTATTAACAGAGTAGTTGAATGTAAATGTGAAACAGTAACATTATTATGTTTTTTTTTCTGGAAAAGGGTCATTCAAATAGCAAGCAGGCTCTGTGAATCCAAACTCTTGAGAAGTTATCATTCAATCAGGTCAAAGATTGTTTGTCTGACTACATTAACCCTTGTCAGTCTAGGCACATCACCACATTCCATTTTATAAATTGCTAGTAAAGCATTAATGAGAAAATGCAATATTCTGATTCAGTACTCTGCAATCTCACAAAAAACTGTGTTTATGATTCTTTCCTGGAAGAAACCCTCCTTGAACATTTCTTATGTGGAAAGAATAGTAACAGTCTTTGACACCTTTACTGGCCAATAAAGGCATGAGTTATACAGAAGATGTCAGAGGTATAGTTCATAAACTGGTGGTCTTAGAGCAAGCAAGAGAATGCTGATAATAAAGTAGAAGACACATATCAAACAGAAATTCATAAAATGGACAAGCCTGAGAAAAAGATATCCAAACAAAAAGAAATGAACAAGAGAAAAGTATTTTTGTTGTGAACAACCTGGACACATTGATAGAGAGTTCTTCTATAAAGGTGAATGCTGTAAACACTGCAATAAAATATAGGATTTGGAGAAAATGTGCAAAAACAAAAGATTTACCCATGATAAGAAAAATAATAGCCATGAAGGTATTAACAAAAATCTTAAGCAAAAGAAATTTGATGTATTCAATAATATGGCAACTGAGCAATGATAGATATTTTAAATTACTGTAAAAATTTATGGAAAATTCTTATAGATGGACATTGCCATGGTAGCAGAGTGTCATTAGTTTACATAAGTGATTGGAAATCCATCATGGCTGTAAAAAGATGGACACCTAAACTGATGCATACCAATCTCAAAGCTTGGAACATCAATGGCAACACCAAAAAATAAAAGATATAATTGAAGCTCCAATTTCTACCAACAAGAGTAAAATAGTAAAATTGTCATTGTATAATTGAAGCTCCAATTTCTACCAACAAGAGTAAAATAGTAAAATTGTCATTGTATATAGTGCACATCTTTATAAATCCTGTTATTGACCATGATTAGTGCAGTCCACGTGAGATAAAGATATCTATGAGCAAAAAGATTGACATTAAAATGTATATAAAATGTAGATGCTATCAGTTGTGTATGAAAGCACCTTCAGCCAAATTCAAATCTGAGAAAGAAGCCAAGAAATCACTAGAAGAGAAATATCAAGGTTATAGATCATGGAGCAAGCTTGATAAAAAATTACCATTTGAAAATTATAAAGTACAGTACCTACAAGTGCAAATTACAAATTTGCACCACAAATGGTGGGAATAGTACCCAATTTAATTAATCAAATGGTGAAAATCCAAATGGTGGACAGAAGAATGTTATGTAAACATATCAACATGTTGCAGAAGGATGAAAGCATGGAAGGAATGCTGAAACAGTTTTTGAAATGTGATAACTGTAATGCAATCTCAAATGATAATATAAACCTTGAATAAAAACCTCTTCAATGTGCAAAAAATGAAAGAAAAATTCCCTCCCACCTTAGTGATTATATTTTAGGATCAGAAAACAGAAAAAAGTAAAATGCTTGAATCTCTGAACTTGGAGAAAGTATGTTAAGTATGTAAGTATATGTATTGTAATGGACCGTAAAATGTACCGGGTGTCTACAGGGTAAGATATTTAATTAATTGATGCCCCAAATGTTTGGGTTGCCAAAATATGTAACGGACTGTAAAACCTTTTAGGATAGTACACCCAGAGCCTTCTCTACTTACAGGTCCTATTACTACTCGGGGTTCTAACTCAGTGTAGACATTTGCCTTTAACTCTGCTCAAGGATGGAATTAAATAGGATGGCAATAATGTGACCTCTATATAGATCCTTAATGGCTATTGCTAATAATAAATTAAAATCTGTATGCATGTATACTAGCTATACTGGTGAGTGAAGTATGAATGATGCTTGATAATCTAGAGACCAGAGAAACAAAGGTTTTAACTTCAAACAATAAATATTTATTAACAGATCATGCCTATAGTTATAATATTTATAAATCAACAGAATATATACATGATTATTATAAAACATTAATTTATCTCTACAACAATATGACTAGCTGTAATTCAAATATTAAAATATGGGTTGAAATAAGAATTATAAAATTTAGTGCATAATTTACAATAATGTATTAATTATTTTGAATATAAAATTATATTACTAATGTACGATTATCATTCTGTTTATGTCATTTAAATCTACCTCAAGGTTATGTCCATGAATTGCTAATTTGTGTTTTGTATAGTTAAGAAAATATTATATATATTTATTTATTGATTAGTTTGATTTTACCGTATTAATTATTTAATAAATGTAAACATTTAAAATCTTACCTTTTGTTTCAGTCATTGTCCAGTTTTAAACCTTCCATTATGATAATATTTTATTTACAAACATATATAATATATTGATGTATAGTTTGAGTTGTGCACCTCTCTCACCCTATAAAAATCTAAACAAATGGGTTCTTTTGTTTTTTTTTTAAAAAAAAATGTTTGCTACACTTGAATATAAGAGTGAGAAAAATTCACAACCCAACTCTCAGTATACATTTTAAAAAAAAAATATTTGAAACATAAAATATAATGAAATTTTGGAATTCCTTAAAACAATAGCACATTAAATTTTTAAGAGCAGCTTCTGTATTCTTAGCAGATAAAGTCTTTCTTTCCTTCATGTATATTAAATCATGTTGACGTTCTAAGCATTACAATTCCCATGACGAAATTGAATCCCTCGGCGTTTGATTTTAAAGCCATGCATTTCCATTCCATAACAAGATTTTTCCACGTTGATTTAAACAATATATACCAATAAATATGATCCTCCATCACACGTCAACGACACCAAGAGGATAGAAAAATCCCCTGACATTCAATTAGCAAAAGTGCATTTTTAGATTTTATTTACACAATATAAATTATTAAATATGAATCCTTTTTTAAAAGCTTACGTTATATTATAAGGCGAACGCTATTTCTATGCAGTTTTATTTATATATGTATGAAACGTATGATAAAGATTTTACTTTTAAAATAATGTTAATAAAGTTTTATTTCATCATTAGTTGATTTTATTTTATCCCAGAAACATTTGATAGCAATTATATTTTTTTAACAATGTTAAATAACTATGATGCTCTTAGCTTTTATTTGAACGAAAGAAAGTTCAACAATTAAATAATGTTTTTTTTTTCTTTTTAAAACATTTTACATTTATCAATAATAAAATTCCAAATATTAAATAGTTGAATATTAATAAAGAATGGAAATCCTAATAACTAATATAATAAATAAAATATTCTTTACAACGTTACTTTCATGCACTTCAGTTGAACAAGAAAAACCAACAACAAGTAAAAAAAAATCTGTTGCTTAGATATTTTTCCACGTTCCCAAAATCAACAAAGGTTTACTCTTTTTTTCCTCTTTTAAACAAAAGAAACGTGGTTACTAGAATTTAATGTTAAATATTCTTTTTTTTATTTTGTCACGTCATGATTTAAAATCTACATTCATGTATATATATGTGTATATGTATATATTTTATTTTACATTTAATAAAAAAAAAAAATGTGTTCATTCCTTCCTGAATATATGGTTATGTTTGAGTGTATATATATGTGTGTATATGTCTCCAAATATTTAAAAAAAAAAAAATTAGGTTTTAAAAATTGGCTGCTTATTTAATCTTTATACATTTTTATCCTAAACATCAGTTACTTATTATTATTTTTTTATAAGAATTGGACATCACCTTACAGTATATATGTAAAAAAGTAGTATTTGTAAAAATATATAAAATATGTAAAAGTAAAATGTATGTGTGTGTATGCTGAGAGGATAAACAATAAAGATAAGTACTACAGATTAATTAAAAGAAAGTAAATTCAAGGATAAAGAACAGCAAAGATAAACAGCAAAGTTTAAAGTAAATAAAGCCACTACAACTATGGAATGTAGTTCCTGATCAAAATAATGACTAATAAGAACAGATACAGAAATAATGCATTGGAATGGGAACTTGTTACAGACAACCATTAGGGCAATGAATAGCCAGACAGAAGAGATTCAACACTGAGAAATGAATGTAGAATAACAAGAGTCAAGTACTTGCTAGGTAAAGCTCTGCACATGCAGACATGCCATCGAATGGCGGCTCCAGTCACCTCTCCTTTACATCTCACAGAAAAGTTTACCTCTGAACATTTTAAAACAAACATAAGATTGTATAGATCTATACTATTCTTTTTATGTCTTCAGGCTTATAATATTATGTCCATGGAGAAGTATGTAATGTGTGTAAATTATAATGTATAATGTTATTAATAATTTATTATCTTAAATTATAACCCTTTGTAAATAAAACTTATTATTTTTAATTGCTTGCCATGTCATTTCCACAATATTTTGAGCATACCTATTATTTATTGTATATCTAATCATTGGGGCAATAGAATGCCACTGGATACAGCAATTTTCATAGTCAGTTTCTGAAACAAACATACAGCAAGTTGTGCAAATATCAATCAATAACAATTAACACAGTGACATCAAAGAAGGTCGGAGTCACACTAATCAAAATATTGGAGTAAACAACATATGGGGATGCAACCAGCAACAGCACAATCTGATATCAGAGAGCAAGTGAATGGCCCCTGTATATCCAGCGAATTGAGTAACTCCTAATTATAAATAGAGTGGTTGAAAATAATTGTAAAACAGTGACTTTGTTACATTTCACTGGAAAATGGGTCATTCAAATAGCAAGCAGGCTCTCTGAATCCCAAACACCTGAGGACTTAACATTCAATCAGGTCAAAGTTCTTTGACTGACTACTTTACCCCTCATCAGTATAAGCATATTGCCAGACCCCATTTTAGAAATCGATGACAAGGCATTAATAAAAAATGCAAGATTATAATTTAGCCTTCATAATCTTCCAAATATCTGTGTTTATGATTCCTTCCTGGAAGAAGCCTCCTCAAACAATTCTTATGTGGAATGAGTAGTAAAAGTTTTAGTCAGCAGTTATTGGCTGATAAAGACATTTGTTATAATGAAGCTATCAAACAGTATATAGTTCATAAATTGGTCTTAGAACAAGCAAGAAAATTAATGAAGTAGGAGAAACAGTTATCAAACCAAAATTTGTAAACTGAGAAGGGGTAACTGAACAAAAAGAAATTAACAAGAGAAAAAAGCCCAATAAAGTGTTTTTATTGTGGCAAACCTGATCACATTGTTAGAGAATGCTTCTATAGAAATGAATGCTATATATACCAATAAAGTAGAGCACTTGGAGAAAATATGCAAAAACAAGTAATTCAACCTGATAAGAGAAATAATAGCCATGAGGGTCTTAATAAAAATCTTAAGCAAGAGTAATTTTTGCTGTAGTCAATAATATGGCAAGTGACCAATCACAAAAAGTTGAAATTACCATACAAATTTACAAAAAAACATGTCAATGGAAATTGATAGTGGTAGCATGGTGTCATTAGATTTTGTGGCTGATTGGAAATCCATCACGGCTGATATAAGACAGTCACCTAAGCTGATGCATACCAATCTCAAAACACATGATGTCATTGACAATGCTATAAAAATCAAAGGTGTAGCTTAGGCTCCAATTTCCACTAACAATAGTAAAACAGTAAAATTTCCATTGTATACAGTGCATATCCCTCCATTATTCATGATTGGTTGGTACAACTTGGGTTAAAAATTCCTACCATCAAAAAGATTGAAATCAAAAGGTATATAAAAATATACAAACAGTTAGTCATGTGCAAAGGCAAATCCAGCCAAATTTGAGTCTGGAAAGAAAGAAAGACATCACATGCAAAGACATGTCAGGATCATATATCATGAACCAAGCTTGATAAAAATTTACCTCTAAAGATTATAAAATACCTAAGGTGCAAACTACAAATTTGTACCACAAGAGTGTGTATGGGTCAAAAATAATCTCAATAGATTTTGGATGTGGGCAGAAATAGTACACCATTTAATGAAATAAGAGGTGACCATCGGTCACCCAAATGGCAGACTGAAGACTGTTACATAACCATATCAACCAGTTGCAAAAGGATGAAAGCACAGAAGAAATTCTGTAGCTGTTTCCAAAATATGATAACAGTAATGCAATCCAAAATGAAAATACAAACTTTGAATCAAAAACCCCTCAACATGAAAATAAGGAAACAACATACTTTCCCCAAATTCAGACATTCAAGTGTTTTAGTTTTTACATCCCATCTTAATGATTGTTTTATGTTCAGATAACAGAAAAAAGTAAAATGCTTAAATCTCTTAATTGGGGAAGGTATGTTATGTATGTAGGTATATGTATATATGTAAAAGAAAGTAGTATTTGTGAAAACATATATAATTATATGTAAAAGTAAATGTATATGTGTGTATGATGAGAGCAGACACATTAAAAATTAGTACTACAGATCAATTAAATAGAATAATTAAAAGAAAGTAAATTTGAGAATAATGATTAGCTGTACTGATAAGTAATCAGTTATAGCAAAGATAAACAGCTAAGTTTTAACTAAAAAAATTCACTGCAACTATGGAATGTATTGGTTTCCCAAAATAACCAAAATCATTTGCTAAGAGGTCAGGGCATTGCTCTATATGTCTCTACCAGTACATGCATCTTGTAGGGACCATAGTGCATCATTCTTTCAACTTTCATCATTAAGAGAGGTCATAGTGCAACAAAGTAAGTGAATCACACTTGTTGATTTTTGTAATGGCTGAAATGTTGGAATAACATGAAATTCTCATAAGAAAAAACAATAGGTAACAATGTTTGAAATAGTTTACAATTAAGATTCTTGGGGGAAAGCACAAGTTTATGAGTGATTTATTAATAATGTCAAATTCCCCATGTTCCAAATTAGCATGGTGCGTAAAGTTCACTGTCAAGATAATACTGATTGTTTTATGAAAATGGCATTGTTTACTCAGAATTCATTTATAATAATAAAGCATTTAAAACGAACATTATCCAGATCATTTGCATAATACAGCAAAATGAAACATTCCAAGTTGTGGCTAATTGAAGAGTGAAAGCTGCATCTTGGGAATGTTGCCAATGCACAAAGCATTGCATGTGAAACCAGTTTTTAATCAAATTCAGCATGATACATCTTAACCATCTGCAATAATCATTCATGTGATCTCAATTTATGTGATTTATTTTTATTCTCTCAAATGAAAAAAAAGCCTCATATAAATTTCTGCAGACTTATAAGTTGTGAAGAAAATATGACACAGGTATTAAAAGCCTTCACGTTTTAAGAAATTCTAGACTACATTGAAAAGTTAAAAAGTATGTTTAGTCCAGTTCTTTGCATTAAATGGACTGTATTTTGAAGAAGCACCAATGTGTAACTCCTAAAAATAAATACACAATTTTTATTACAAAAGTGTATGTTGGGGAGGGGGGGCACTAATGTTGCATAATAATCACCATTGGTAAAATCAGGTTTAAAAATATTTAAAAATAATTTTCCAATAGATTAAAATATTCATCCCTTTTAATAAAAGCATTGTAGATAATCCTCCTGATAAATGAAGGAAAGTGAAGTTAAAGATATCTCTTTTAACTTTATGTCTGTATTGTATTTTTTTAGCAGTAGAAAACTACAAAATCATATTTGCAATGGGTTAAACTCAAACACTAAATATAAATATTTATTACTTTAAATAACTATTTACTATATAATATTGGAATTTATATAATGAATGATAAGATTAAAAATGAAATAAATTTCATACTTTGGATATATATATATATATATATATATATATATATATATATATATATAATTATCCCAGTGCATAATGCTATACTGAAATAAATATACAAATATTAAGCAATTAAATCATCCCACATGATTAAGAAACCCAGTACTGCCCTCTCTGAACTAATATATAAATACATTAGAGTTCGTATTTCAAAATAGCCAGGTCAAAATGGCTACTGCCCTCTGTGAACTAATATATAAATACATTAGAGTTTGTATTTCAAAATAGCCAGGTCAAAATGGTAGCCATTTTGACCTGGCTATTTTGAAATACGAACTCTAATGTATTTATATATTAGTTCACAGAGGGCAGTACTGGGTTTCTTAATCATGTGGGATGATTTAATTGCTTATATATATATATATATATATATATTGTGACCCTCTAAATGGGCACAAGGAATTGAGATACTTTGTATCTACATTGAATAGTTGTATTGTATTAAAAAAAATGAAATAACCTTAGAACTTTAAAAAATTTTGCTGGAGATTGTTTAAAGTCTTAGATATTGATTGCTTATGCATTTGATTAACCACTTTATAAGTATTTATTATTATTATAATTAATGAAGTATTTACTGCAAGAAAGAGGGGTTGTTTATTATAGGAATTGATATATTTTGGCAGAAAAATGCAAAGTTATTTTATGTTAGTGTTTAGTATTGGTTTGAATGGTTTCCTAATCCCTTATTCATTGATACTTATCCCTTTAACCACATTAACAGCCATCTCAATTATATTTAGTCAAGATAATTTAATATTTATATTACAATGTATGTGCATGCATGTATGACTCTGCATCATTTTCACTTCATTTTCAACTTTTAATAACATTAAACAATAGTACATTTACAATAAAAACATTTAAATTACAGTGATTATCTTTAATAATTTAACAAATATATATTTCTTTTCAATGATTAATAGATATTTGAATAGGTGAACTGTGTTATAAATTAAATAAATTATTCATCATTTTGTTTAACAGTTAATTAATATTAATTTCTTTCAAGTTTGTAAAAGTTATTTATTTTTATTATTATTTTTATCTTGATTTAATTGCAAAAATCAGAGTGATTTTTTTAAAAAAAAAGGTTTCTTGCATATGTAATTAGCTTAAGTGCAAAAAGGTGGGAGTTAATCTTTTGAAGGGAAATGACCTTTTTGATTGGGGGAAAGGAGATATCTATTTAACATATAGCTTCCAGTAAAAACTGCTCATTATTGTTCATAATTACAGCCAGAATATATTACTCTTCCCTGCTGTAACAAATATATTTCCTCCTGAAGTCAAATTGATTTAAAAAGCTTTGGAGTAAAACTTCTGGAAAAGTCTTAGGAAATTCATTATGGAAAAGTCTTCAATTGGGATGCAAGACTAAATTTTAAGAAAGTACATCGGTTTTTCATTTCTCTCCTTAATTTAAACATTTGAGTTAAACATCTTTTTACTTATCGCTATTTTAAAATGTATATCAATAATATTAAGCTTACATTAGAAATAAAATGAGCATTATCCAAATAATCAAAGGATACTACTCATTAAATATGTACTTAAATCGGATGGAAGGATGGGAATGCAGTTTACGTTTCTGTTCTCTTCGATAAAGATACACTATAAAATAAAGTATTATTAATTGTGGAATTACCAATGAATCATGATATATTAATTGGCAATATTTAAAAATAAACTATACATATATTAGATTATAAAATGTCAAATGCTATTTAAGAAATTTATTAAGAACAATTGCTTACTTAATTTAAAACTACTACGGAGTGAATTAAATAATTCTTGAACAACTCAAGCTAAAAGTGTCTCTCATATTTTCATCATAATAAAAATTGATTACTTATATGTGATGTAGTAAGCTCAAATAGCTATGCTAGAACATTGGAGTTGCTGGATCATATTTAAGTTATGTTTAATTTTTTTTGGTTATCCTACAGAAATTCATTTATGTTCGAATTCAGTTTGGAATCTGTCCCATATCTTTAATAAATTCAGAGCAAGACTTTGCAAGTGAACTTTTTATTTTAAGTCAAAGAACAAATGACTTTTGTTTCTTTATTTTTTTTAATTACTTGTCATTATCAATGTATATGATAGATAGATGGGCATACTTATTATTATGTTTAATTTATAATTTGGGCTATTATGATCTCCTAGATCATCTCAGAATGCATATTCACGAGTAGTGGATACGCTGGTAAAAATTGATTTTATACAAATATGTTTATTTTTCTTTCACAACGGTAAAGGAAAGAAGTATATATATATATGTTTTTTATTATATTATTAAAGAGTGGTTTACTTTTATTTTGTATACTTTATTATCTCAAAGTGAGAATTTTGGCTTTTAAATCAACGAGGTTATAATAGAAATAGTTTGCTAGATATGATAAAGAAAGTTCATTCGTAATAATTATAACTATTAAATTTTAAAAGTAACTTAAAGTTTATTCTGAATTAAAAGTTATATCTTAATGTATTATTTAATTACCGCGTTGCTCGCATAGTATATAACTTAGAATTAATTTTTTTTCATATATTCTTGTTCATGTGTGTGTGTCTGTTTTGCACAATTATAACATTTGTTTAATAAAGTTCAGTTTGTGAATGTTTTATGTATAAATTTCGGATGTTGTCACATTCTAAAGAATTGAACGGATTAGTAGGTTATCTGTATGTACTTATCTGCCAGCATGTATATATAATGTTTGATATGTAGAAGAGCTTTGGGAATGGAAGGTAATCTGGATGCATTCTATAATTGTAGGGATGAGAGATTTTGCCTATTTAGTATATTTTAATAATTTTCCATGAGTAGAGCCTAGTTTATATTATATGCATATTATGAAATGATAATTTTGAAGTTAAGTGATGTTTTCTTAGATTCTTGGTGATGAGGAAAAGAGTCCCCACCAATAGTGTATTTAGAATTAGATGAATTATTGTAGAAGTATTAAGTAAAGAGTTTATTTGCTCCTCATGGGATTTTCCCTTGTAATGTGTTGTCTGTATAATCATGAAAATATAGCTCTGTGTTGTTTAATATGTGGCCAGATAAATAGCTGAGTCAAATTCTTGATACAATATTAGTGTTGTATTTTATCAATTGGTTTATGACATTGTCCAAAATGAAGTAATTGTTTAGTGTTTTCTTAATGAATGGATAGAGTGTAGAAAAGATTGTTTTCTATTATTGTTGCTTGGACACACACACGTGCATAATATGAACAATGTCGCAAATATAAAGATATAGAATTATTGAAATTAAAACAGGAAAATAAATGTTTTAAAGCACAATATATTTATTTAATCTAGAGTTGTAAATCATCAAATCATCAGAATAAATATGATTTTATTGCTATGCATGAAAGGTATATGTAATTGAAAATGATTATTTAATTAGATAGAGAAAGTTGCTTTGTTGATGGCCAATTTCATTAATCAATAGTAATATCCTCTCAAAATATTTACTGTGCCAATAATATAATATATTATTTAGTCAATGTTATGTTTAAATGAAACGCTTAAGCAAAGCATGTATTCGAAGTCAGAATATTAGAGTTTTATTGTTAATTTGCTTTCAAAAGGTCTGAATAGTGAATAGTGGAATATAATAGGGATAATCCCAAACTGAGGTCCAAGATTTATTTGAGAATTAAAATCTGTAAGACAAGTAGTCTTATTGTAAAATAATTATGTCAAACTAAATTTTCAATGTAATAAATGATTTGTTTTATTTATTTAAAATCTTAAAAACTGTGTCTTGAGTTATTCTTGTATACATTTGTGTTTCAATTTCCACATCTCCACATTTCATAAATCTATTATAAAATAGATATTTTATAGTTATAATATCAAATTTGCTGGTGTCTGGTAATATTGTTTTCTTAATTCAAACATCATAAAGAACATTTGCCATTTGATAAACGTATAAGAAAGGTTGTCAAGTTGGTATATTTGTTAGATGATGATGTGAGATTAAAATACCCTATTTTTATCATTATCTAATTGTTAAACACAGTAAATTATTTAGTCAATTTATTTCATTACATTTTATCATACTTTAGAATTATAACTTATGGGACAATGTATTTTATTTAATTCAACTGTGTTTTTGAAGTTCCCTGAGATCTTATTGTATATTCCTTGATTGGCATTAAGGTAGCTGTTTAGATGATGATATGCCAAGTCATAGGATTGTTTAGTAATACAATTATACCAAGCTGATATATGTTATACTGGGATAAGGGAAGAAATTAAGTTGAAAGGATATTTTAACAGACTGTACAAATAAACATTATGATTCTTTATCATGCAATTAATTAACAAAAATGGTTTACATTATATTTAATGTTTATAATATTTCTTTTTTCATTTACTTATAATCATATATCTTATGAACTTTCTATAGCCTCCCACTGAGCTGATCTGAATGTAGACTTAGGTAAAGAGTCTCAGTAATAATTTTGTATCAGATATGTTGTTATATTGTTTTATTCATTAATAGAACTGGTGCCTGGGCATTTTGCTCATGTAAAGTATGTGAGCAGTGTTGGGAGTGTAGGTTATAATATATATATATATATATATATATATATATATATATATATATATATATATATATATATATATATATATATATATATATATATATATATATATATATATATATATTGTGACCTTCTGAATGGGCACAAGTAATTAAGCTGTGTTGCATCAGTAGTGAAGAATTGCATTGTACTAAAAAAAAGAAATAGGCTTAAAATTTTAAGATTTTTTTCTTATTGGTCCAAAAACTTATATGTGGGCCAACTGTGCATTTTGGTTAGCAATTTTTCAAGCATTTATTGTTATTATTATATTTTGATAGTGTTTAATGCAAGGAAGGGGGGGTGGATTATGACAGAAAGTGTTATTATAATAGTTAGATTGATGCAAAGTTGTTTTATTTATTTATAAGATAGTGTTGGTGTTTGTTGAATGGTTTTCTGATTTATTATTCATTGACACCCATCACTTTTACTAATATTATAGTTAGTAAGATATGTTTAACCCATAGCCATATCAATTATGTTTTAGTTAGAATGATTTAATATTCACATAGCAGTGTATGTGTATGAATGTATCATCTCATTTTCATTTCATATTCTAATTATAATAAACAATATTACACTTATAATAAAACATTCAAATAACAGTAATTATCTTTAATAATTTTGCAAAAATATATTTTCTTAAGTGATTAATGGATATTTGAATTAGTAAATTATTTGACAAATTTAAATAATATTATAAACCATTTTATTTAATAGTTAATTGATATTCATTTGTTTCAAAGTTATAAAGGGTTCATTTTTTTATTGTTTTATTTGACATGATTTAATTGTGAAGGTCAAAATATTTTTTTAAAAAAAGATTTCTTGAATATTAATTAATTGATGAAGTGCAAAAAAAATGTGGGAGTTGAGCTTTGGATGATCAGGTGATTTTTTTGATAGGTGGGGGAGATATTTTTTGTAACTCATAGCGGGTAATAAAAAAAAACATTATCTTTTGTAATTTCAACAAGTGTACTTTTCATTTTCTGCTCTATTGATTGTATCTCTTCCCAAAATGGTTTAAAGTGAAACTCTAAAACAGCCTTTTCATAAATCTCGTTATAGGAACTTCAGATATTTAAAGCTTTATAGGAGAATGGCTGAATAAAATATAAAGAAGGTATCAATCTCATTTCTTTTGTCTAATTAAAACATTTAAATTAACACTTTCATTTTGTTTAAAGATGTGCTTCTGTACTGTTAAACTTATGTTATTTCATTTACTCTTATTTATCTCTGTTAAAAAGAATACTAAAATGCATGAACTTTATAATTTCCTAAATACAATGTGTGAACTCTATAATGTTTCATTGTGGAAGCACATGCAGACTTTTTTAACAAAATTTACCTTGATAAGCTCTCTGTTTAACTTAAATTTTACGTATACAAAAGTGAATTTAAAATTTAAAAGGATGTGTGTACTTTTATGTGTTTGATGTTTAATAATTATTACGGAATGCTAACTTGATATCTTGTTTATGCTTATAAAATAATATGTGTTTTATTAAAGAAATAAAGATATGACTTACTCAGAATAATTAATTGTTACTACTTACCAAATATAGATGCCTAAATCGAATAGAAGGACTTTAATATTACATATTTTTGTTCTCTTCGATATACGGATATATTAAAGAAAAAAAATGTGTTAATGTTTAAGGAAATACGAATTTCATGTGGACAATTATCGGCAATTTATTAAAGTTAATAATGCAAATGCCAATCTATAAATTATGAAAGTGAATATTTTTTGCAGAAAATTATGTTATCATTGAATTAAATACCCATAGAAGTGCTTAAAAATAAATAACAGAGTATACCAATTAATAGCTGAAACTGTCTTTCCACATCTTCATTACTAGAAATATTTATTGTTGTATGTGATATATAAGTAAACTCTATTAGCTTTTGCTAAAGAACATGGGAGATTTACTAAATTAATTGTGAATTATAACTTTCGTCCTACAAGAATTTATTTTATGTTTCATATTCGTATTAAACATGCACTCATTTTGGGATTCATCTCTGTATCATTCAGTAAGCTTGGAAAGGAACTTTGCAAGTGAATATATATATTTTTGTCAAATTTAAAAGAAGAGTGACTTTTTTTTAATTTATTGCTAATGGTATATATCATAGATAGTTAGACAGATTTAGTGTTATATGTTGCTTATATACTTATGCTAGTTTATGAACCTCTAGACCATCACGGAGAAGCATGTTCACAAATTGAGGAATATGCTGGTAAAATATTATTGCTTAAATATGATTTGTTTTTTTTTATGAAGTTGAAATATGGATATTTTGGGTATAGTGTTAAAGATAATGATTTATCTTATATATCTCTTTTTTATCTTGAAGTGAGAATTAATTTCAAGAGTAACTAGAGAATAAAAAAAAAGAATTTTGTGTTAGAGGTAATAAAACCTCATTTATTAGATTATTGCTATTTAAAGTATAAAACCACTCACGGTTTATTATAAGCTAAAGTTTTATTCCCAGCTTATCCTTCACAATTATAATATTGGCATATTAAGTAATTTAGAACTGTTTTCACATTCTTATTTGCGCATATGTGTGTTTGTCTTATGCAATATTTCATTTAATTAATAAATATTAGGTTTTTATGACTGCTTTTCTCTATAGATTTCGGATATTGTTATATTTCAAAAGAATTAAGGAAGTCAGTAATCGATCATATATATGTGTTTATCTGCCAATGTATAATATGGAAATGTATAGATTAGCTATGAGAAAGGATATTATTCTGATACGTTCTATGCTTGATTGAGGCAGAGAATTTTCTCCCTTAGTATATATTTTTCTTTTATATTGCCATGGGTAGAGTATAGTTTAGATTGTGTATGTATATGTTAAAGATGATGTTTCATGAAGTTAAGTGATATATTCCCGTTGTTTGATGGTGAGGCAAGACCCACACCAATAGTATATTTCAGAATTTTGGTAGTTTAATGTTAGATTTATTAGCTAAAGAGCATATTCACTCCCTATGTGTTTAGATTCTTGTAAGTATTTATTTTGTATTTTCATAGGAACATAGCTTTATGGAATTTAGTTGGTGGTTAAATAAACAGTCAGATGAGGCCCTTTGATGAATATTAAAGTTGTTAAAATGTCATATTGGTGGTTGGTTTATGACATTGTCCGAAATAAATCATTCGGTTAATAGTTCTCAAATAAATTGATAATATGTAAAAATATTGCTTTTCTTTTATTATCCCAACAATTGATAGTATATCTCTCAAAAGTGTATATTGTGCCCAATAATATAATGCATTATTTATTCAGTGTTGTATTTTGATAAAAATTATTTAGATAGCCTTGATATTCAAAGTCAGAGTATTAAGATATAATTTGTTTGCTAATTTACGTTTATAAATGTGTCAATAATAAATTATGTAATATGTAATGGAGATAATCCTAAACTTCAATTAAAGGATTTGTTTGTAAATTTTAAAATTAAGATAAAAGTCTTATTCTGAATTAATTACATTTAACTAAATTATAAGTGTAAATAAATGCTTTGTTTATTATTCAAAACTGTGTTTCGAGTTGTTCTTATATGCATTCAAATTCTGATTTCCACATTTCATACATCTATTACAAAAATAAGTATATTATTTTACGGCTTTGATATCAACTATGCTAAGGTCTGATAATATTGTTTCCTAGATCCAAACATTATATGAAATATTTTACCACTTGATAAACTTATAAAAGTGTTGCCTAGTTGGTGTATTATTTAGATAGTGATGTGAAATTAAAAGATATCCTATTTCCTTCGTTATCTAATTGCTAGCCCAGTAAAGCATTATTCAATTTATTTCACTATATTTTGTTATAATTAGAGTTATAAATTACTGGCTAATATAGTTCTTTAGTCTAACTGTGTTACAGATTCCCTGAGATCTGATTTTATATTCTTAAATCAACATTAATTCAGCTATTTAGATTAGGATGTGCTGAACAATAGAGTTATTTAGTGTTATGCTTTTCTATTCTGTCAAACTTATATTGAGCTAATATAAAGTGTGAATGGATAATGGAAGAGATCAAATTGAAATTGAAATTATATTTTGTTAGATGGAATAACAAATCCCCTCCCCCCTGCTCTTTAGTTTTACATTTTATTCTTTCAATTTTAGATTTTTTTTATATATTTTAAAACATGGGACATACAATTAATTAAATATCAATGTACTTTGGTACATTATCTCCTTCCCTCCTCTAAAACTAAAATATCATTCTGAGCATTTTAGTTTTCCCAGAATTTCAACCTATAAACAATCTAGTTTTATTTATTTAACATTTATTTAACTGTACACGTGTATTCTTATTTATTCACTATAATTTTCATCCCAGTATAATTCTATTCTATAATCGATCAGGTGGCTCTTTCTTTCTATCAAATCTATCTAGCATTATTTTAACCAAACACAAAAAAAAATAATAACATTTTAAATTTCAAAACGTATATACAGTCAACCTCCACCCTCTTAGTTCTAATTCTATGCCTCATGTTAATCTATCTTCCTCATTTAGAGTGCGTTTTATTTTTTTATCTTAAAAAAAATACATTTCTACTTTCTAACATCCACGAAAATCAACATTTTATCATACACCAAAGCTAGCCGGTTAGGGGAAAAAAATCAAGTACTACCAATATGTTTATTAAACTTCTCTTCAGCAAATATCCCCTATATTAACAACAGTCAACTTTGACCCACCATCTAAACAGTTAACTACAATTCAAGTTGTTTATTCTATTTAAACAACCAATTTCAAGCCACATCGATTCGCCAAATGAATTCCCAACTATGTTTTATAGTAATCCTATCATTTGCTACAACTATTAACAGGTTCCTTTAAATCTCTACATCAATGTCCAATTATCCTTTACATTGGTCCTACATTAATGTGACAAATGACCATTCAACTACGGTCCTATCACTTAAAAATGACAACTTCTGGATCACGTTACTGTGCCTAATAAACATCCAACTATCTACATTAATGCACCGTACACCCCTCCAAACTACAACTTCTATCAGTTCCCCCACTTAAAATGACAACTTTCAGGCCATGTTACTGCACCTAATAAATGTCCAACTATCTACGTTAATGCACCATATGCCCCTCCAAACTCAACTTCCATCAGTTCTTCCACTCAAAACGTCGTTCTCAGGCCACATTGACACGCTACATAAACCAGTTTTATCCCACGTCAATGTGCCAAATAAACCAGTTTCATGCCACGTTGATGCGCCAAATGAACCAACTGCCTCTTAACAACCGATCACCTACCACTTATAATTACTAATTAAAATATGGGAAACAACAACTATCGACAAAAAAAAATATTAATTACTATTTTATTACACTTTGTCCTCCTAAACTTCCCTTCCAGACAGTGGTTGGTTTTCAGGTAAAGTGTCAACTATCATCAATAGTCAACTACCAATAACACCCAACACTTGACTACCAAATATACACTGACCAAATAAACACTTTATTTTATTTTTAAAAGAAGAAAAAAAATCCCTCAGGCATCTACTAATTACATTAGAATTAGCATGTCTATTTGATCAGCATAATTTGGTACCTGAAAATCCCCACTAGCTCAATCAGTTTCCAACCATCCACTAATAGCCAAACAAAAGGTATCTTAAATTCCCCCCTCTAAGCTACTACTATTTAAAAAAAAAAATAAATAATTTCCCCAAACCATTCAAAATAATACTTCAATCCTTTAAAACCTATAATAATAACATTATATTGAATGCTGAAACATTTTTTTTTAAATTTTATTTAAATAAATTAATCGTTTTATCTTATAATGAAACACACACACACTTCTTTTTTAAAGATTAAAATAAAGCATTTTAATATATTACTTAAGCAAATAAATCATACACATTACATTATATTTTATTTCTTTGTTTTTTTTTTAAAGATTAAAATCAAATCACACATACATGCATGCAATTGTTTCAAAAATATTATTTAATAATAGAAGCTGATTTTACTTATTTTTATTATTGCAAATATTATCTTTGAAGTTTAAAGTTTATTCTTTTTTTTAAGTTTAATTCATAAAGTTCAAAGTTCTTTTAATAAAGTCTATCTCTTATTTTAAGAAGAAATCAGGAATGTTAAGATATCAAAGTCAAATAATTACCTAGGATTTTTTAATATGACGAAAACAGCATAATGGAATTATTTTTAACTCATTGACGACCAGTAAACGATTCCTCTGTAGATCCTGTGACATAGTATGATTTTCGTGGCTGGTTTAGCATATCTGCACTCCGTTGTTCATTCAGTCTATTTAAACATGATCACTTTCTGAACTAATCACAGATATTAAATGTGTAGAGTGGCTTCGGTGACTGCACCCCACGTTGGTTTTAACAATGCAACATTTTTTTGAAATATAACTTTAAGAAATAAGTACCACAAATAATAAAATTTTGAGCTATTTATACTGTTTTAAACAATGGAAAACTTTATTAGCAGCAGCGTCGTTAGTCTCGTGAAATAAAATCAGCTTTTGCTTCTATTTTTATCAAAAATTACATACACACATGCACATATATTTAATTATTTTATTATAAGATAAAACAAAATCTCTTTATTATTTATTAAAAATTCATTTAAAGAATATTAAATCTTTTTTATATTACAAGACTTTTTTCTCTTTTTTAAACTAAAAAAAATCTTATTATTTTAAAAAGCATTTACAGTTTATTTTATTTAATAACAAATCCCCCCCCCCGCTCTTTAGTTTTATATTTTATTCTTTCAATTTTTGATATTTTTTTATATTTTAAAACATGGGACTTATACAATTATTTAAATATCAATGTACTTTGGTACAATATATATATATTGTAATGGTATATAAATATGCCGTTACATTAATTTAAAATAAAAATTTTAAATTCGCAAATAAAAATAAGTTCGGAAATAAAAGCTAAAAAAATTAAAGAGTTGTTCAATACATATATATTCGTACAGATGCAAAACTTTAAGATTTTTTTTTTTTTTAAATAAAAAAAAAAAAGGTATTTGAACGTACTTTTTTAGAAAAAAGTACAAGAAAAAGATAAAATATTTTTGTAAATGGAAATGATTGTTTTATAAATTAATTGAAAAGCAAACTAGCCCTCGGGGCTCTTATAGAAAAAGTCAGTTAAAAAATATAGATAAGAGAATGAAAAGAATTAGCTTGTCCAATATAGAAGCAGCAATAAAGGCCCAGACCATAACGAAAAAGTGGAACAGTGACGTCTTTTGTTCATTGAATCCAGAGGATCATTATAAAAGGAAAACAATTAAAATTAAAACAGTTTCCAGACAGTTCCAACTTGATGTTGTGGGAAGAGTGATAAGATGCACTTGTCACTCTCTCACTTATTTTAAAAATGAAATGACTGTGATACCGGAATGGAACCAGTTAAGGCTACCTCCAGAATATCAGACTGATCTTCCATGAAAGTCTTCGTGGGAATTGACACCAGAAACCATGATTCTCCTTCTGTAAGATATGAACTATTATAAAATTCAAAAATAATTAAGAACTTTTGTTCAAGCTTTTAATATTCAGAACCTCAATTTTAAAATGAACTCTTATCTGACTTTCGAATTTCAAATTGATAATTAATGTTTAGATTTTATACATTTAAGTTTGCTAAAAAAAATCATTTCCATTTTTTTTTATTTTATTTATATTTCTATTAAATTATTTAAATGCATTAAATTTAAGTTGGGCATAGATGCTTGCATGGATTCGTTCATTTTTAATGGTGTTTTTGTTTTCATATTTGGTCAAAATATATAGACATTCAGTAAATAAAGATATCTTACATTGAATATCTAAAATGTATTTATTCTGATGTCTTTTTAGTTATTGGTGTTAATGTGGCATCTTATGATGGAATGCCATTGGGTTTCTTGTGAATTCCCTCATGCAATTACATCAATGACTTTATATTTTGATCATTTATGTTTATTTTGAAATGTTTTTGAGTGTGTAATCTGTGTAGTCGATCTATTCTCAACATTAAAAAACAAACTTTTATAAATCCATCTGTGCAAATTTAAAAAAATATTAAATTTAAGTCGGGTGTGAATGGCTATATAGATTTGTAAAGTTATATTAAGGGAGGGTAATCTTAGGTTATTCGTTTCGTAGTTGAATTAGGTCAATGGATTGGATATATTGGTGTAATTAGTAGATGTAGTATGAGGTTCGCTACGTGCAGGATCTCCATTATATGCCGCACACCTCTGTTTGCCTATGGAAGGGAATAGTAAGATGGAGAAATGCTGTCCCTTCCTATGGAGTTTTTTTTATTGTTCTTCTTGCCATACAGATGTAACATTCCTGTATTGGACAAGAGTTAATGTCTTCTCTAACCATGCTGTTTAGATGTACATTCCTGGACAGTATGGTATATATTTGTGCTGCCGTATTTTCATGCTACATTGAATACATCAATGTATCAGATGGATTGATGCTGGTTTGACTGCGAACTTTTGGCCTAAGGTTAAATAATGGATAGAATATTTTCTTTTCAAATGCAGATCTATGTAGTTTATTCATACTCTACAATCTTAAAATAAATATAAATTTCATCTGTGTAGATGATTTAAAATTTTAAAATAAGTTAAATTAAAAGAATATTAAAATCTAAAATAATAAATATTATTCCTCAAAATTTAAAATGATTCAAAATTTATATGTGCGTAAATAAATGTTTGTGTGTTAATTACTGGCAGTGGCTTTTATTGTTTTATATATATTTAAGATACAAATTAAACAAGTTATTTATTATCTCTGCATTTCCATGAGCTAGTGACAATAGGCTAATGGTCTAAATATTTAAATAAAGTGGAATCTTAACAGCGCGTATCTGCCTACTTTATAAATCTTTCTAGGTTCAAATGCCTAGATGCCGCTCTTGTAGTGCAGATGCAGTAGACTGCTTCCTCCACTTTCTTTCAGATCGTTATATATATTGCAATGATCTGGAGAATATAAGCTTAACGTAATCTGCACTACAGGACACCATCTAGGCATTTGAACCTAGAAAAATTTATAAAGTAGGCAGATACATAAGTCAAAAAAATTTTTTTTTTTTTTTTAAATTTTGATTCCGGTCATAGCCCAAGTCACTAGTTCAGGGAGTAGCAGAGATTTAATAATATAATATAAGAGTATATATGAAAAAAGAATAAAATAAGCCACTGCCAGTAATTAGCATACAAACATTTATTTATGCACATATATAAGATTGAAAATTGTTTTAGTATCAGTTTATATTTTAACATTCAACATTATTTTTAACTTTACTTTAGATTTTAATTTACATTTTAATTTCTATTATATTATAAGTTTACATTTTAATTAAGTTCGCACAGATGGAATTATAAAAATTTGTTTTAATAATGTTGAGTATAGATCAGTTACATAGATTACAACGGTTAAAAACATTTCAAAATAAACATAAACAATCAAAATATAAAATCATTGATACTGACAATTGCAGAGGGTAATTTATAAGTAATCCAATAGTATTCACCATAAGATACTTGCATTGTCACCAATAACTTAAAAGACATCCGAATAAATACATTTTAGATACTCACTGTCAGGTATCATTATTTATCGAATGTCTATATATTTTGATCAAATATGAAAACCCAAAAAATACTTAACCAATAACCAATCCATGCAAGCATCTATAAACAACTTAAATTTAATGCATTTTTATTTAGTGGCGAGTATGAATAGACTACATAGATTTGCATTTGAAAATAAAACATTCTATCCCTATTTAACCTTAGGCTAAAGGTTCACAGCCAAAACTGGCATCAATTTATCTGATATACTGATGCATTCAATGTAATACGAAATATGGCAGCACCAAAAAGTTAAGAAAAGAAATTGCCTCTCATCAAATAGGAATATGACCTCTATCTGACAAGAAGAGCAATAAAAAAAACTCCATAGAAAGGAACTACGTTCTCTGTCTTATAATTCCTTCCATAGGCAAACGGGTGAGTGCGGCATATGAAACGATTCTGCCCATAGCGAATCTGATATTACAGCTACTAATCACACCAATATATCCCATCCATTGACCCAATTCAACTACGACACAAATAACCTAAGATTACCCTCCCCTAATATAACTTTACAAATCTGTACAGCCATTCACGCCCGACTTAAGTTTAACATTGATATATTTTAATTTATCGGAAAACAGAAATCATAAATAAACTTAAAGAACAAAATTAAATAAATGGAAATGATTTTAAAGAAATAAATAAAAAATACATCAAATAACACTTTAACTACTTTAGTCAGATAGGAAATTAATGCAATTATTTTAAATACGAAAAGTTTTTTTAATTTAATGTTTATTAATTGTAAAGTTCTTACAGTTTTTTAAACAGTTCATCTTTATATGTTCCTTGCCATTTGAACGTGAATTCCCACACCATCCTAAAAAAGATTGGTATCCATTTAGCTATTGTTTTATTTATTCATTTGGAGGTTTTTTAATTTAGTTGGTCCTCAATGTAGAAAACGATGTTTCACTCCCTTTTCTTTAACAGCTGAAGGAATTGAAAGTGCCTCTTTCAATCCCTTCACCTCCAACTCCATACTAATACATATAGTCACATCGTAATAATAATTAATCAATAATAATTTCCAAACTTGTCTTTTTATATTAATTTGAAGGATTGAATTTACATTGCGTCATTGATGAGATGGTCTTTTTGCTGAGGTCCGATTTTATTGCTTTTCTCTTCATTGGCTATTAGTTTCTATTGTTTTCCTATCTGACCGATGCTTTTACATTTAAATGCCCAAGGCTAGTTTACATTTAACTAATTAAAACAATCATTTCCATTTCTGATTAATTAATGTGTTTTCCAAGATTAAAGATATATTTTTATCTCTAAATCTTTTTAAGTTTTTGTTTTTAAAATACCTTTCTATTTTTAATAAAGTTTTATTTTAATAATTTTTTTTTTATCTGTGCGATTTATATATACGAGTTTAAGATGATATTTAATTTCGATTTTTAATTCTTAAAGAAAATTTTTAAATGCGAACATGTTTAATAATAAAAACACAATGTAACGTCGTCTGTGCTTGTTACAATATATATATATATATAGTGTGTAAACAAATGTGAATTCAATCCTGATGTAAATAGTTAGCTCTCTAGCATAATGGAGTGTCCACAAAACCAATGGGAAATCAATAAAACTTAAGGAAGTATAATATAAAAAAACTATGAAAATTAAAACCAAATGTAAAAGAGTAGATTGTTTTCCCACATTTTCAAACTTTAAAATCTCGCAAGGCTTAGACTTTATAAGCAAACGAGGTTTATATAATAGGATACTAAAATAAACCCTATATAAAAACCATACAAATTTATTTCTGGTGAGATTTTACAAACTTCTGATTGATAATTAATGTCTACATGCTGAGCAAATGTAAATGAGATATACAATATAAATATGGATAAAATTTAATTTCAAAATCTCTATAATATATTTTACATAAAGAGCTAAGTTTGTTTAGGAAAATTTATAGATTTTGCTTAAATAACTTAAGAAATGACACTTTCCTTTGAGAAATGATTAGGGTAAAGATTAACTAGTGAATAATAAGAAACTTAAATTTTTAAGACTATTCCTATCATTTAAATAATTTACAAAATAATATACATACAAAACTAAATGAGCTTATCTATTAATTATTTAGTGGTAAAATTTACATCTCTGGCTATAATTTTGATGGGAGAAAATAATAAACTAGAGTTGTAATATGCTCTTTGAATTTTGTAATTAACTTGGCAGATTAATTTAAGTCTACATTAAAAT
Organism: Epiperipatus broadwayi; assembly: GCA_028023455.1. Lineage (NCBI taxonomy): Eukaryota > Metazoa > Onychophora > Udeonychophora > Euonychophora > Peripatidae > Epiperipatus > Epiperipatus broadwayi. The sequence goes on from JAQFVV010006331.1 coordinate 2,451,112, forward strand.
AAAAAAATTTCTGTATCAAAATAAGACAGAGTTCTAATAAGATTAAAACGGTTAAATTTTATAGAAATAAAGTTAATGACATATTTAAAGAAAGTAGTATAGAGATTACATATCTAATATTTTACAGTACATAAATGCATATTATTAATCCTGGAATAATGTTAATTTACAAGCAATGTTTTTAAAAGATCAGAGGCTTGCAACACTTAGGGTTACCTCAAAACATAGCTGGAGAGAGGCTTCATTAATTAAGACAGGTTTTCTTGATGCAACTTAATATCATGAGCAAGATGTTGACTGCACTGGAGTGGCATAATGATGGGCTGTTGGTGACAAAGTACAAGAGGTGAATATTCTTCTTTTACCTCAACATTATTTAAATAAAACTTAAACTGGCTTGAAGTATTTTCACACTGAAAATGATTAACTTTGAAAGCAAGATTCTAACTGATAGAAGATTCTAACTGATCCTGGTAGCAAAATTTAGCTATTTATATTATTTAGTCTTATCTATTAGGATCACATCTACATAAAGTTTTCTGATGACTTTCTCTGTGGTCAGTGTCTATCCAGTAGCCTCTCCTATTGGTTGGTTTCCTTCAGCACAGGAATTTTCCCACCAAGATAGAACATGCCTTGAGGGTTTATTTGCTAATTAAAGAAAACACAAACCGGTTTTTCATTTTAATTAAATTTCACAAGTCATCACATTAAACAGAGCCTATTTATTGAGATTGAGATTTGTACTGAAAATCAAATAAAATATAATAATAAAAAAAGAACTTTATTCAAAAAATTTGAAGAATTTGTGATATTCTATAACTAAATTTTATAATATGATGGCTTTTTTTTTTTAAGTGTATAATCACTGGTTTATTTAATTACCCAAAGGATTTATTGCTGGTCAGATATTAGATATTATAATATAACTATTTTGATAAATCCTATGGCTTTTAACTTACATTTGATATAAAATTTAAAGAATAATTTTACAAAAATATAATTTTCTATGAATATTATAAAATAAACGACTATTATAAAAAAGGTAGCTTTAATATAAATTAATGAAATATGAATAATATAAAAATTATAATATTGATTACAAATATTAATTATAAATTATATATATACTACTGCCTCAAGTGAGATGGATGTCAGTTAATACATATGATTGGGTTCAAACCCATACTAGTGCTACTAACATTAGCACTAGATGAAGTGTAAATAGATGAGATGATATTTACAGCTTTAATATATATATATATATATTGAAACAGTATTCAGTGTCTATCATTGTATTTCACCTATTAAGTGCCATAGTAGTATCTTTTCTCCCAGTTCAACCCTCCCAGTTTACATACATAAGCTTACAATAAATTGTTTTAATCTGTAGGAACAAATATTTATATGTATGTGTGGGTATTTGTGTTTGCACCCACATCTAATAGCTATGCTAATGTTTGTATGCATATAATATATATATATGCTTTTATAATTTTAAAATTAATAAAATTAATTTAAGTTGTGAACTTTGTTGTATGCATGCGAGCACATCTATGTATATATGCAAAGGGTACTGTTGTGTCAGATTTAGTAAGCATTACAGATATTTTAAATTCTTTCTAAATTATTTTTAATTTATTTAATTTATACAATTGTTAGTATTCATATTTAATTCTTAAATTCAAGAGTGTCTCTTTTATGTATAAGCTATAATGTTGACAGCTTAAATCTCTTTTTAAAAAAATGAATCAATGGTTATAGATTTCTCAGAATTACTTTTCATTAAATGGTAATCTGAGAACTAAACTTTTAAAGATGTTTTAAAAATAATGTTGAAAACAAAGATAAAATCATTAACTCGCTGCTTGTCAATAACTATAGATGGAATTTTTGACTTTGGGAAAAGTAATGTGGGTCATTAAAATTAAAAAATTTGAAACTAAAGATTGTAAATATCTTAATGGCTTATGATGGGGGGATAAGAAAGAACTATTAAAAATCCCAAAATTCAGTCAACAACATTGAAATCATTCACTTTCTACAATAAAAACTGTGAGGTAGACACCAAATGCCTCTGCTGCCTTTCTTCCAGAGATGTGGTCCAGAATGCGGACAGAGTTCAAAACCCACAGCCTGCCAAGAAGACATCTGACAAGCCACCCTAATGGAGAGGGTCAGCATCAAATGCCTCAGATAGAAGATCAGTAAAGTTCTTTCCGCAGAGCTTTATAAACTTTAATTTAATTATATTCATTCAAAGTTAATAATTTGTAATAATTTTGTAAAAGTAATTGTGTAACTTTATTTTAATAATAATCTTTATAATTATCTTGCCTACTCAATAAATATTAGTAATTCATAATTTTCTTAAGATAATAACTGTAATCAGTTATTGTTATTATTTATCTATTTTTCTGATCTGTGGTCATGTTTATTTATGTTGTATACATTGTTAATTTATCCATTTATGTTATGTCATTCAGAGCAGAGAGTGATAATAATAATTTTGGAGAGTTGATTAGACACCCTCACTCAGCTAATATATATTGCTGTTTAGAACACCTATAAATCTCCAGTCTAAAAACCTACTCATATATATATATATCAAAAACAAAAAACAAGTTTAAAACTTGCTAACGCTTGTATTTATGTCAACAGATGGCATTCTACCAAAAACACCATCAAGTGTATGTTTACACAAATGTCAGAGCACGCATTCACTATCTCTAACTTTAATTCCACTTTCAGATCATGATTTTAAGCTATTTTCTATCATCAGTGAAAGACAGGAATTTTAGAAACTAGATCTAAACACAAACTCTGAGCGTTTATGAAACAGTTTCTATTCAGCTTGCAAGCGTGAACCTTTTAGACATGTAATGTCTTCAAACTCAGCATAGCAAGCCAGATAGCTATATGGGTCTGATCTCAGTTCAGCATCATCACATAGTAGAAGCCTCTGCAATATATATCATTGCTAGAAAGACCTCAAAGTTACATTTATGAAAAATGAAAAACAAGTTAAAAACTTACTAATGCTTGTATTTATGCCAACAGATGGTGTTGTACCAAAAACACCATCAATCATATGTTTACACAAACGTCAGAGCACACATTCACTATCTCTAACTTTAATTCCACTTTCAGATCATGATTTCAAGCTATTTGCTATCATCAGTGAAAGACAGGAATTTTAGAAACTAGATCTAAACATTTCAGCTTGCAAGCGTGAATCTTTTAGACACGTAATGTCTTCAAACTCAGCATAGCAAGCCAGATAGCTATATGGGTCTGATCTCACTTCAGCATCACCACATAGTAGAAGCCTCTGCAATATATATCATTGCTAGAAAGACCTCAAAGTACATTTATGAAAAACAAAAAACAAGTTAAAAACTTGCTAACGCTTGTATTTATGTCAACAGATGGCATTCTACCAAAAACACCGTTAAGAGTATGTTTACACAAACATCAGAGCACGCATTCATTATCTCTCACTTTAATTCCACTTTCAGATTATGATGTCAAGCTATTTGCTATCATCAGTAAAGGACAGAAATTTTAGAAACTAGATCTAAACACAAACTCTGAGCATTTATCAAACAGTTTCTATTCAGCTTGCAAGTGTGAATCTTTTAGACACATAATGTCTTCAAACTCAGCATAGCAAGCCAGATAGCTATATGAGTCTGATCTCAGTTCAGCATCACCACATAGTAGAAGCCTCTGCAATATATATCATTGCTAGAAAGACCTCAATGGTACATTTATGAAAAACAAAAAACAAGTTAAAAACTTGCTAATGCTTGTATTTATGTCAACAGATGGCGTTCTACCAAAAACACTGTCAAGCATATGTTTACACAAACATCATAAATGTACCTTTGAGGTCTTTCTAGCAATCATATATATATATATATTGCAGAGACTTTTACTATGTGGTGATGCTGAACTGAGATCAGACCCATATAGCTATCTGGCTTGCTATGCTGAGTTTGAAGACATTACGTGTCTAAAAGATTTACGCTTGCAAGCTGAATAGAAACTGTTTCATAAACGCTCAGAGTTTGTGTTTAGATCTAGTTTCTAAAATTCTTGTCTTTCACTGATGATAGCAAATAGCTTGAAATCATGATCTGAAAGTGGAATTAAAGTTAGAGATAGTGAATGTGTGCTCTGATGTTTGTGTAATCATACGCTTGGTATTTTTGGTAGAATGCCATCTGTTGACATATATATATCATTATCAACAATTATCAATCCAGTGCAGGATGAAGGTCTCTCCAAGTTTAATCCATCTTCTCAGATTTTTAGCTTCTCTTCTCCACATCACCCCTGCACACTTTCTTAGTTCCTCCATCCATCTCACATGTGGTCTCTTTCTGGGTCTTTTACAATCTCTTGAAATCCAGTTTAAATTTTCAATTGTCCATCTATTATCATCTCTTCTAGCAATATGTCCAGCCCAACTCCACTTCCATTGTTTATTTTTTTTTCAATGAGGTCTGTTTGTTTTCTTACCCATACATTGCGTTTTCGATCTCTTCTTGTTACTCCCAACATACATCTCTCCATATTTCTTTGAGTGGTCTGAAGTCTCTGTATTGCTCTTCTATTAAGTGTCCAACTCTCAGATCCATAAGTAAGAACTGGTAAAACACATTTGTTAAAAACCTTCCATTTCAAACACATAGGCATATTTCCTTTTAGTATCAAGTTATTTCTGCCAAAAGCATTTTAACCAAGTTTAATTCTATGATTAATTTCCTCCGTTATGTTTCCATCTGTATTAATAATCTGACCAAGGTATTTGTAACTGGTAACTTCTTCTAATTCATCATAATCAACCTTTATTTTCATATTTTGAGCAAATTGTTTAAACATTACTTTAGTCTTTTTAACATTTATCTTTAGTCCTACTTTCATCTGATAATTCCTGCAATATATCCTGCAGTTTTGAAGCAATATTTGTAAAAACAGCTACATCATCTGCGAAATCTAAATGACTTAAATAATCTCTATCTACTTTCACTTCTTTAGTTTTCCATTTTAATCAACAAAATACTTCTTGCAGGACTGCTGTAAAAAGTTTTGGAGATATGGAGTCACTTTGTCTTACACCTTTCTCAATGTTGACTTTCCCAGTATCATTATGTAATCTAATTGTTGCTGTTGCATTTTTATAAATATTCTTTAAAATATGACAATATCATGGATCTATATCTTGATGATCCAATGCTTTAATCACTGAAGAAATGTTTATAGAATCAAATGCCTTTTAGTAATTTACAAAGCCAAATCATAATGACAACTCATATTCATTTGTTCTTTCTATAACTTCTCTCAACACCTGGATATGATCTACTGTATTAAAACCACTTTTAAATCCCGCTTGTTCTCTTGGTTGGTGGAAATCCAATGTTCTCTGTAGACGAGTTGTAATAAACTTGGTAACAATTTTATATAAAACTGTTAAAAGGCTGATAGGTCTGTAATTTCTAATATCATTCTTTATCACCTTTTTTAAATATTAATATTATTACTGCATTCTTCCAATCATCCGGTAAAATCTTTATCCTTTAGACATTTGGTATATAACTTTCTAACAATTTTTCTATTTCTTCACCTGCTTCTTTTAATATATCAATTGTAATTCCATCATTACCTGGAGACTTTCCTTTCTTCATACATTTCATTGCATGTCTCACTTCTTCATTTAAAATACTCGGCAATTCGAAAGATGTAATAGATATAGGAGGTACTTGTTCTTTATTACTATATAATTCTTGATAAAAATCTTCTACCAATTTCATGATGTCATCTCTCCTTTTAGTAATAATTCCATCTTTTTTTCGTATTGCAGATATAAATTTTCTACCAATACCAAAATGTTGTTTTACATTCTTAAGACTTTTATTTTCTTCTACAGCTTTCCTTGCTAGTTCACAGTTATACTTTTTATATCATTTTCAACTTTTTTCCGCACCATTTTACAAAATTCGAGATATTCAATTCTTTTTAATGCATCATTTTTGTATATCTTCATATTCCTTCTTTTCTTCATAAATTCTCTAGTCTCAGTAGAAATTTTATTAGTCAATTGCTGCTTTTTTTTACCAGCTATGTTTGTTGCAGTTTTTAAAAGTGTATCAGTTATTTTCATATTAATTTCATTCAAATCTGAATGATGTTCAAAATCTACTAATACTTGAAACCGATTTGTAAGTTCTAATTTAAATTCATTAGAATGTTTCTGTAGATTAGGAATATCAACTGTCAATATTGTTTTTCTTAATAATTTTTGTCTCTCTAGTTTTACATTAACATGTATCTTACACCTTACTAATCGATGATCACTTTCTGTGTTAAATTTATTAAGAACATTACAATCTTGAAATATGTATTTCCTGATAGTCAAAATATAATCCAATTCTGCTGTATCTTCATTTGGATGCTTCCATGTCCATTTCCTTTTAACATTTATCTCAAAAAAAGAATTCATAATACAAAGTTTTTCTTTTTCTGCAAACTCCACAAGTCTATGTCCTCTCTCATTTCTATTACCATAACCAAAATTACCTACAGCACTTTCATCTTTCATTTGTTTACCAATTCTAGCATTCAAGTCTTCCATAACAATTTTAAAATGTTGTTTACTCTGATCAAAAGTCTTTTGTACATCCATATAAAAATTTTCTACTACTTCATCACTATGAGAACTTGTTTGGGCATAAATCTGAATTATCTGCAATTGGTATCCAGTATTAAGTTGTATAACTAATCTTGCCACTCTGTCCAATACACCATCAATCTCCACAATATTGTTCTTCCACTTTTTATATACAATGAATCCTACTCCACTTGTGTTTCCAATATTTGTGCCTTTATAATAGAGTATATGTCCACTTTTTAAATCAATTGTCTCTTCACCTTTTCTTCTAACTTCACAAAGTCCAATAATGTCCCATTTAATATAAGAGAGTTCTTCTTCTAATTCTTGCAATCTTCCTTCACTTGAAAGTGATCTGCAGTTGTAAGTACCTAAATAAAAAGTCATCATCAAATGGCAGCCTGGGTCCACTATCAGGGGATTCTTAGTACCCTCCACCTTTTGCCATTAACTGCTGCCTTGGTTGGTGACTTTACAGCCTCCTGGGAATAAGGGCCATGCTTCATTTTTGTCTGTCATAATTGTAAATATGTATTGTAAAAATACTTATCATTTACACAAACATTCATTTTGCAGTATCAGGCACTGAGAAGAAAGACCATGGTGTTTCTTGATCTTAAACTCAGAGGTAAAAAGCCAATAAACTCACCACACTGGATAATGCGTGTTGGTCAGCAGCCCATCCATGTCCGTTTTCTATATGAAGAATCATATAGTAATAACAGCTGCAACGACAAGCATGTATGGAGTGGACATTAGAAATTTGCCCTGCTTGGTTCCTTTAAGGCCTCCAAGAGGAATCGAAGGGTTTCCTTTTAGTTAATAGAAAATTCCTTTCTTCAGCCACAGATATATATATATATATATATATATATATATATCTGTGGCTGAAGACTAGGTCACTATATATATATATATATATATATATATAGTGACCTTCTGAATGGGCACAAGTAATTAAATTATATTCTATCAGTAGTGAATAACTGCATTGTACTAAAAAAATTGAAATAGCCTTAAAATTTTTCTATTAATGGTTTAAAAGCTTATATATAAGTCACTTATGAATTTGGGTTAGCAATTCTTACTAGCATTAATATTATTATTGTATTTAATGAAGTATTTGAAGCAAGGTAGGGGGTGGAGTATCATTGGAATTGTTGTTATATTAGTTAGATTGATGCAAAGTTGTTTTATTTATTTATAAGATAGTGTTGGTGTTTGTTTGAATGGTTTTCTGATTTTTTATTCATTGAAATACATTTAAGTCATAGCCATGTCAATTATATTTAGTCAGGCTAATTTTGGATTTATGTTGCAGTATATGTGCATACATGTATGTCTATATCATTTCCCATTGCATTTTCATATTTTAATTACAATAAACAATATTACATTTACAATAAAACATTTAAATTACAGTAATTATTTTTAATAATCTTGCAAAAATATATTTTCTTAAGTGATTAATGGTTATTTGGATTAATAAATTGTTTGACAATTTAAATAATATTATCAATCATTTTATTTAATAGTTAATTAATGTTCATTTGTTTTAAGTTTGTAAAAAGTTTTTTTTTTTTTTGTTTTATTTGACTTGATTTAATTGTGAAGGTCAAAATGATTTTTTTTTCAAGAAAAGATTTCTTGAATATTTAATTAACTCCTGAGTGCAAAAGGGTGGAGTTGACATTTGGAGGGTGAGAGTGACCTTTTTGATGGAAAAAGGGATTTCTATTTAACTGATAGTCACTAATAAATATTGCTCATTATAATTATTGCCTTAGTGCATTCTGCCTGTAACCAGTATATATCTCTTCCAGAAGTCAAGTCAATTTTAAAACCCCAAAGTGAATTTTAAAAGTCATAGGAGAATTCTAATTACCAGAAAGGCTTCAACTAGAATGACTGGCTAAGGTATAAAGAATAAGGTATATCTCTTCATACCCTTTGTTCAGTTTAAACATTTAATTTATTTTCATCCTAAAAATGTATGTTTATACTATTAAATTTTTTGCTATTCTATTTACTCATATTTATTATTATTAAGAAGAAAGTTAAAGTGGATGAACTCTCTAATCTGCTAACTAAGGTGTGTGAATTCTATAATATTTTATGGACAACCATGCAGAACAATTTAACAAAATTTATAAACTTTCTGCTCCAGATATATTCTGCTTCTATAAAAATCAGATTAAAATAAAAAGATGCATGTACTTTATTATGCTATACTTCAAATTATTTGGGAATGATAACTTTGTCTTTTATCTATGCTTATAAAAATAAAATGTTTTATTTAACAATAAATATGTGACTTATAAAGCATTAATTAATTACTACTAGTCATTGATTGTGTATATGCTTAGGTAGGTGGGAAGGATGTTAATATTGTATATTTCTGTTCTCTTTGATGTATGCATTATAAAACTAAATATTATTGCTTAAGGAATTGCAAATTTTCTATGAAGAATTAATTCGCAATGACTAAAATTAATTCTCAATGATCAAAATTAATTAAATGTATGCTTACAAATTATGGGGAAACAAGTTTTCTTCAGGAATCCTGTTAAAAGTTGCTGCTAAGCTAAATATTTCCGAAAAGAATTAAATAATTATTATAGTACAAAATCTAGCTGAAAATATCTTTTCATATTATTGTCATTATAAAATTTATTATTTACCTGCGATATTAGTAAATTCAATTAGCTTTTTTTTTCTTTGCTAAGAAGATTGGAGATTACTAAAATAAGTTTCAATTCTTAATGTTTTGTTCTACAAAAATTTGTTTTCATGTTTTTATGTTCTTACTCACATGCACTCATCTGAAATAGTCTTCGTTGTCCTCATCTCTGCTAGTGAATTTTTTTTAGTTAACAAGAAAAGATACTCTTATTTTTATTTATTGTTAATGATATATATCATGGATAGTTAGACAAATTTAGTGTTGTATTTTGCTCACATAATTATGCTATTTTATGAACTTCTAGATCGTCATGGAGGAGTGTATTCACAAATTGTGAATATGCTGGTAAATTATTATTATTATTATTATTATTATTATTATTATTATTATTATTATTATTATTATTATTATTATTATTATTATTATTATTATTATTATTATTATTATTATTATTATTATTATTATTATTATTATTATTTAAAAATGACTTTTTCTCTTTTCTGAAGATGAAACATATATTTTCCTGTTGAGTATTTTATAAAAGAGAAGGATTTATCTTATGTATTTTTTTTTATCTCAAAGTGAGAATTATGGCTTTCTGAGTAGCGAGTATACGAAAGAAATATTGTATCAGAGATAGCGAAGTAACCTTGTTCATAATAATTATTACTATTTAAATTTGAAACAACTGAAAGTCTATTCTAAGTTAAAAGTTTATATTTTAATGTATCATTTACTTATCGTATTGTTTGCATATTACATAACTTAGAATTATTTTCCTACTCTTATTTATGCATATGTGTGTTCATCTTGTGCAATTATTTTATTTAAGTAAGAAATATTCAGTTTTATAATTGTTTCTCTCTATTTATTTTCGGATAGTATCATATTCTAAAAGAGTTGAAGGAATGAGTGATTTACCTGTGTGTATTTACCTGCCAATGTATAATATGAAATGTAGAGAAGAGCTACAGAAAAGGAAATTATTCTTGATATATTCTATGATTGTAGAAATGAAAGACTTTTTTCCCTTTAGTACATTTAAGTATTTTACCATGAGTATAGTCTATTTTAGAGTGTATACATATGTATTATGAAGTGATATTTATGAAATCAAGTGATATATTCCTATTGTTCTGGTGATGAGACAAGTTCCACACCAATAGTGTATTTTGGAATTAGATATGTTGTTGTAAATTTATTAACTAAAGAGTTTAATTGCTCCTCATGTGCTAGAATTTCTCTTGAATGTTTAGTTTATATGATCATAAAAACATAGCTCTGTGCAATTCAATTAGAGGCTGGATAAGTAGTTAAATCAGATTCTTTGATGAATATTAAAGTTGATATAAGATTATATATTTGTTGGTTGGTCTCTGACATTGTCCGAAATAAAATGCTTATTTAATAATTCCTAGATAAACTGACAATGTGTAAAAAGTTTGTTTTCTTTTATTATTGCATAAGGTGTGACACATACGCATAATGTAAATAATATCGTGGATATAAAAGTATAATATTGTTAAACTTAAAACAGGGAATATATGTTTTAGAACACATCATACTAATTTGCCACAAGTTAAAAATCATACATCATCGGAATGAGTATGATTTTATTGCTATGCGTGAAAAGTGTAGTTATTTCAAGTCATTATTTAATCAAAGTAATTAAAGCTGTTCTCTTGATAGCCAAATATATTAATTTGCTTTATTCTAACAATTGATAATATATACTCTCAAAAGTGTATATAGTGCCCATATTATAATATATTATTTATTCAGTGTTGCATGTGAAAATGTTGATAGCCCAGATAGTCAGTCAGAATATTAAGGTCTTATTTGTTTGTTAATATGCGTTCATAAGTGTATAAATAATAACTGATGTAACATGTAATAGGGTTAATCCCAAACTTATGTTCATAGATTTATTTGTGAATTTACAGATGAGTGCAGATACTCTTATTGTGAACTGATTACATTTAATAAAATCTTAAATGTAAATAAATGCTTTGTTTATTTATTCAAAATTGTGTCTTGAGTTATTCTTATGTGCATTCGTATTCTAGTTTCCCCATCTCCACATTTCATACATCTATTACAAAATAAGTGCATTATTTTATAGCTCTGATAATAAATCTGCTGAAATCTGATAATATTGTTCCCTTGATCCAAACATTACGTAAAATATTTTACTATTTGATAAACTTATAAAAAGGTTGCTTAGTTAATGTATTATTTAGATGATGATGTGAGATTAAAAGATATCCTATTTCTTTTATTATCTAATTGCTAGCACAGTGAAACACTCTTTAATTTATTCAATTTAGAGTTATACATTACTGGCTAATATATTTTTTTAAATCTAAGGTTCCTAGATTAACATTAGTTTAATTATTTAAATTAGGATGTGTAAATAATGTAGTTATTTAGCATTCTGCTTATCTATTCTGTCAAAGTTATATTGAACTAATATAGAGTATATTTAGATGATGGAAGAGATCAAATTGAAATTACATTTTAGTAGTTTGAACAAATAAACTCTGCTGGCCTTTATCCTTTGGTTAATTAATAAATAAGGTCTATATTTTATTTAATGGTTTATAGTATTTCTTCCTTCATTTATTTATATTCTATAAGTTATGAACTTCCTGTAACCTCCCGCTGAGCTAAGCTGTAAGATAGACATAAGTAAAAGAGTCTCAGTATCAATTCTAAATCAAATAAATTGTTACATTATTCTATTCATTAATAGAGTTGGCACCTTGGGCATTTGCTCATATAATATATATGAGTAGTGTTGTGTATGGTGGTTAAAATATATATATATATATATATATATAGTTAAGCTACTATGTTTTGGTTTATTGTTTAATTCAGGTTTGCTTATTAAATGTCTGTTTAGTTAAGTATGAGAAAATGATATTTTTAAAGCATACTATAAGCAATGAGTTAATTCTAAGTCCCAAATATGCTTTGCTCCCCCTTAGTTTAATCTCATAAACTATATGGATTAATGGGTAAACTAGGTCACTTATAATTACTCCTTTTTAGCGTGATTTAAGTATGCTAATTTACAAACAGGCATATAGTAGTTCTGTAGAATGAAACTGTAGATTTCATATTTGATTAAATTTAATGTTTTATATTTTAGAAATCATTATGAATGTTTTTTATAAAGCACACAGCTGCAGTATATGCCTTGCTACTATATTTTTATTTAAATGGGCTTTGGTATTAAAGACAATCCCCTTATCTTATTTTAGAACTGGAACATGGGAGTCCAGATTGTTTTATAAGCTGCTCCAATCACCTGAACTAAATGTTCATTTTTTTTAAGATAGCAAGTCATATGGTCCACAGACACCGAATACTTGCTACTGAATCCCATGAGTAACTGCACATTCAGGCCATATCTCTTACTTATTTTATGTAGCACCATTGTCTAAGAAGTTACACTACAAATCACCAGTTTCCCCTTCATATTATTTGTTCAGCATTGATCTGACCATAGAGCTAACTTATATTATGCAATCTGCATAAAGATCACATTTATTACTCATTAAGTAATAATAAGGTGTGAGTTGTATTAGTTATCATTCTCATATGATTTAACTATTGCAAAAATCTTGTAGGTATGACATACCATACTTAAGGCATGAATAGACTGTAGAATAAACTGGTAATAAACATCAAATTGTAATAAACTCTTTCAAAGTGCGTAAACGGTGAGTTCTCTCATCACTATAAGACTCCTGTGTGTGTAAATTCCAATGCCCTTTCTATATTTGTATTGTTTATCATATATTTTATAAGTAAATATTTAAAACTTATAAATGTTTAGTGGGTTATTCATAATTCATTACCAAATCTTGTTCAAATCTGCTCTAATATTGTATTAATTATTAATATATGCATTATCTGACCAGTCATAGACCATGGGTGTTTAATTAATTAATTATTTTAGTGATTTATTCCCAAGTCTCTTGCTCCACCCTTTGCTCCTGCTGGCACATGAACAAGAAACTCTGATTGTAGCCTCATATATGTCATTCATAGAATAATAACTCATGGAGTGTTGGTGGAGGAACTGAGGTGCAATCTGATTTGAGGTCTCACCTCTCACTCACCCCTTCATCTAGATTAGCCTTGGTATAATTTTCCAGAACTCTGGATTTTGTTGTGTGAATGTACAAATATGACCATTACAATATATATAATGCAGTCATGCAAGATGTGGTGGCAGTTGAATTTAAAGATTTTGCTGATATTGGAATAATATATATATATATATATAATATATATATATATATATATATATATTTATATATATATATATATATATATGTTAGGTGAATTTATATATATATAAAATAAATCTTTTATTTGATTAAACTTAAAAAATTTATTTTCCTTGAGGCCATATACATTGTTTTTTTTTTTCACTTTCAATAAAAAAATGAAGAGAAATTTTAAATAATAAAAGTGATTACTGATATTAAATATTGATTAAAGTTCTGCAATGTATGACATGGGTAATTAAATATGGCCCTGATAATTACACCTGCATGATGAGTTTTCAGGGGGATATAAAGGAGATGCACATGAATAAAGGGTTTTTTTCTTGTTTCTTTTGGATATTCTACAAGATGCAGAATTATTCTGTAATAGTTGCCAAGATACAGAAGGACAGCAAAAAAACCTACACATTGTTTTTTTCTTGGACATCATTATAATGATTTACAAGAATGAAGTCATCACCTGCCTGAAATATAAGCATCACATCAAAGCTAGAACTTAACATATAGATCACAGAGAAAAGGCTGAGGATCATATTTACTGCCAAAGAAAACTGGACAATCTTATCAGTAAGAATTAACTTTGAACTCATAATATTTATTAAAATAACTTTTGAAAATATTCCTCATATCATATAAACCACAAAAAGTGGAAAATCATGAACTATCAGTATGGTCAATGAATCTTTATAATTATTATATTACATTTTTTATTCAATTAAAATAAATATGCTCTTAATAAAAAAAAAGAAAAAAGATTATTACAACATGCCGTTTGTTTAAGCCTCTTAAAGATATTCTCTAAGTGAACTTCTTTAAAAATTCAGCTGTTAATGCCAATCCACTTTATTGTATTTCAGATTTGTTATTCAGAATATTCAGATATATGTCGATTTAATAGGGATGTGTAAGTGGAGTTCTGGCAAGGTAAAAAATAAATTTAAACTATAAAATATGGCAATGCGAATGAAGGTTATCATCTATTTGTAGTAGGTGAAATTGTTCTTACGTATGTTAAGAAGTAGATAGAAAATGCTAACCACCTTATATAAATGTTGGTGTATTATACCATAATATATGAGTTAGTTCATTATAACTAGGGCCATATTAACTGGAAATATACAACATTTACGCTAAAGCTTAAAGAGTTATCTCCAATAACATAGGTTAGGTGTGAGTGTGGTAGGTAACATATATATATATATATATATATATATATATATATATATATTTTTTTTATTATATATATATATATATATATATATATATATATATATATATATAAACCTAATCATAAGGCCATTCACATCCAAAAAAATGGAACTAAATGTCCATTTGATTAAAAATTCAGCTTTTCTAGCAAAAGCATTGTAGATAATGCTATTTGTATAGGAAATAAGAAGTTAAAAAAATATCACATTTAATTTTAAATGTATAGTGTTGTTTATTAAAACTAGAGAGCTATTCACTTATATTTGAACAATCACAAAGAGTTAATCTATATAACAATTACATGTAAATGTTTAACATTTCAAATTATTATTTATTAAATATATTTTAAAATCTTAATTTTTAGTAAAGGTCTTATTAAAAATAATATTTTGAAATAAATTATTACGTAAATTTAATATTCATATTTTTATAATAAAAATGAAATACTTTATTACTTCTAATAATTTATTCTACACTTACTCTATTGTAATAATTTATTTCAAAATATTGTTTTTAATAAGGCCTTTACTAAAGATTTAGTGCTGCTTTTTTATTTATAAACATCACAATTACTGTTAACCAGATATCTCCTATGTGTAATGCCATAAAGTTGAACATGAAATAGTAACTTATGGTTAAATAATTGCCCAAGCTGGCAAAGGCTCAATAGTTAGCCTGGTCTAAAGAAGACCCATTTTCAAATCCAGTCACAAGATGGAATGTTGATATGTTGTACTGATTTGTTTATTCCCATCAATGATGATGATGGATGGTTATTTCTCTTCATATTTACTTATACTTACTTTTATTTTATAATGCTGTTTGACATATGATTGATGGATAATTATCTTTGTAGTTGTGCTTATGAGTTAGATGGTTGATCTCACTATGCTTACAGAGATACTCTAATCTCATTTTATTCTTAAATAAATATCATACTTAAATACACTTTGTAAACTATTTATATTAAATATTTGATTTTAAATGGACTGGGGTTGATGATTTATCCCATCACCCCAATTCAATTCTACTTTCATTTCCTTCCATTCTCTTTGATTTTCTAACTTCCCATCCCGTTACTTTTCCTTTCATCACTTCTTCACCCACCCCATCCTGTTACAAATGGCGCCCAACATAGGGCTGATGATGATCACATACTCATGATCATCACTTCACAATTATTAATTTGATTTCAAACCATGATTGAGAAAGAAAAAAAATGCATTTCATACAGAATTTTAAAAATTACTCTGAAATATGTGACAAGAGTATTGATGATGATTATAAATTATAAAATAGTAATTTTCATGTATGTTTGAAGAGGTTCATGTTTAGAGTTAAATAGAGAATCGATGATTTTGAAGATTGGATTTGGTGTTTGATTGTTGAAGTTTGTTTAGCTATATTTTCAGTTTTGATGATGGCTGGAGATTTTTGTCATTGGCTTGAGAATATAATGTTTTCATGTAACTCTGAGGGTGTTGTATCTCCACTATTTGCTCCAACCTATTTTTTATATTTCATATTGTTTGTGATAAGGCAGTTAACATAGTCCTGCCATGATTCCAGCCTCTAAGTCTTCAAAGAAAAGGAGCAAGGCATGGGTTGTATTTCCCAGTTCATAAGACTCAATAGAAGCAGGCATAATTTTGTATTTTCCAGATCCTTGATGAAAGAGGGCTTTCCAATGATTTTGCATTTATCTTTATCATAGGTTGTAGTAGCTTATAGTGTCTCATTTGAGGTAGCACTTTTGGTGTTCATGGTGCATTGTGTACTTACAGTCCGATGGCTGAAATCTTTATCTATCTTAAAATTGCAAATCACTATTCATTCTGTTGACTGTCAGGTGTCTGTCAGATCTCTGAAAAAATTGATGAGTACATAGATTTAGATATGAACTTTATTTTCATTATATATGTAATTATGTAAATATTGTTAAAAAGATGTTTCATTTCTATTTTCCTTTTCTCTCAGACAAGGGCAATGTAACCAGTTGAGTTACATCACACACACTAATATAGTGTATGTGCATATGTATACCTAAAATAAAGGAAAAGTAGAAATAAATACAGAATAAATTATAGTAGATATTTTCTACCTTAACCGAAATAGAAATAAATAAATAATAACTCTGATTTAAAATATTGTTTTATAAATTAAACTTTTAAAAGATCTGAATAAATATTATTATTATTATTATTATTTATTATTATTATTATTATTATTATTATTATTATTATTATTATTATTATTATTATTATTATTATTATTTTGAAATGTAAAAACACCATACTTATTTTTGGAATTTTTTAATTAATTAAACAAATTTTTTATCTATTAAAAATCCCCTAAGTAAAAACATGTATATAGATTCCAAGGGATTAGAGAGATAAAAATAAAATTCTGTTTTTAATCAAGGTGTTGTTATAACACCTCAGATGATTTTATAAAAAGAGCTGATAAAAAATATCAGCCAGTCTGGGTAATGATTTTTAAGAGAGCAGTCTGCAAAGTTGGTTATAATATTTTATTACAGCTTGTTGAACTTTGCAGCAATTGGTTTTAGCTGACTGTAGAGTTAGTAGTCCATCTACCATGAATTAATATAGCTGAAGACAGGACAGCAGATCTCAGAGCTGCTAAAATTTTCCTTCACAGGAGTTTTGATTTATTTGAAGCTGGGTCACTTCTAAATCAATAGCCTGAAAAAAAATGAGGACAAAATAGCTAGCAGAGTTATACAAAGCTCCTATGAAGATCTAAGGACAGTCCACTGCCTTATAGTTTACTGAAGAGGGTCACTTCAAATGGATCAACTAGCTGCTTAAATGTGTTCTAGAAGACAGCTTGACAATTGATTGGACTACAAAAGGAATCTCATGTTATGCCAACAAATTACCAGAATTATATACTTTTACCTGAAGATGAAAATTTCCTGGAATGGCCAAAAAACAGCTTGCCCAAGAGAGCAGCTGAAGCTGAATAAAGAAGTAGTTATACATGCTGCTGTGTCTACATATGCGAAGAGAAGCACAGATAAACTTGCATACAAAAGTGAGTTCTTTTTCAATAATTTATTTGATGGATGTTTTAAATCTATATTTTAAAATTGAAAGACATTTATAATTAGTTAAGAGATAAACTGATAAAAAGCTTTCTAATCTCTCAAAAATTGACTATACTTTTTTAAAAAAAAAATTGAGAAAGCTGTAATAGAATTTGATAAAGTGATTTTTTTTGATATTGATTAAATATGTAAATTGTATGTATATTCAAAAAGGAATTATTAATTATAAAAGTTATTTATTTTTAATAATCTGTGCAATTCTATATATGTGTTTTGGTGAACCTGCTATGTAAATGTATTTCATTTAACTGAAACTTTAATCATTTATTATATTTATATATAATTTAAGATTTTGATAATTATTTTGCAGCAAGTCAAATAAGTTATTTCACGCATGCACACACATGTATCTGTGCGTATGTTATCAGTTATAACACATACATAAATTTTAATCATTTTTTGTTATTATTGAATGTCAATTCAAATAGATTAATTGTGTATTATAAATCATGCATTTGTGTGCCTATTTATGTAAACCATAGTAACAACTTGGATTGTAAATTTTAATTTTGTAAATCAATGTAACAATTTAAATTTTGAATATGAATTATGTAAATTAATGTGAAAACTTGAATTTTGTAGTAATTTTATAAATTACAGAGTGATGACTGTATTATTGTGTACTTTTCAAAATCAGAACTCTTGTAAGACCTTAAATTTATTTTTTTGTTATTCATAAACTTGTATTTATCACATGATCACATTTCCTATACTAGCACATTAATTGCTGATAAACAGAGCAAAACTCTCCATACAGTATTGCCACCTGTGCTAAACAGAGTAATCAATGGATGCCAGAAGGCTTGTGCATAAAATCCCCATCTAATGCCTACTCATCCAATATCTCCAGACTAGTTTCTGGCTTGTGGCCTTCGTCAGTGAGGAGCTTTGGATCTGAGAGCACTGCATCTAGATCTTAGGATCTAATGCAACCCTCTAGCAACCACCTTTTATCTCTACTTAACTACAAAACTATGAGAATGAAATTGAAAACACAAAAAATATTTTCAATCTAAGCTCAATAGCTTATATAGTCATATGGGTCTGAACTCAGTTCAGCACCCATACATTTTGGTGTCTTTGGCTCTTTTACAACCATAGCCACCACTATCCTATTAGGCAGGATTGGTGTCAAACCATTAAGCATCACATGATCACATTTCCTGTACTAGCACATTAATTGTTGATAAACAGAGCAAAACTCTCCATACAGTATTGCCACCTGTGCTAAACAGAGTAATCAATGGATGCCAGAAGGCTTGTGCATAAAATCCCTATCTAATGCCTACTCATCCAATATCCCCAGACTAGTTTCTGGCTTGTGGCAATACTTTATGGAGAGTTTTGCTCTGTTTATCAACAATTAATGTGCTAGTATAGGAAATGTGATCATGTGATGCTTAATGGTTTAACACCAATCTTGCCTAATAGGATAGTGGTGGCTATGGTTGTAAAAGAGCCAAAGACACCAAAATCTATGAGTGCTGAACTGAGTTCAGACCCATATGATTATATAAGCTATTGAGCTTAGATTGAAAATATTTTTTGTGTTTTTGATTTCATTCTCATAGTTTTGTAGTTAAATAGAGATAAAAGATGGTTGCTAGAGGGTTGCATTAGATCCTAAGATCTAGATGCAGTGCTCTCAGATCCAAAGCTCCTCACGGATGAAGGCCACAAGCCAGAAACTAGTCTGGGGATATTGGATGAGTAGGCATTAGATAGGGATTTTATGCACAAGCCTTCTGGCATCCATTGATTACTCTGTTTAGCACAGGTGGCAATACTGTATGGAGAGTTTTGCTCTGTTTATCAACAATTAATGTGCTAGTATAGGAAATGTGATCATGTGATGCTTAATGGTTTAACACCAATCCTGCCTAATAGGATAGTGGTGGCTATGGTTGTAAAAGAGCCAAAGACACCAAAATCTATGGGTGCTGAACTGAGTTCAGACCCATATGACTATATAAGCTATTGAGCTTAGATTGAAAATATTTTTTGTGTTTTCAATTTCATTCTCATAGTTTTGTAGTTAAGTAGAAATAAAAGGTGGTTGCTAGAGGGTTGCATTAATCCTAAGATCTAGATGCAGTGCTCTCAGATCCAAAGCTTCTCACTGACGAAGGCCACAAGCCAGAAACTAGTCTGGGGATATTGGATGAGTAGGCATTATATAGGGATTTTATGCACAAGCCTTCTGGCATCCATTGATTACTCTGTTTAGCACAGGTGGCAATACTGTATGGAGAGTTTTGCTCTGTTTATGAACTTGTATTTAATTGTTAAAAATTGTATTCCATCATCTCTTGTTCACATACAGTAATAGAGCCCATGTTCTCTGAACTAGATTTCGGACATGGATAAATGGGGATGCATATTTGGTGCTTTGGGGCATCCAGAGATGATCAATCATCATCCTGGTTGGCACAAAAGAGGATACTCTTTAAAGCTCATGCACTATTATTTTTTATTTTACCTTAGTCTTATTAAAAATTTAAGTATATAGTTGGCCAGTACAAGTGGCCTGAGCATTGATGATGATCAGCATGTTTTAAATGTCCCAGCATTATTGTTTTGATTTCTAATTATTGTGTATTTTTAATGGATGGGCATTAAGCTGGTGCATCCAAGTTATGTTTAAATAATTGCCCAAGGTGACAAAGGCTCAATGGTTAGCCTGTCTACAGAAGACCTTTTTCCAATCCAGTCATAATGTTGACTGTTGATTAATATTTTTTATTGTTCAAATCCAGCCACAAGATGGACTGTTGATTTTATCCTGATTTACTCATACTGATACTTACTTTATAATGCTGGTTGAATTTATAATTATATTTTAGTTGCTCTTCTGAGTTAGCTGGCTGATCTTTCAGTGATCTCACAGAGATTATCTAATCTCATGCTCTTATAAATATATACTTTATAAATTTGATATTTGTATTTCATTAAATTGACAGTGGTAATGATGATTATTCCATCACCCAGTTCAAACATGTTTTTCACCAATCTTTGATACCCCCATCCCATTATAAATGGCACAGGTAACTACAATAGGAAGGTGTGCTGGTGAATGAATAAGTAATAATAAATGGTGTTATGTGGAAGAATAAGATGTGTTATTGATGAAAGGATGGATAGCTAATTAGCTAGATAGTGATAGTTAGATAAGTAGATTGATAGATGTATGGATAGATAGATAGATAGATAGATAGATAGATAGATAGATAGATAGATAGATAGATAGATAGATAGATAGATAGATAGATAGATAGATAGATAGATAGATAGATAGATAGATAGATAGATAGATAGATAGATAGATAGATAGATAGATAGATAGATAGATAGATAGATAGATAGATAGATAGATAGATAGATAGATAGATAGATAGATAGATAGATAGATAGATAGACAGACAGACAGACAGACAGACAGACAGACAGACAGACAGACAGACAGACAGACAGACAGACAGCAGATGGTCTTGTATGTAGACAAATATATAAGTAGCTATATAAATAGACAGACAGATAAACTGACATTTAGTAAAAGAGTAATACCCATTCAATTTATAAGATTTTTAAATTATATTTATTTGTCTTTTGCTAATCTTTTTTAATGATTATTTTTAGATGGACAGGACATTTTTCTCCACTTGCAGTTAATGGATTCAATCTTCGAGATATTAATACAATTGGTAAGATATTAAATCTTTTAATATTCAACAAGATTTTATTGACATTTTAGAAATGTTTACAAATTGTATTACTAGTAAAAAATATAAAATCAAAATTCTGAAAACCAGTCATTTGAAGCTAATTTTTTTTTCTCAGTGATGGACGTTTATTCATAAAAAAACAGATACAAATACAGTTAGAAAAAGGTTTACAAGGGAGTGATTATATATAAAATTGAAATTTCAGAAGCAACATGGTAAGAGGGGAAGGATACATGTGAAAAGGAAATGGGAAGAGGAAAGGGGAAACAATGTATAGTCCTGGCCAGTCTGAGATGCATGACTTCATTGAGCAAGCATTGCATGGGTGACAAACATTGGAATGATTGAGTCCTATGACAGAGGCTGAGAGGATGGTAGTTGGAGGATTGACCAAGTGTCTGTGGGGAGTGGAGAAGAGGCTAGTTTGGTATTTCTGGTTTTGAGGGAGGAAATTAGGCCCAATAGCTTTTAATTCACTGAAGAAGCTAAATTTTATTTACATAAACAAACATAAAAGACATGCAGAATAGGTAGTTATTTGATAAATCCAACTGTCCAGAAAATTATTGTCTGGTTACTTTATTTAAAATAGACAAAATATATGGATTATTTGTTTTCCTTTAATAATAGAGACATTGAAAACATCTGAAGTATTATTTCTAAAGGGAATATGACTGTAGATCATTGCTAAAAGAGAACATATGTTCATGTTTCTAACCATATTTATTATAAAAATACTTTGTAAATTAATAGTTCTGAGATTTGTTTACACTTGTGTTAAGTGTTGTTTTCAAGGCTTGTTGTAACTATCTTTGTATATTTATTCACCCATAAGTTAATTGATAAAATTGTAATTCAATCATTTTAAAATTAATAAAAATGTATTTAATCCTTGGCCACTTTAAATTCCTTTATATCTTCTAATCAGAATCTAATCACATTTTCTTTATTTCATAATGCAAAAAGAGAATGAATAATGTGTGATTTGCCATTAATAACAGAAAACTTTACTCAAATGGTATATAATATTCTAGAATATTTAAAAATTTCATATGCCTATATAAAATCCAAATAAAATTATTGCTATAGTCTTAAAAATTTCATATGCCTATATAAAATACAAATAAAATTATTGCTATAGTCATATTATGGCATTTTCCACCATCTTGAGTAATATGTAAAAACTATAAATACTCATTATAAATAAATTTTATATAAGTTCAAAATAATTTTAACAATAATATATATATATATATTGTAACAGTAGCTGGGTTGGAATACGGATGCTAAAGTAAGTAAAGGGTAATAATAATTATGAAGAGTGTTAATTGAGAGTGTTGTTATGAATTAAATAGGTAGATGCAGAAAAATTTATAAATAGTCATTCGAACCCTGTTACAAAAGAGTATGAATGGAATACGTTAATCAGTTAAAGGGCATGAATGTATATATATATATTTGTTGTACATGTTATTGTGATATGTGTAGAATTGCTAACAGATTTATATGTGAGGATGTAGAGAAGTGATTATGTGCAGAGTTTTTGCCTGTTTTAACAGTTATACACAAGCATAAGAGGAGATAGTCATGTGGAGATAGTCATGTGATATATATATATATATATATATATATATATATATTGGTGGATTTATACCGGTACAATATATTGTTGTTTATTGATGTTGTAAGCTATAGATTTAAATAATGTCAGTATTAGCACATGTTTCTTACTGAAAACCCATTAAACATATAAGGCTGGAGAGTAATAAATAGAATTGAAAGTTGTGCTGCAGGCAGTTTCAGTTAAAGAATCTGTCCACCAGAATTCTAAGAACTGATCAAGTTAGTATTTTAGAACAATGAAAACTAAAAGCATTTTTGAGATCTGGTCATCGGCACATGTATAGATAAAAAAAAGTGAGGTAAAAGAACATTAAAGAAAAGAACTACATTTTTTCTCAGTGAATTAGTCAGTGATTAAAAAAAGATACAGTAAAAAAAAAGGAAGTGGCAAAATAGAACATATTAACATTATTATTTAATTAATAATAATTTATTAGTGTACTCTATCGAAATGCAGGGGTAAATATAATCATACTTAGACTGGCTCAGTAGACAGCTATTGTGGGACTCACCTGAACTTTATTTTTAGAGATTTGCTGTTTTTTCAATCAAGTGTAATGGCTATGGAACTCTAAACATATAGAACCTCTCACAAGCAAGTTAAAAATCATCTACTTAATCTCTAAGATGGATTATTTTGTGTAAAGATATTTTGGAGCCTGTCATCATTCAGATCAACGACTCTCGCTAAAACCAGCATCTTTTCAAGAATGTAAGCTTATAGATCATAGCCTTGACCACATGACCTTTTCTCAATATATGTTCAATGAACATTTAGTAATAGATTAAGAAACATGTTATTGCAATTTGAAGAAAGTCATAAATAATTTCTTAAATCATTTAATAAACAACTCTCATGTGTAATTGCACTCTTTCATTAATGTATATTAATCTTATATATATATATATATATATATATATATATATGTGTGTGTGTGTGTATCGGAATGAATGTTGTATGCTTAAGATATTGAGACATGTAAATGTATTAATAAATCTTAGAATTTAATTATAACTTGTATATTATTTGCATTCTGGGATTCTGATAACTTCTGGGCTATTGTAATAAGATTTGTAGGCAGATAGAAATTATAATGAGATATATATGATGTCTCTTTATAATATGACCTTAGCTTTGTTCTCCCAATAGACATTGTTCCCCAGACCTTGAGATTGAGCTAGTGTGGATAAGATACCCATAGTGTCTACTGGAACCTTTTTTTTTGTTTTCGAGAGGTATAATTCTTATTAATAGATAAGACTGGTGCTTGAGATGGTATTTGGTCCATGCTCATAAATATACCCATTCAAAGCTTAGGGCAATAACTTGTACATACTCAATTTTTAGAATAAGATTATGAGTAGAATGTTAAAATGGCATCCCAATAAATGGGGCTGCGAATAGTGGAGAATGGGCATTAAAATTGCATCCTAACATAATTTAAAAAGGGCTTCCCAATGGAAAATTAGAGAACATTTTTTTATTTAAAAAAAAAGAGAGAGAGAAAACATAAAGAGTAAAACATATATTTGGAAATATAGTTAAATATTGACATGTTTTGCGATGTATGGGGTATACTTGTATAAAATTTCTCAAGTAGTCGAACGGAAAATATTGATAGTTGGTGATGTCTTTTTCATGATATATATATAAAGTCACATAATTTATAAAATGGGGGCTTAAAAACTTTATCAATATTTGGGATATTATAAAACAATATTTTTCCAGAAGGGTAGTAATGAAGGAAGAAAGGCCTATCAGGTGAGTCATGCAGTGTACCACTGAGAGCCAAGGTGACAAACCTGGCAAGTTTTAGCTGTAATAGTAATATATAGATGAAAAAGAGGGCAATGGAACTGATGATAAGAGTATATGGAGGGGAAAAAGAGGAGATATCCATGAGCACCTCAGGAGCCTTCAAAGATTCTATAAGTACTATGAGATAGCAGATAACCACCAAGTGATCATAGCATACCACCACCTAAAGAAACATGCAGAGACATGGTGAAATTCACTGAGTCATCAACCTCAAACATTTTTGGAGTATAAAGAAGCATTAGCCAATATATTCTGGAATGACAAAATACAAGAAAGGGTAAAAGCTCAAGTAGTAAAGCAGAAGATCCAAGAAGGTAATGGAGAAGCATATGTACACTTTTTGGCAGCAGCTGGCCAAATTTAGGACTCTAAAGGCATGTAAATTATCAGAGGCAAACATTGTAGAAATGGCATGCGAAAATTACCCAATGAAATTAGGTGGATGCTGAGAAAAAGAGAAAGATCAGTGATGATGATTGATAAAATGTTGAGCCAACTAGAAATAGATACAGAAAGAAGACAGATAGAAGAGCATAAGATTAAGTCTAAAGGAGACACAGATGCTAATAAGCAAGAGGCAAAAAAAATTAGAAAATTTAATATGTTCTTGGGAAGACTGGGTTCCAAAATATGAATGCCAGACATGCCTTATCATCTTTATAAAGGTAGGTTTAATAGATGTTGAAGCCGTTGTGGATTCAGGCAAATAGGTATCAGTAGTAGCAGAGAAATTATACCACCAAATTAGAAGAGAATAACCAGATATATTGATTCTCCCTCTAAAAACAGTTTACATAGCAATGGCAGACAACCAGAGAGCTAAAGTAGAGCCAAAGCAGATATGGATAAATCTAAAAATTAATGGAAGGAGCTATCTACATGTATTCCTTGTAATAACAGGTTTAGTTCAAGAGGCCTTGTTGAGATCAGATTTTCTAAATAAATACAAATATAACCTTGACTATGAGAGGGGTCAGGTCACATGTGAGGGTAAAGTGGTACATTTTTTGCAGAGGAGCCTCAATGGTCAATAGGAATGCTACATCTAGAGGAGCATGTCCTGAAGAAACTCAAAGATAACCAAGATTGATGAAATGAAAATAGAAGGAAAATTGAAAATTTTCTAGTTCATTACAATGAACATTGACCAAGTATCATCAAGTCTTTTTAGACAAGCCAGGAGTTATCCAAGAGTTTGAGCAGAGAATTAAGGTGAGAGACAGTCAGACATTCAAAGCTAGGTCATACCCCATTTTGCTCCAATACCAAAAGGAAGTGAAAGAGCAAATAGATCAAATGCTAGAGTGGGGAAATATATCAAAATGCTTATCGGCATATTGCAACCTGATGGTGGTAGTTAAAAAGAAAGATGGGTCTGTTAGATTGTGTCTTGATGCTTGACAGTTAAATAAAGTGACTGTACTGGACTACAATGTACCACCTCCCATGCAACAATTACTAAGGAAGTTCCAAGGGAAGAAGGTATTTTTCACCTCCGATTTAACCACCAGTTATTGGATAATTAAGTTGCATCCAGAAGACTGCCAATACACATCATTCAGATATGAGGGTGATTCATATCAGTTTAACAGTATGCCTTTCAGCCTAGTAAACAGTGGGGTGAAGTTACTCACTTTCTTGGATCAGGTGCTATCCTCAGTGATAATGGACATGGTCAAGATTTACATGGATGATCTTCTTATAGCCTTGACTGATATTAAAGAACACATATGGGAAGTATGACTATTTCTAAAGGAATGTGAAAAAGGGTATAAAAATAAATATCAAGGAGAGCACACTGTGTCAGAAAGAAGTGGTCTTTCTTGGGCATGTGGTAGGAGCTCAGGGACTCCAACCACACCCAGATAAGATCTTGGCCCTCCATGACTTTTCAATGCCTAGATTGAAAAAGCAGGTCTGATCATTTCTGGATGTGTGTACATTCTACAACCACTTTCAGGAACAGTTTGTGGAATGGATGGAGCCATTGGTGAAGTTATTAAAAAGGGTAGTGAGAGGAAGTGAATGGAAGAACAGGAGCTAGGCTTCCAGAGAGTGAAGACAGGTTTCTTGGAACATATTATGCTAGCCTTTCCTGACTTTTCAAAGCCATTCATAGTCCAGATGGACAGCAGTGGATATGGCCTTGGAGTGACCTTGGCTCAAGAGCAAGATAAAAGCATGGGTGAACTATATTATCTGAGCAGGCTACTAAAGGTCCTGAGATACATTATATAACCAATAAGGAAGAGGCATTGTCCATTGTATGGGCTTTTCAAAAGTTTTGCATGCTGTTACTGGGCTCAGAGGTCTTTGTGATTACTGACCATAAATCTGAAATATATCAACCACAGCCACCTCACAAACAGCAGATTGGTATGTTGGAACCTGTTTCTCCAAGAATACAACTAGACGGTGAGGTATTGCAAAGGGTCCAAAAACACAGTAGCTGATGCCTTCAGTCGCAATCCAGTGGACATGTGATCACATCATCTAGGTACTGAGAATTTGTATATAGCAAACATAGGATTGAGAACAGATGAAAAACTTGAAAGCAATTTGAGGCACCTGGAGTATCCTCAGAGAGAGGACCAACAACTCTGGCAGTCATCGACCAATTTGAAGGTAAAGAAGCTAAATTAGTTGGAAGTTGAGTCAAGCAGAATATTCAGAAATTTAAACTGGAGCAAGGTGTGCCACAATATAGAGTTAAGGAAATCCAGCAGAGTGGAGACCAGTCATTCTGCAGCATATGATGACCACAGTGGTGACACACTTGCACTGCAGGTCTGATCACTATGGGATAATGAAGACTGGAACATGGGTTAGGAGATGGTTTTACTGACCAGGCATACATAGCAGTGTTGCTGCCATTACCAGGCAATGTGAAATTTGCCAGAGGGTTAAGCCTGCAAATAGGAATATACAACTCCAAAGTTGTCCATCATCCCCAAAGAGCCTAAGAAAATGGTTGCAGTTGATTTTATGACCCACTGCTGGCCTTCAATAAAAAGTAATACCTCTTGATTTATTCTCCAAACTAGTTAGTGTCCGCATATCCCATCTTGCAAGCCAATGTGAGGAACACCATGTGTCCTGGAAAAAGAACACATTCCTTCGGTGGGAAAACCACCATCATATCCGATCATGGGACTCCATTTGTCTTGAAGGAGTAGGTGAGATGGACTGAATGATTGAAAATAGAACATGTTTTAACTTTGATCCAAAACCCTCAGTCCAATTCCTGTGAAAGAATGATGCGAAGAGAGGTTGTTCCATACTTATGTCCAAATAGACCATAGGAAGTGGATCAAACAACTATTGGACATTTTAAACTATATGAACTGGGCAGTGAATGAATCTACTGGGTTCACTCCAATACATTTGCATTTTGGGAAACATGCTCCCAGATTGTTTGAAACTGAGTTTCCAGGAACGGATGAACCTCCCATTGATATAGAAAATGATCGACAGCAAGCATACTGCTTGATGGTTCACAGAAGCATACAATGAAAAGATGGTTTCAAAAGTTCCTCTCATTCCATTAAGGTGGGAAACCAAGTAATGGTGAAGACCCCCATGTAAGCGAACCCAAAAAGTTTATTTGTAAAAAGTTTTGCAATCTATATGAGGGCCCATTTATGATAATGAAGAGTCAAAGGAAACATGCATTTTGGGTGGATACTGGATGGAAAGTAAGGGGATCATACAATGCTCAGTCACTTAAGCTTTTTGCAAACCCAGAGAGGGATAAAGGATAAAAAAGAGGTGTTTAAAAAGCCATTCAAATACATAAAGTGTATTTGAAGGCTATTGTACCAGGAGATATGTAACAATAGCTGGGTTTGAATATGGGTGCTAAAGTAAGTAAAGGGTAATAATAATTATAAAGAGTGTTAATTGCAAGTGTTTTACAAATTAAATAGGTAGATGCGGGAAAATTTATATATAGTCATTCGAACCCTGTTGCAAAAGAGTATAAAATGAATGGAATATGTTAATCAGTTAAAGGCATGAATGTGTATATATATATATATATATATATATATATACACATATATATATATATATATATATATATATATTTTATGTATGTTGTACATGTTATTGTGATGTGTGTAGAATTAATAACAGATTTATATGTGAGGATATAGAGAAGTGATTATGTGCAGAGGTGTTATTTTTTTTATTTGTGTTTTATATATATATATATACTTTGTTGTTTATCGATGTCGTAACCTATAGATTTAAATAATGTCAGTAGTAGCACATATTTCTTAATGAAAACCCATTAAACATATAAGGCTGGAGAGTAATAAATAGAATTGAAAGTTGTGCTGAGGGTGGTTTCAGTCACTTTGTCCACTGGAATTTTAAGAACTGGTCAAGTTAGTATTTTAGAACAATGAAAGCTAAAAGCATTCTTGAGATCTTATCATCAGTGCATGAATAGATAAAAGATAGGTGAGGTGAAAGAACATTAATGAAAAGAACTATATATTTTTTCAGTGATTTTGTCGGTGATTAAAAAAGATACAGTAATAAGAAATAATGGGAAAGTAAAATTTATTAACGTTATTTAATAAATGAAAATTTATTAGCATACTCCATCTAAATGCAGTGGTAATCATAATCATACCAGTTTATTAGACTGGCTCAGTGGACATCTATTGTGGGACTCACCTGAACTTTATTTATGGAGATTTGCCTTTTATTCAATCAAGTGTAATGGCCATAGAACTTCAAGCAACTAAAACCTCTCACAAGCAAGTTAAAAATCATCTACTTAACCTCTAAGATGGATTATTTTGTGTAGACATATTTCAGAGCCTGTCATCATCATTCAGATCAATGACTTTTGCTAAAACCAGCATCTTTTCAAAACTGTAAGCTTACAGCTCATTAGCCTTGACCACATGAACATTCACTCTTAACAGAGGTAACCTTGACCTTTTCTCAATATATGTTCAATAAACATTTAGTAATAGATTAAGAAACATGTTATTCCAATTTAAAGAAAGTAATAAATAACTTTTTAAATCATTTATTAAACAACTCTGATGTAAAACCAGCATCCTTTCAAAACTGTAAGCTTACAGATCATTAGCCTTGACCACATGAACATTCACTCTTAACAGAGGTAACATTGACCTTTTCTCAATATATTTTCAATGAACATTTAGTAATAGAATTAAGAAACATGTTATTCCAATTTAAAGAAAGCAATAAATAATTTCTTAAATCATTTATTAAACAACTCTGACATGTAATTGCACTCTTTTGTTAATATGTATATTAATATATATATATTATAACGATTGGAATGCAAGTGAAGATCGAATCTAACCGCAAACTTCGATATCTGCTCTACAGAGCGCCATCTAGGCATTTAAACCGAGAAAAATTAATAGAGTAGGCAGATACGTGCTATTAAGATTCCACTTTATTTAAATATTCAGATCATTAGCCCAAGTCACTAGCTCAGTGAGTAGCAGAGATAATAAAATATAAATTTTATATCTTAAATATAAAAGAATAAAAGCCACTGCCAGAAATTAACACATAAAAAATATTTATTTACGCACATATAAAATCATTCTAAATTCGAGGAATAGGTTTAACATTTTTAGATTTTTATATTACTCTTTAATTGTACATTTACATAAATTTCAATGAGTTTAATATTTTATTTAGATGGTCAAGTATGAATAAACTACATAGATTTGCATTTGAAAAGAAAATATTCTTCCCTGATTTAACCTTAGGCAACAAATTTCGCAATCAAACTGGCACCAATTCATCTGATACATTCATGTATTCAATGTAGCATGATACGACAACACAAAATACTATACTGCCAGGAATGTCCATCTGATCAGTAAGTAGAATTAGAGAAGACATTATCTCTCCACCAACAGGAATGTGACATCTGTTGGCGAGTAGAACAATAAACATAAAACTCCATAGGAATGGACTGCGGTCCTTTGCCATTTTACAAATCCATCCATAGGCAAACAGAAGGTGTGTGGCATATATCTACAATCCTGCCCGTAGCGAATCTCATACTATATCTACAATTACACAAATATATCCAATCCATTCAACCAATTCAACTACGAAATGAATAACCTAAGATTACCCTCCCTTAATATAACTTACATACTATATAGCCATTCACGCCTGACTTAAATTTAACATTTAGATACGTTCGCACAGATTTGTTTAAAAATGTTGGGTATAGATCGATTACATAGATTCCACGGTCAAAAACATTTCAAAATAAACATAAACGATCAAAATACAAAATTATTGATACCGACAATCGCAGAGGGAAATTTATAAGTAACCCAATAGTATTCACCATAAGATACTTGCGTTGTCACCAATAACTTAAAAGACATCCGAATAAATACCTTTTAGATACCGTACGGTATCATTATTTATCGAATGTCTATATATTTTGATCAAATATGAAAACCAAAATATAATTAACCGCAAACGAATCCATGCAAGCGTCTATAAACAACTTAAATTTCATGCGTTTAAATAATCTTTACAATAAGAAAAAAAAATGGAAATGATGTTTATCAATCGGAAAACATATAAAATTAAACATTATTAATTTGATTTAAAAACTTACAAGTCAGATAAGAGTCCGTTTTAACATTTAAGTTGGCTTGTTTATCAATTTGTAAAACTTGACGAAAGTTCTTAATTGATTTTAAAAATTGTTCATTTCATATAGCTTATTGTAGAAGAGTCCAGGTTCCTGTTTTTAATTCCCGCGATGCCTCCATTGGAAGATAATGTTCTGGAGATGGCAATAGCTGGTTCAAGGTATCACAGTCTTTCAGTCTTTCTTTTTTTTTTAAATAGAGAGTGTGGTATGTGCGTCCTACCACGTCTCTCAAACAAAAATGCTGGAACTGTCAAAAAAAACTATTTCCCTTTTTATATTATCCACACGGATTCAATCAACAAAACGTCACTAATCCATCACTTTTGTTAGGGTCCGAGCCAAGGCTTAGTGCTTCCATTGGTCAAGCTAATTTCTCTTTATTTTCTTATCTATCTTTCATCAGATCATTTTAATTATACAAGAGCCGATGGCTAGCTTGCTTTTCAAACAATTTATAAACAATCATTTCCATTTACAGATTGCATTAATTAATACCTGTTTTTATTTTTAAATCTTGTACTTTTTTTTTTTTTAAAAAAAAGTACGTTCAAATACTTATTTATTTGTTTTTTAAAAAAAAATATTTTTAAAGTTTGGCATCTGTGCGAATGTATATATGTTTAACAAACATTTTAATTTTAGCGTTTAGTTTTTTACTTTTATTTGCGAACTTTTAAGTTTTTATTTTAAATTAATGTAACGACATATTTATATATTGTTACAATATATATATATATATATATATATTGGAATGAATGAGTTGTATTCTTAAGATATTGAGATATGTATGTGTGTTAATAAATCTTAGAATTTAATTATAACTAGTGTATTATTTGCATTCTGGGATTCTGATAACTTCTGGGCTATTGTAATAGGATTTGTAGGCAGATAGAAATTATAATGATATATATATTGTGACCTTCTGGTTTGGCACCAGAAATAGTCATTATAGTAGTGTGGTAGTATATCAGTAATATCTGATATTATCCTCTTTAAAAAAATGAAATAACATGAAGTTTTTTTAAAAATTTTATTTTGACTTAAAACTGTAATTAAAAGTAAGTTTAGGTGTAATTAAAAAGATTTTTTTAAATGTTTAGAATCTTATTTTAGGGTATAATCAATGATAGAATAGGGGATAGTTTATTATATGCATAATCAGTACAGTTTAAGTTGATACTTACTTGTTTTATTTGTTCATAAAGCAATATTCAGATTTGTTAGAATAGTTTTCTAGTTCATTTGTTTTATACATTTTAATTTATAGCATGAACAGTAAAATATGTTTCACTCATCATCATTCACATTGTCATTTCAGTGTAATACCTGTAGCATATTACTACTGAATATTCATGCATTATCCAACTTCATTTTTCATTCATATGTTTCATTAAATCATTAAATATCCCACATCACATTCAGATATTTAATTTTATAAATAACAGTATTTAAAAAAAAACTAGCTTAATTACATTTTAAATAAATCAATGAATTATAGACTGGTGGATTATTAATGACAAATACTGTAAAATATTTTATTTATTAAAACAATTGTCATCAGTTTTATTCTACTGCTTTAAAAATATTTAATTATTAGTTCATTTTTTTTTATTTATTTAAAAGACGAAATAATTTTTTATCTCTATTTTTTTTTCCACTTTCACAAGTTTTTGCATAAATTAAGTAAGTTTGCAGGGGGAGGAGCAGACTGATGATCTTTTTGTGGTAATGTCAAATATCATAAACTATTGGAGGAGAAAAATGTGATGTAATTATTATTTAAAAAATCTATAAAAGGAGCAATTATTATTACTTTTAGAGGGCAAATATAAGCAATGAAGGACAACTACAACTAAGTTTTATTTAACAAAGTTTAATAGTGCAATTATTTTTCCTCTTCCAAAGTTCGAGTTGAAAATTTAAATATAGTATTTGTTTATGAAAATGTGTACTTAAAACCACTAAAAGATATATGAATTTGTGCTCACAGGTGATTGTTTGAATTTTCCTACCGTTATGCTAAAGTACATGTAAGTGTTATATTATATTATTCAAGATAAATTTGTTATTATTTAAGAAAATGGGAATGCGTGATAGAACTTTAAAATTATTTCATTTAAATTTAAACTTAACAGGAAAGAATAGAAGAATGTTTGTTTATTTTCTAACAATTAATTTCTTAAGTTTTAATCATATTATGAATGAAATAACTGCAACGTGCATTGTTTATATGTGGAAAAGGTGTGAACTTTTATTGAACATTTCCAGAACTTTATTAAATAAATTTCATGCTAAGTATAAAAGAAAATTTAAAAATATACACAAGAATTGTGCAATATTGTCATCATATTTATTGGAATAGTGGACATTTATTTCTACCTTTACCTCATGAAGGAAAAAAGATTAAATGTGCAAATAAGTGGACTATGATATTTACATGTTTCCTAAAACTAATAAGAGAAATACATTATAAAATGGATAAATTTATATGTCTTCACTTTATTAAACACATTTGAAATTCTATGTATGAAATATGAAATATTACTTTATATGTCGTGAAATGTGCATTGCCTAATTAAGGTTTCCTAATACCTAGCATCTACAGGAATTCATAGCGAACAGCTAGAACATTGAATCTGTTATTTCAAATTAAAAGTAACATTTTTTTCTGCAGAAATGTGCTGTTTTCGTGTCAGTGTTTATCTTTGTGCATTATACTTATTATCCTTATTATTTATTTGGAGATATGACAAGGAAAGTCATGTAAAAACTGTTTATAAACTTTTTGTTTCATTTGGAAGGAAGAAAAAAGAAGAGAACTTTATTTTATTTAATAGTGTTTAGATAGCTAGTATTAATTAAAATATGTTTATTATATGTATTATTATATTTGTTCTAGAACATCTCATAAATTTACAGTATTAATGGAAGATGTTGTATTGGTAATTTTTTTGTTATTATTGCTATTATTTTGATATGAGGTTTGGTCATGTTGTGTGTTAGTGACACACACATATAATAAAACAAATGGAAGAATCCATTTATAGTTCAATAGGGGTGAATAATTATTTTAAAAAAAGAGTTCATTATATTAAATCTTACCATATATATATATATATATTTTTATAAATTAGAAAACCATTATTTTCAATAATTATTTAATCTATAATATACAACTTTATTATTTATTTAGGTTCAATTTTACTACAGATTTGTGCCAATATCAATCCATTTAAAAAATTATTTTGTCTTGCTTTGTCCACAGTAATTATTATTTTATTCTCCAACCGTTCTTAGAACATTACCAAGTCCT
Organism: Epiperipatus broadwayi; assembly: GCA_028023455.1. Taxonomy (NCBI): domain Eukaryota; kingdom Metazoa; phylum Onychophora; class Udeonychophora; order Euonychophora; family Peripatidae; genus Epiperipatus; species Epiperipatus broadwayi. Next base: position 2,486,261 of record JAQFVV010006331.1, read on the forward strand.
AAATATTGTCAGATATGAGATATTTATTCTTTATTAATTCTAGCAGTAATAATTAATATCTTAACAGTAATTCTTTGCTTACTGTGACTTTAAATGGTCTGTGTATTATTATGCTTATATGTGTGTGTGTCCAGTATTAAACTTATTTATAATTATATATAATTGCAAGTAAAAATGATTTTAAATCAATCAGATTCGGAGGAATGGGGATGATCAATAATTTTGAAGGATTAGGAAGTTATTTAAGTGAGAATTATTATTTCTTTGTTATGCCTGAATGAAAAGTATTTTTTGTGGCTGTATATGCCATAAAGTTCACAATGTTTTATAATATTTTATGGGATTGAGTCAGTGTCTTTGTTATTTGAATATTTAATATGGGTAGTTTGCCCAGTGTAGTGTAGTGTATGGGATAGAATAATCCCTTTCTTTTCCAGGTATTGTAGTATTTTGATAGGAGTGCATTGAATCCTCCTTTTATATTTGATATGATGAATTAAATGTGTATGAAGCTAGATATGTTATCTCCCTGATTTTCATTTTGTGGTGAGTTATTCTACCAGTTATTTAGTCTTAAAAATAGACTTGGGAGTTATTGTATTTATCTGATTTGAATTATAGAAATCTTTTATCCCATGTGTATATTGGATGTTTTCCAGCTTATGCTATAGCCAAGTGTTTGATAGTTTATGGATAAAAAAAAGAATAAAAGGAGAGCATAGTGTCTTATAAAACAGCTGTATTGTAGTTAATAAATAAAGATTGATTGGTCTTCGCTTTTGTCCGTATTATGATTATATTGAAATATCATAAGCAAACCAATTAGATTGGTTAACATTAATTATTTATTGATTTTGACACACAGCATAATACAGATTCATGCACAAATTGTTAATTTTGAGATATAAAAAAATTCATTATTAATGTATAACTTTACTCATCATTTTAAAACATTTTGTAGTAATCATGTAGCTTCATCTCATTGATTTTTACCATTTAATCATAATTTTCATAAATAATCAAGCAAAGATAGGACAGAGTTAATGAATATAATGATTTACTTTATTTTGGCAAAGCAGAACCTAGTTATTCAATAGAATACTTTACTTCAAAATTACAAAGAAAAATACATTTAATTAATAGAAGTATTTATTTTCTTTGGTAAGATAGTCCAATATTATTTCTAGTTTTTAATCCCCTTATTTTAATTTTAGTTGAAATACATTTAAAGTAAAATACAAAATCTTAAGTTTATTCAGTGTAATTTGAACATTAATCCATGTTGTTGTCATAAATTTTAATTGGTAAAAGAGTGTTATCCAGCAAAAATGCTGAATACAAGATAATTTGGTAATCAGTTACTAGAAGTGTAAGGTCATATTTTTTCATTTTTGTATAAGTCTATCAGAAATCACTGATAGCTAAAAACAAAGCCATTTCTTTTATAGTAAATGATATGGATTTATTTAGCTCATTTAATGTTAAAAATAAAAATGTTTTATCAAACTATCAGAATGCTCTGATAAATGAAATGTAGTAGTTGTAAAAAGTTAAGAGATTATGTTGTATTATTTATCCTTGTGTAAACTGTAACTAATGATACTAAATCCCTTTGAATTGTGTTCATACCAATGAAAAAAAAAGTAAATGTTTGTTTAACTATTTTTTTTTCTATTTGGTCAATAAATATTTTGTTATTTAAATTTGTATTTAGAGTTTCTACTCTAGCATTCATTCATGTTCCACACTTCCACACATGCTTACACATTTACTTTATTTAATGTGATATAATTGCATTTTATTTAATTATAATAAATCTCTAGATATGATGATATTGATTTCCTTGATTCAAACACTATATGAAATGCCAATTATCCACTGATCATTTTAAAAGGGTTTTGTTATTTAATAATTGTTTAGATGATGAATTAAAATCAAAATGTGCCCGATTTCTTTCATTATCTAACTGCAAGTGTTTAATTAGGGTATTGTTTGGTTTGTAATATTATTTTCATAGTGTTAAGTAATAATAATAAGATATAGAAGTGTTAGATAAAGCCATACCATAAGTTAATTCCCTGAGATCTTCAATATATAATTTAGATTATATAATAAATTCAGTTAGTTAGATTAGATTAGAGTAGTTAAAAGTTAGTAATGATAGGTTTAGTTTGAGTTTAGATCCAGTTAGTTATACATTACAATTTCTAAAATATTATTATTTTTATTTTAGTTATTAGTTTAATTGTATAATATGATAGAGATTGTTCAGTGCATATGGATGATGGGAGGAGGTGAAATATAGAGTATAATTAGTTAATTTTAGCTGGTACAATTTTACCAATTTAATTTTTGTTTAGCATAGAACTTGATAGATGTTTATTCCTATTAGTTATAATATTTTCTCCCATATCTAATGTACATTGTACACCTCATATATCTCTGTATCCATCAACTGAGTTAGTTTTAGGTGAAAACTTTAATTAAGAGCCTCATGAGTAAATTTAGGATAAAGTTAGATTAATAATTTATTCTATGATCCATAGAATTGGCGCCCCCGGGTAGTTGTTAGTGTTGGTGATAAGTGTGAGGGGTCACAATATATATATATATATATATATATATATATATATATATATATATATATGATGTCTCTTCATAAGATCAACTTAACTTTGTTCTCCTGATAGACATTATTCCCCATACCTTGAGATTGAGCTAATCTGGATAAGATACTCAAAGAATGGCTACTGGAACTTTTTTTTTGTTTTCAAGAGGTATAATTCTTATTAATGGATAATACTGGCACTTGAGATGAGATTTGGTCCATGCTCATAAATATACCTACTAGAAGCTTAGGGCAATAACTTGTACATACTCAATTCTTAGAATAAGATTATGGATAGAATGTTAATATATTAAAACGTTTTTCATTTTGCTAGGCCTTTACACGCTAATATAAACTGCGCGTGAGTTGATCAAGCTATGTCAAAAAAGAAGAAAGTTGTATTTCTATTCTAAAAACACAGCTATTTTTCCTGATCAACTTCAGCCTATTAATTGTTACGAATTGTGCTATTGACAAAATCAACTTTTAATTTTATTTAATATGGGCACCAGAATTCCTAAGAATCCACTGAAATATGTCGCCAGCACCTCTCGCAAGTTGTAAAACAAAAAAAAATAAAAAGATTTTTATTATTATTTTTTTTTTTTAAGGGGCGGTAATTCTACCGTAATGCGAATTAATGATTTTTACGATTATTAGTCCTGGGCGTATTGAAACATATTGGCAAAGGTAACTTACGTTTAAATCTTATTACACTAAAAATAAATTTAATAATAAAAAATAATAACTATTATTAATAACGCACAAATGAGAATTGATATTAGAAATATTTTTAATTTTGACAAACTAAAATACTTCATGTTAAGTAGCTAATTAATACCTTGGAGAGAACACATTTAATTCAGGTGGGAAATATCCAGAAAATATAAATATCAGTTAAAATAAACAAAAAGTTCTTGGTTAAATAAGAGTCTCTCATATAGAAAAATTAAAGTCACTATCGGGTTTCTTTTATACGTATATTTTTACGAGTAGTTTTAAATAGTTAACTTTGTCACAATCAGGATAATTATTCTTACCGGTAAGTTTCATGAATTCAGTAGTAGATAACTATGCATAGTTTTTTGGTTATAATGAGCTCGGCCTTTTGGTTATTACTTGATCTTGTGGTCCATTTCCCCAGTCGGTCACGAAGGCTTTTCCTGGTGTACATCATTAGGTCCGATGTCTTCAGAAGCTCTGGTTCACTGCGACATGCCGAATTCCTTCAGCGAAGAGCGATCATGGATATATTAATGTTATCCAAGACCAACTAGAGAAACAAAACGAACAAGACGTTCCTTCAACCGGATCCCTCCTTTTTATATCCAGTTTTCAGGATTTCTGCACATGCTAGTACCATGCCTTTTTAATCTTATCCAGTCTTTATAAATTTTATGTAATAATGTTTTTATTTTCTTCAAATTTTCGGCCATCTTTAATTAATTTGAGTATTTCTACTTTCAGCTTATCTTTTTTACTTGCTTTTGGAATTCTTTTGTTCTCTCCAATTACTTTTATTACTAATCACATAAAAAAAAATAAGAAGAATAATTCAACCCTCATTGTACGTTTTTTTTTTTTAAAAAAAATTACTCAACAAAATTTTAAATCCACTTTTATCTTTTAGTTTTTTTTTTTTTTTACCCAATGCCAATATATTTGTAACGTATATAAATAAATGTTACAATATATATATATATATTCTAACCCTTGTCCTTGCGTGCAGCTCCACTACACCTCAGGCCAATCACGTTGAGGGCCACAATCTAACCCTTGTAAACGAATCAGGCCAATCTAACTGTCCCGTTCCCGCATCTCCACTTCCCCCAAATAAATACAATATAGTGAAAATCACCTGACCGGGTTCTAGCTCTAATAATTAATGAAATATTCAATTAAATGCTTTACTAGCTCAAGTTTCTTAAAATTAACTTAGGTTCTGTTTTAAACTAACTCAAATAAATATTCAGAAATTCATGAGACTAGAAGTGGAAATATGGGTGACAAGGTAGATTACATTGAGACAATATCCCACAGGATACCACCTCAATGGCATAAGAACACTATTCCCCCTTATACTACTATTACATATAATAACTACATAGTATTCTTATGAATTCTGCAACTTCTAATCACTAAGACTCTTTTAACAATTAAAGTATTAATCTTTTATCTCTAATAACAATAATAGTAATCATCTAGCTCAAATGAAATAATCTCAGGTTCTTAAATTTATTTGTATGTTAATGACATACAGTAGCAAAATATGATAAGGGATTTTATGTCATAATCTACTACTCTGAAATTAGATTAATAATAAAACAATAATAATCATAATCTTTATTGCCTAATCCAACTAGTACAGCTTTTCTTTCATCGCAAATTTATAACTGTAATAAATTAGTTAATAATATAATATCCCCTCTTTTATCTTTAAGTAATAAAATAAATTAATAAGTGGCAGTGTTTAGATAATCTGATAAATAAAGCAAGTGGCAACTAATAGCATATAATTTAGCAAAATATTATGATAATGGATTGATGACCAGTAATGCAATGCAATTTATAATTATTTAATTACAAGAACATCAATAAATATTTAAGATTAAACATGCTTCTCTATTTATCTTTTGTACAACAATCATATACTTAGTTTAATTTTTGTGAACATACTCTGTGAATTCATGCAATGATGTAGAGAAACAAAACTCAGACACAAGTTTTAATAAACAAATCTTAAAATTCTATTAACATCAATAAAATAAATAAATAAAACAAACAAATCTATTTACATCTATTTACAAGGGATATCCTCATTTTTCTTTACACTACAATAACTGAATTATACACATTTATATTTCTTTTATCGTTAATTAAACTTATTATGCCTTTTAAAAGTTATTTAGTTATTTCTCATTAGGTTTATCATATCATTTATTTTAACTATTTTATGGGTAACACCATTCTTTACCTTTTAATATTAAAATTTACTATATTATAAATTATCTACGTGGATAAACATCATTTATAACATCATAATTTTACCATCAATATGGTTTTTAAAAGAAAATTACATTTCTTGTAACTTTATATAAGTCACTCTGCATATTATTCAAATATTATTATTACTTTTAACGTTTGTTCTCCAATGCTCGTAAACTATAATACGTTTATTCCATAAGCCATACTCATGTATAATACTATAACATGGGTTTAATTATCACCTGTTACAGTTTCACATATACTATAATTATCGAATGTTATTGTATTTTTTTAAATATGCAATACTTATATTTTTTAAAATATAATTAACAATAAGAAAACGTGAAATTATATTTAATATTTTTGTATATTTCTATTTGGATATACTTTTATAAAATTATAGTTCATTTCTTAAAAAAAAATTAAAATAATTCTCTAACTCCTTCCCTTCTTAGGATATCTGCATCTTTCTTTCAATAATCATAATCTATTCTTCGTTAATACTTAACTATTCTTATTCCAAATAATAGCATGACATACATTCTAAAATATCTATTGTTTCCCTTTTAATAGACTTATCATATAATGATGTAGTTGCAAGAAATACAGATAAAGATAGCGAAAGATGTATAGGATATCGGGAAGATAGATAGATAACTTATCCACAATATACTTCAAAAATGTATGGAACAGTGTGAATAGGTCCGACATTCATTGTCTAATAACCTTGGCGATAAGCATGATGTGGCAGCTATTTACTCAGCTTTACCAAACGTCTAGTAAGACTCATAAGAAATATATAAAATACCACTGTCCAAGACAACATGTGTACCAGTCGTAGGGCTTTGTTAACTACACTGATTAACATCTAAAACTACTTATTATTTCATTCCCTGTAGCATCCTAGTTTTTAATACATCCTCTTGGTTTCCGAATCACCACGTACTACCAAGTCACTACCCAAACTATCTCTCGAGATTTTTACTGTATCCAACATCCATAAAATACTAACTACTTTTTAAAACAATAAACAAAATTTGCTAATATAAAACATTTCCCTATTCCATAAGAACAATTTGTCTTGCTTTATTACACTGTAGGTTCAACAACTACATTTTGTTAAAATAACATTTAAATATCCCAATCGGAAAATTAACAGAAAATATCACATAACCATCGGTTATATTGAACTATATTAATAACACATAAAATGATTATCGTATGCATATTTTTTAAAAGTCTAATCACATCTCAAAGTGTTTTAGAGTGTTGTTTTAAAATGCGTTTTACAACAATAATAACAATAAAACTTTTGCGCTACATTCATTCGATTCTCAGCTGATCTAAATAAATAAAACATACTTTATATATCATTAATAATTATAAATGTTACCAAAACAATCTTTATCTTCTTATCAAAGTTCATAGTAGGCTTCTTTCTCTTCGAGCATCGCAAATATACAAATTTCCACATACATACAATTTTATTTTAAAATTCAAAATCAAAACACACTATTTCATATAATGTTATATTACGAATTAATGTATTTTGTTTTCCCTATCGCTATCTAAAATTTAATGTTTAACTTAGATTAGTAAAGAAAATAATTCAAACCATAATCACATATTTTTCTGACGGTAAATCTTGGTTAGTCCCATAATATTTATTATTTCTTCTTTTATCCGAATGTTCTCCTTTATGCTTATTAAAGTTTTAAATAAATTAGTTCATTTAATAAACTGTTTAGACGATCTTTAGTTTTAGTGTTTAATCCAAAATTATTAGAAAACATTTTATTTAGTTATCCCACGAAGCTTTTTAATGTTCTGGCGAATATTACCTCGGCGCATTGATGCATCTTTTATTTCTAGTTAAACTACAATTATTTAATAATTACGGTACCAATTGCGTTTTCCATGGATCCAATTTTTTTATATTTCTCTTCTGTAAAATATAAACTTCATTTTCATTCATTATTATATTATAGACACTACTTCCGATCTTAACTATTTTCTAGAGTATTTTCTCTAGTCATCTTAAAGAAAGCAATGCAAACTATTTCAATATTAAACTTCCTTTTGTCCATTTATTCTTATACGAATAATACTTATTTTTATTTTCCATTATCTTCATTAACTTTGCGCACAATGTCCTTTCATTGATTTTATACACACAAAAGCAGCTTTCATAGTGATACGCTATATAAACTATATCAACGAATAACATTAACATATTTGGAATATTATAAAATTTACAACTTGGTTTTAAGAATCTATCCATTTTCTATTGAAAACTTTGATTATATTTCTATAGAATCCACTGGCAGGTTACTGTAAGGTTAGTGAAACATTATTATGAAAAACTTTTTTTTTTAAAATTTTATTCTAAAATTCTTTTCGGATGATTTTTAAATTGTCAGTTGGTTTCTTTCAAAGATATTATTAAAAATGATAATAAAATTGACTAATAAATTGAAAAAGAAAAAAAAATTTTAGAGAGCTTAAAATTTTACCTCTGCTCTGGAGTCACACATTTTTGTTCTCCCCGTTTATACAATTAGTTGGCGCGATTTTTTGTTGTCTGCCAAAATCTATTTTTTTATTGGTCAATTCCTACTTGGATTGATAAACAATTTCTAAAGTTTTAAAATCATGACATAATAGACTTAAATGTTAACTTATTATTATTTTTAAATCAATTATTATCTATTACAATTTAACTATCTTTAAAATAATTTTGAAACAATAATTAATAAAAATGTATCCTACTTATTTTTATTATGATGTGTGACAATTCCATCCAATTCTATAATATACTATTTTAATATTTTAATTATTAGTATTAATTTAAACCATTACTTAGACATAGAATATTTCAGACAGTCACGTGGTCATTTCCGGTGTTTAGTCTGATTTTATCTGTCTGAATAAATTTGTTACTTATATTATATAAAATAATTATATAAAATTTTGAAAAACAATTTAGAAAAATATAGAATTAGATACAATTCTCACCATCACAATATTTATTATTAAATATATCATATTAAAAAAATTTACTGCTTAATATAATCTATAATTTTAAATACTATATAATATTAATTTTAAAATTTTTTAGTAATTGACCATTTATAACCATCACTGACCTATAGAAAAGGGCACAATATATATATATCTTAATTAATCATTAGCAACTTCGATTATAATTCTTATCAACTGTAAAGTAATGTAAGTTTAATATGTGATTTTCCATGAGGTGTGTATGTCTGTATTTTTGCTTGACTATTTATTATATTTATTTGAATTTATTTATCATTATTGCTTTTTTAATTTTTCTCCTTTTATGATTTCTTTCTTTCATTAATATTCTTGTATCATTTACTTTAAAAATAAATCTAAAATTACAAGATTTTTCATGGTTGACGAATACTAAGGCAGTATTTCATTGATTACTTATAACTTTTTTTATCTGAGTATATAATAATTGATGACCTTTTCTCTAATATATGATTTTTTACAATCACATATAATCTGATAAATTATATTACTTATTTGCATTTTAGGTATAAGATTTCTAGAATTATTAATTAGTCTAATTATATTTGGAGGAACATAAAATGAAATATTCTATTTATCTTTAAACATATTTTTAATTCATTTAGATAGAACATTATTTACAAATGACACAGATATCCATTTTTTTATTATCTAATTTGTATTATGATTATTTTGTATGTAAAATTTGTTTTCTGCTCATTTCTTACTTTCATAAGTCATGAGTAAAAAGTTCAATATTTTGATTTTTATCACTTTTATATTTGCATAATTTATCATTATGATGAAAAAAAGATTTCAACATTGCCATTTTATGCATCATTCTATCCTTCTTCTTGAATAGGTTTAATAATCAATTTATAATTTAAACTAATTGTGATTAATCAAGTTACATATTTTATTATTTTTACTGTTGAAATTATTTTGAATATGCCCCATCATTACACAAGGTAATAGCTTAATGCATACATTGTATAACCATCCTTCACAAAACAAATCAATTTATAAAAGATGTGGAATTCCAAAGTAATTCAACTTTAACACCAATTAATGTATCAGGTCGTAGTCAATACACTACTAATGTCAAATTTTATTTTTAGCTTAGCTTGTTATTTGTTTCTTGGTTTTATAACATTGTTTTGTTGTTCATACCAGGTTTACTTCTAAAATAATAAACTTCACACAAACAAATTAAACAATTTGCAATGTATTGTGAAGTTGGGATTGAACAGATATTTATAATTATAAGTATCTCATTTATAAGTAGAATAAGATGTATCATCACAAATATATTTTCATCTTTGAGGTGGCAATACTTTTTCTTATATCTTCATTATTTTAAAGGACTTAATTTATTTTGAACTCACTATTTACAATTATAATAGTTTGAGAAAATAGTGTATGTGCAGAAAAAATGTTATACATCTCAATATTTATTCATTTTAACTATTATTAATAATATACTTCATTAAGCATTTTTAACATTAAGATATATTTATAAAGTGCAAAAGCTTATATGATTTTTGTAGCCAATAATAATTGATTAGGCAGAAAATAATGTATTAAAATGATAATAACATGAAGTAATTGAAATGCAATGATATTGTTAAATCCCAAATGTTCATTATTATTGTCAAAATCTTTGTAATTAAATGAGTAAATTACTTCAGAGAGATTATTATAAAATTTGCTATATCTAATTTATCATTTAAGTTCACATATTTTATACTCAGCTTTAAAATATGATTTCATACGTACATATATATATTATACAAAATGCACTAGAATAACTCTAAAATTAAAAATGCATATATAAAATTTAAAAATAATGTCTTTGCTATAACCGCTTACCGCTACTTCCGCCATCTTGAATAGCAATACATTAATATTTAAATGTCATTAAAATCACACAACAGCCATATGAATGGCTAAATTTCCATAAATTGTGAGTACTAATGCAATTACATTGTTAATTCAATGCATTCTTTGTACTATTTATAAAATATCACTCCTTAAGTTTTCTTATTTAAAATCAATTCCACATGCAAAACAAAAACTCTATCAAAGCAGAATTCACCGCTATAAATTATTGCATTTTCTGCAAAAACAGACTTATTCCTATTCACAGAATAACAGAATAACACAACTTATAAGTAATTTGCTTCCTAATTATCTTTTTCAAGGCACATTTAGTCTCCTTGATATAACTATATCCAAAATAGCATACCATTCTATAAATAATATTACATTTATTAACTTTAACAATACAATCTTTTCCATTAATAACTAACCTTCCAATATTTGCACCAACATTAAATGCAATATTAAGATCAACAGATACAAGTAATGTAATCTGACTAAAACATTATATCATTTATATAAGGTTATGCTATACATATTTTCTTTTCAATAATATCTTTTCTCCATCTACTTCTAAATGTATATATCACATATAAATATTTTTTTCTACTGTATCACCTCCAATAAATCGTTAACATATTTTTCAACATTATTCATTTTATCACTCTTAACTTTAGAAAAACATCATTTCTAAAAAGAAATGTTCTAAAACCAGATAATTTATAGGTGAATGGAACATTTGAACTTGGATGCACAAATCCTCTGATTGATAATGGTTTCAACACCATTTTCTTATCAATTTTCTTACCTTCTCTTCATAAATATAAATCCAGATACTTCATACTATTCTCACTACTTTCAAAATTAATAATCTATGTTGCCATGGTCAAGATGGTGTAATCAGTCATGAAGACTGAAAGACCATGCAATGACTCTCAACCAGCAGACATAAGGTTACTCCATGCTCCTAATTTAAACCCCTACCTAGTCTTCCTGGTTTCAGCTACATAATTAACATCCTTGACATCACACAGCTTTTCGTTTTCATATAGTGGGATGTAGCTCAGGAATTGAATATGGAATCTTTTCTCAGAGTTCTTCATAGCTTGTGACTTTACCATACATTAGCATATATTAAGAATCTACATTAATTTATTTACCTTATGGATACTGACATAATTTTTAGAATTTTTATTATTTCTATGGCACTACAAAGCAAAATACTGTAACATTCATGTAGAAAACCATGGATGTGTTTGTTTTGGTAATTGAATAACTTTACTGAATTAAGTATATAATGACTGAACTGTTTCAACTTACCATTATGACATAAATTTAAATTAACAATGATAATATAAGTTTATTTACAGAAACTAAAACACAGGATGGAGTAGCTTACAAATTGTTGGATTAAGATAATCTACTGGCTTTTACATAGTATTACAAAAGGTGTTGGTGGCTTACAGCAATAATGTGTGTGCCCTATTTAATTTATACTGGAGGTATGAGAGGCTATGATCCATTGAAGATATGAATCTAACAATTTATTACATATTTATTTTGTTAAATGGAGCAATTGTGGCCAGGTTCAATTTGAGGTTATGCAGGATTGCTGATGTGTGCAAATAAAGGCTGTAGAAAAACATACTTAGAAATTGCAGTACTACATTAAGTGAGTGATATCAGTAGTACATAAATGAAAAGATGATCAGCTTAGCAATCTGATGGCATGATTCACAACTAAGGATGGATGTTCTGGCCACAGGGGTGCACCTGCTTCCAACCAAGGGTGAATACCAATAAAGAAGATGCTGAATCTAGGATTTTTGGGTCACGATAAATCTTCCAACTCCATCTCATGATCTAGACTGGTGCTGATACATGATTAGGAACCTGGGCACCCAAAAAAAGTATAGCCTGCACTTGACACAGTGACTATACAGAGATGAATAAACCATGTGGTGAATATAGACAATGAACTTAATAATAATATAACCATTGCACCACATATGAAAAGGTAAGGACACAATATATACAAATAAAAATGGTAAATTATTAAACCTTCCACCTAGACTAATAATAAAATTATGAAATTATTTTTATATGACAAATGAACATCCCTAGTTGTTGCATATAATTGCTTTATAACTAAAACTCATTCACAATCTAATAATATAATACTTAAAGTTCTAGGAGGATTGATTACTCCTAAAATAGTATGGTATCATGATCCATTACTTCTCACGTTGCTTATACATGAATTGCAGTTTTAATTTATATATATTCTACTGTGTTGATCAGCAATGCAATATATAGATCTAGATACATTATTAATATTACTTTCATGTAATGAAACACTGAATTATGCATATGACAGCTTTAATATTAGTTTTCATTTTGTGGGATCAGTTTAACCAAATAGATTCATTAATTTTGGTGGCATGTGAAGTAAAACTTGACCAGAATTAACCTACTGTTTTATTACAAGTATATTCAATTATAAATTAGTTTCCAACATATGTATTGGGTTATATTTGTAGACCAACATGATAAAACAATTTATATAATTAAACTGAATGGGAATATGCTCACTCTCCTTCACCAATTTTTTATATAATTCTAAGGAATTAGAAAATAACCTTCCTTGACAAAATGGGGAAGAAGGTAAGAAACCAAGAGAAAACAATTTATGTATGTGTTATTATTACATTTGAGTTTTAAATTTAGTGACTTCTCTGCTCACTATATCCCTTGAGATTTTGAAGACAGAGAAGCAGAAATAAATTTAATGATTTGAAATTTAACTCCTACATCATTCAAGGTATACTGTCAATGCTCTCAGGTGTGCTACTTGTTTAAAAAACATTACATCTGCATATCATCCCCTTTCCATATATTTTCCTTGGAGAAGTGATTCATAATCTTGACCTGCCTCTCTGGGTTTCATGAAGTTGTTCAGAATTGCTTCTTTATCTTGTGGTCACATTGGAGATGTCAGTCATACATTCCTACCACTCTCTTTTCATTCCCCTAGATTATTAATGGCCACTGCCTCTTGTCCAATGCCACTCAATAAGTAACACTTAAAAAGGTCTTCCAGACTCTGAACATGCCTCATGGAAGTCTCCCCCATATCTCCATGAAAGGCTTTAACTTGTATGGCCTTGATGATGGATGGCTTCTCCATGCATCCTCTTTTACTTGTCCATGGCCCTCCATTGGTGGAGTATATCTGTCTGCCTCTTCTTTTGATGCTTGAGGCTGTTCTTCTTGTGTTCCCTGGGTAATCAGGGTGAAAATCCAGTGATCCATTCCTGAAGCTTTACTCAGCTTTATTGAATGTACTTGACTCAATTCTAACCATACTGTTACTTTTGAAATATTTCCGGATGAGTTCTTCTGCTGTTTGTATACTTTGTCATTGTTTCCTTTCCCCTCTTCATGGTTCTTTTTTCAATTCCAGTAGCATGTGCATTATGCACTCCATCTGCTCTTCCAATTTTTATACTGGTGACGTCTCCTTTCTTTCCCTTTCCTTTAATGCTATATTTGACCTTCTTGGGGTTCTTGAATGTTATTTGTGGGTTCTGTCTGACCATTTCTTTTTTCATAACCTCACTCCTGCATCTAACTTTCAGCCATTTCCTTCTTTTTTATAGCTATTTATTACTAAACACTGTACACTGATAAAAAAACTTTCCCTTTTGGATTATTAATTTCATTAAACGGTCCATTTACTCTTGTTATCTTGCTCAATGTCATGTTCCATTCTTTTTATTTCATTATTCTGAAAAAAATTTCTACACTTTATTCTATCCATTTTTATTGCTTCCAGTCTAACTACAGTCCCTTACATACATGTTCCCCTTTTTCATATATATGCTGTTTGTAAGATCACACATTCTATCTGCAAAAGAAAATGGATAAAATTATTTTGTCATATTATTATTTTTCCCATACAAGTGCTCAATTTCCCTATACATGTTAACCTTAACCTGGTATTTATATAAAAATGTTCATGTTTTTTCAGTCAGAACAGAAGCAAACTTTACACTCACATCCATAGCTTTGTTTTTTCTACTGCTCTAAGACTATAATGGTTACATTATATGAGCAAAATTTTTTACCTCAAACTCCCCCTCCCCCCAAAAAATTCTGGGTCTACCTCCCTATCTGAACGTATTATATGAGTGATGGTTTTAAATATATAATGTGTGAGTGCTCCCCATGTCATACAAAAACAGTTCAAAGCATAACTTGCTGGTAACACCATGTTGTATTGCAAAAAATATATGTGTATATATAAACACAACAAAATTTTCTTGTTTTAACCCCTTATTTGGATTAACATCACAATGCTCTCACCATTGAATGAAGCATATTTCAAAGCCTTGTATAGGTATGCTTTGCTGTATAAAAAACATATGTATTGAGCTGATATTTTAGGTCAGCTCATATATATATAAGCTTACATATTTATAATTTCGTCATAAATATTTTTCGAAGTTAAATAGTTTGTAAAATAAAAATTAACAAATGATTTTAATTTAATGGGAAGGGTAAAATCTTAAACTTTTATTTTTGCTATAAATTTGAGCAATTTTTTTAAAAAAAAAAAAAAGATAAAATATAACTTATTGTCAAAAACGTTAAAAGTGTTTAATTAAAAGGGAGAAAACTCGAGAGATAAAAGGGTGGGGGAAAGAAAACAAAATTAGATTGTTGGTAGTAATTAGACTCTATTGTTGAAACTTTCACAAACTAAAAGTATTTGGTTAATATTTTGCTATTACGCTAATTAAAAAAAAAAAGAGAAAAAAAAAAAAACAAGGAATGTTTATTGATAATAAAAAAAAAAGATAAAAGAAGGAGAGATAAAATCGCTTTTAGAGTAAGTCAGTTGACTTGAGAGACCAGCAAGGACAATAAACAAAAAAAAAAGAGAAGCTGTGCTCTGAATCAGAAATTATTATAGAAAATTATTTTGCGGACTCTTTTCAAATGCATAGCGGCTAAAGCTATCAAAACCTTCCCCTTTGGGGAATTGACCACCATTCCATCTGAATGAAGCTACAGAAAGAGTCAAGGAATGGAAAGAAATGTATATTGCTAGCCGGACAACCAAAGGAACATCCATGGACACACCAGAATTCTCATATACAAGGACAAAGGCACGACAAATGAAATGTGAATCTATGAAAGTCAGACCACTTCGCTCTGATCGATCAGGGTAATTATAAACTTTTCAATTAATGGGAACTTTAGTTAAAGCGTAATAGAACTTTATTTTTGTATTATTTTTCGTTTATTATATTTGTTGCGAATGTTTCAACAATAGAGGTGGGGAAATAAATTTATTTAATATTGTAAACTATTTATGTTAATTCTCGTTAAATATTTTATGAAATATTGGGATGACTGTATATTAAATTATTTAATATCTGTTCAATCTAGAGGGTAACAACAGGGTGGGGGTATTAAAGTGCGCTGCCAAGCAACAGAGAACCTTAGGGCATTACTTGCTTGTTAGCAGAAAACAAGGGAAGTGCTGAAAGTATAAGAAAACGAAAGACACTTATACGTTCATTTTAAGTTTTTGCAAGTTATTTATTTACCAAATAAAGTGGGGTTTAAAAATAAACTTCAGGAAAGATTATATACTATAAGTCGCCTTTGTATACACGCCTGCTAGAATCCGCAGTGTTAGTGTCGGCGCGAGAAAATCCATGGTAGATATTTGGGAAGAATACTTAGAAAGTTAAAAGTTTGAAAATCAGAAATTGTAAGTCAGTTCTCTCTGGATCGGGCAGAAATATAATGTTATTAATAATAACAATAAAGGAAAGTTTTTTTTGTATCCAACGTATATTTGAATTCTTTAATTATTTATAATAATTAGTTAGTGTCCTTAAGTGAAAACCCCTGTCAGATTATAAACAAAATTTGTAATCGGTGAATCGCCGTTCAAAAATAAATAAGACCAGGTTTACGTAAAGCTTCGTGGCCAGGTTCCAAGAGAGAAATCCTTGGTGGCGCCCTCAGCGGCGATTCTAATAATTAAGATTCAGTTATTAGGAGAAGAAAAAGAATTGTAGTGTCACAGTATATATAACCATAACTCAAAAATTGAACCTTATTTTTGGGTTAAGTCAACAATGGTCCCACAGTCACATGAAGGCAGTTCAAAGCCTAATGTTGGTGTGCCATGTTATATAAAAAACTTGTAATGTCAAGATTGTGTAATCATTCAACAAGACAAAAGATCAAGCAGGGACTCTCAACCAGAAGACACAGGGCTACACCATGCTCCTCATTTCCTTTCTTCATACAGCTTGACATAGCTCAGTGTTTTAATATGCACTCTCTTCTTAGAGTTCTTCAAAATTTGTGACTTTACCATTCACTAGTTGTCATTAAGGCCCTGCATTAATTTATTTACCTTATAAATATTGACATAATTTTTGGAATTTTGATTATTTATATGATACTACAAAGTGAAATACTATGTCATTCCTGTAAAAAAATCATGCATCTACTTGTTTTGGTGATTGAATAACTTTACTGAATTAAGTATAATGACTGAACTGTTATGACTTGCAATGATAACACAAATTTCAATTAACAATGATAATATAAGTTTACTAACAGAAACTAAAACAAGGGATATAGTAGCTTACAAATTATTGGATTAAAATAATCTACTGGATTTACATAATAATATAGAAGGCAGTGGAAGTTTATAGCAATAATGTGTGTTCTTTTTAATTTATAGAAAGATATGTGAGGCTATTAGCCCATTGAAGGTTTGAATCTAACAATTTATTACATGTTTATTTTGTTAAATGGTGCAACCCTGGCCAGTTTCAATTTGAGGCTACTCAGGGTTGTTTATGTGTGCAGATAAAGGCTACAGATAAACATACTTACAACTTGCAACACTATCTTATATGAATGATGTCAATAGTACATAAATAGAAAAATAATCAGCTTAGCAATATGATGGCATGGTTCACAACTAAGGGCACTTACCAATGAAGAAGGTGTTGTGTGAATCTAAACTGGCTAATGCATGATTAAAAATCTGGACATGCAAGAAGAAAAATAGCCTACTCTTGTTGCAGTGACTATACAAAGATGGGTGAATCATGTGGTAAATATAGGTAATGATTTTATTAACAATATAAACACTGCAACACATATGTAAAGGTAAGAATGCAATACATATAAAGATACATGATAAATTATTAAACCTTCCACCTACATTAATAATAACGATTATGAAATTACTTTTTTATATGACAAATGAACATCCCTAGTTAACCACATATAATTGTTTTTATAACTAAACCCCTTTCACAATAACTATTTTAGTCATCTGAAACTGTAAATGTAATAATATAACACTTAAAGTTCTAGGAGGATTGATTGATTCTAAAATAGACTGAGAACATGATCCATTACTTCGTACATTGCTTATACATAAATTGCAGTTTTAATTTATATATATATCTGCAGAAATATATATATAAATTAAAACTGCTTATTTATAAATTGCAGTTTTAATTTATATATATATCTGCAGAAAGGAGTTTGCTATTAACTGAAAGGAGACCCTTTTCTTCCTCTTGGAGGTCTTAAAGGAACCAAGCAGGGCAAATTCCTAATGTCCACTCTATATGTTGTTGTTGCAGCTGTTATTAATATGTGATTATTCATTTAGTATACAAACATGGATGGGCTGCTCACCAACATGCATTAGCCAGCATGGTGAGTTTATTGGCTTTTAACCTCTGAGTTTAAGATCAAGAAAAACCATGGTCTTTCTTCTCAGTGCCTGATAAGGCAGAATGAATGTTTGTGTAAATGATAAATATTTTTACAATACATATTTCCAATTATGACAGACAAAAATAAAGCATGGCCCTTATTCCCAGGAGGCTGTAAAGTCACCAACCAAGGAAGCAGTTGGTGGCCGAAGGGAGAGGGTGCTAAGAACCCCCTGATTGTGGACCCAGGCTGCGATTTGATGATGACTTTTTATTTAGGTACTTACAACTGCAGATCACTTTCAAGTGAAGGAAGATTGCAAGAATTACAAGAACTCTCTTATATTAAATGGGACATTATTAGACTTTGTGAAGTTAGAAGAAAAGTGGACATATACTCTAATATAAAGGCACAAATATTGGAAATACAAGTGGAGTAAAATTCATTATAAATAAAAAGTGGAAGAACAATATTGTGGAGATTGATGGTGTATCAGACAGAGTGGCAAGATTAGTTATACAACTTAATAGCAGATACCAAATGCAGATAATTCAGATTTATGCCCCAATGAGTTCTCAAAGTGATGAAGTAGTAGACGATTTTTATATGGACACACAAAAGGCTTTTGATCAGAGTAAACAACATTTTAAAATTGTTATGGGAGTCTTTTATGCTAGAATTAGTAAACAAATGAAAGATGAAAGTGCTGTAGGTAATTTTGATTATGGTAATAGAAATGAGAGAGGACATAGACTTGTGGAGTTTGCAGAAAAAGAAAAACGTTACATTATGAATTCTTTTTGAGGGAAAAATGTTAAAAGGAAATGGACATGGAAGCATCCAAATGAAGGCACAGCAGAATTGGATTATATTTTGACTAACAGGAAATACATATTTCAAGATTGTAATGTTCTTATAAATTTAACACAGGAAGTGATCATCGATTAGTAAGGTGTAAGATACGTGTTAATGTGAAACTAGAAAGACAAAAATTATTAAGAAAAACAATATTTGCAGTTCATATTGCTCATCTTCAGAAACATTTCAATGAATTTAAATTAGAACTTACAAATCGGTTTCAAGTATTAGTAGATTTTGAACATGTTTCAGATTTGAATGAAATTAATATGAAAATAACTGATACACTTTTAAAAACTGCAACAAAGATAGCTGGTAGAAAATAAGCAGCAATTGACAAAGAAAATTTATATTGAGACTAGAGGATTTATGAAGAAAAGAAGGAATAAGAAGATATATAAAAATAATGCATTTAAAATAATTGAATATCTCGAATTTTGTGAAATAGTTCAGGAAGAGTTGAAAATGATATAAGAAAGTATAACTGTGAATTAGCAAGGAAAGCCGTAGAAGAAAATAAAAGTCTTAAGAATGTAAAACAACATTTTTGGTATTGGTAGGAAATTTATAACTGCAATAAGAAAAAAAGATGGAATTATTACTAAAAAGAGAGATGACATCATGAAATTGGTAGAAGATTTTTATCAAGAATTATATGGTAATAAAGAACAATTACCTCCTATATCTATTACATCTTCCGAATTGCCCATAATTTTAAATGAAGAAGTGAGACATGCAATTAAGTGTATGAAGAAAGGAAAGGCTTCAGGCAATGATGGAATTATAATTGATATATTAAAAGAAGCAGGTGAAGAAATAGAAACAATTTTAGCAAAGTTATATACCAAATGTCTAAATGATAAAGATGTACCGGAAGATTGGAAGAATGCAGTAATAATATTAATATTTAAAAAAGGTGATAAAGAAGATATTAGAAATTACAGACCTATCAGCCTTTTATCAGTTTTATACAAAATTTTTACCAAGATAATTACAACTTGTCTACAGAGAACATTCAATATCCACCAACCAATGTAACAAGCTGCATTTAAAAGTCGTTTTAGTACAGTTGATCATATCCAGGTATTGAGAGAAGTTATTGAAAGGACAAATGAATATGAGTTGCCATTATGTTTTGGTTTTATAGATTATGAAAAGACATTTGATTCTATAAACATTTCTTCAGTGATTAAAGCATTGGATCATCAAAGTATAGATCCAAGATATTGTCATATTTTAAAGAATATTTATAAAAATGCAACAGCAACAATTAGATTACATAATGATAATGGGAAAGTCAACATTGAGAAAGGTGTAAGACAAGGTGACTCCATATCTCCAAAACCTTTTACAGCAGTGTTGCAGGAAGTATTTTGTGGATTAAAATTGGAAACTAATGGAATGATAGTAACTGGGGATTATTTAAGTTATTTAGATTTCGCAGATGATATTGTTGTTTTTGAAAACAATGCTTCACAGCTGCCGCAAATGTTACAGGAATTATCAGATGAAAGTAGAAAAGTAGTACTAAAGATAAATAATGAAAAGACTAAAGTAATGTTTAATCCATTTGTTCAAAATATAAAAATAAAGATTGATTATGATGAATTAAAAAAAGTTAACAGTTACAAATACCTTGGTCATAATATTAATACAGATGGAAACATAATGGATGAAATTAATCATAGAATTAAACTTGGTTGGAGTGCTTTTGGTAAAAATAACTTGATACTAAAAGGAAATATGCCTATGTGTTTGAAAAGGAAGCTTTTTAATAAATGTGTTTTGCCAGTTCTTACTTATGGATCTCAGACTTGGTCACTTAATAGAAGAGCAATACAGAGACTCCAGACCACTCAAATAAGTATGGAGAGATGCATGTTGGTAGTATCAAGAGATCAAAAATGCAATATATGGGTAAAAGAACAAACATGTGTTACTGATCTCATTAAAAAAATAAAAGATTGAAGTGGAGTTGGGCTGTACATATTGCTAGAAGAGATGATAATAGATGGACAATTGAAATCTTAAACCGGATTCCAAGAGATTATAAAAGACCCAGAAAAAGATGACATGTGAGATGGATGGATGAAGTAAGAAAGTGTGCAAGGGTGTTGTGGAGAAGACATGCTAATGATTGCAGAAAATTGATTAAACTTGGAGAGACCTTCATCCTGCAGTGCACTGATAATGGTTGATGATATATATATATTGATCAGCAATGCAATATATACATTTAAATAGTTTATTAATATTACTTTCATGTAAAAAAAAACATTAAATTATACATATGACAGATTTAACATTAGTTTTATTATATGGGATCATTTTAACAAAATAAAATTATTAATTTTGGTGGCATGTGAATTAAAACTTGACAAGAATTAAACTATTGTTTTATTACAATATCATTAATTATAAATTAGTTTCTAGCATATGATATGGGTTTTATTTATAGAGCAACACAATAAACAGAATCCTTTATATAATTAAACTGATTGGGAATATGCTTGCACTCCACCAATTTTTTATATAATTCTAAGAAATTAGAAAATAAACTTCCTGGATATGATGGGAGAAAGAAAATAAACCAAGAGAAAACAATTTATATGTGTATTATTATTACTTTTAAAATTTGATAGTTTTAAATTTAATGACTTCTCTGCTCCCTTCATACCTTGTGATTTTGAGAACAGAAAAACGTAAACAAATTTAATAAATTGAAATTTAACTCCATCCATCATTCAAGGTAACATACATAAATAAAAATAAAAATAGATTTGTAATCCGTCAAATAATGAAACTTGTAAAATTAACATTATGAATAAATACTATAAGCATGATTTATTAAGTTAAGACTTGCTAATGGAAATATATTAAAGAAATTGAGTTACAGTTAAACTTTGAAAGTATAGGGGAATTGAACTCAGATTTTCAAGCTCCCTTCACCTATCCACACTATCTCATACAACTGATACACATGACCACATGTATGTAGAAAAGATAAATACATATTTTGTGCTAAATCAGCACTCATCAGTTGGTCCAGATTATCATCTCCCATATATATATAAAGTAAGTTTCTGTTAACACTAAGTGAAATAATTATAGAAAATATACAAACCATTATATAATTACAAATATCCAGTAACGCCCTCTGTTTAAAGTTCTATATCTCAATAATAGTATCATTTTACTGTTTGCTATTATTGAGATATAGAACTTTAAACAGAGGGCGTTACTGGATATTTATAATTGTATAATGGTTTGTATATATACAAACTAACTAGAGGAAAAATAAAAACAATAAAACACAGAATTACTTCTATAAAAAAGCTTTAATATTTCAACCAGCAGACTGGTTTACATCACCTCCAGATTTAAACTGACACAAGCTCTCCCCAGTGTTCTCCTCTCAGTGCTTTATGCTTTATGGTATACATAAATCCTCTCCTAATGGATTTGGAAAAAATCTTTCAGGTCTCTTTATACCCAATTTAAACAGGGACTTTAACATGTTTCCATACGTGGATGATGTCATGATTATTCTACCATCAAGAAAACATATTCCTCTGCTACAAACAATATTAAACTGCTATACCGATAAATACAGGCTGCAATTCAACCCCAGTAAGTCTGCCTTCTGAAAAATAGATTCAGGAAGGAAAATCAATGCCCTCTTCTCTGCCAAGTCATAGAGATATCTTGGGTTTTCCATCTTCAAATCTACCACAGCAAAGACTAAAGAGATTTAGGATAACATCATGGTAACAACAAATAAATTCATCACTTCCTTGTCACAACACTACATTTCTCTCCCTGGCAAGGTAGTACTAATTAACATAAATGTGATGCCAAAAATATCATACTTTCTCCCATTTATCAAATTCAACAAAAGCTTTATAAATAAAATAAATGGATTGTTCTCCAGGCTTTTCTGGAGGTAAAATGGTTATGATCAGCCTCAAAGGCACTCAACAACCAACAAAGCTAAATGGTCTTGCTTTTCACTCCATTCAGGCATTGATTTACCAAAAAACCCACAATGTCATACACAACTTGGTAACATCATATGGTTTTAACACAATTCTCCAAACACAATTCTCCAAAAAGCTCTGCTTCAAAAGGTAACACCCACCTACTAACCCCCAGCAGGCAGACAAACATGGATCACTAAACTTGCAAGCTTTATCAAACAGCACTGCCCAATAACAGACTCCACATTCGATTCTAAAATCTTATTATGGCAAGCATACACAATCCTCCATCCAATCTTACATTCTATAATCAACACACATTATTACAACAACCAGAAACTGGTATCCAACTTTAAAAGATGGAGTCTAGAGGCCAAATACCTAGATTTCCTCATTAAATACAACATTAACAGACTACCTACAAATCACTTCCTTTTTAAAAAATGAGGTTACAACAACATAGACCATACTTGCAGCATTTGCATGAATGGTGATGAGACATCAGATCACCTCTTCTCATAACGTACAGGACTCAGCATGATCTGCGAAATCATACTCTGCAATACCAAGATAGATTTCCAACTGATCTCATCTCTGAAGGATAGTATCAATTCTAAAATCTACCCAATAATACATCTCTCAATATCTTTGAACTACATCATATGGGTTACACATTGTAAACTAATCATGGAACACCCACAACCTCTTATAACACAATTTTCTCCAAAACAATGATTAAAATCCAGAAGAGACACCAACTCCTGGCATCATCAAAAGCATTTGAGGATGGACATTATACAATATGCCAAACTAACAACAAGGGAAAAATGGGTGGGTAACAATCAGATAACAAATATGTAAAAGACTTAATGTTCACACTGTCTTGCACAACATAGACTCAAAACTACAAATGGAAATAACAAGATAGTTAGAACAACAATGTAAACCTCGTATGTTTGGTTGACATCACTGTATACATTACAAATAATAAATTATTATTGAAATCAAAACAGCAAATAACGATTAGATAATATGTTGTCTGTAACATTTTTGTTACATGTTAATTAATGAAACAAATTTTTGGTGATTATAAGAAATAAAGGTGCAACTTCTGGATTTTCTGGAATATTCTTTTTTCAGATGGCTATAAATTATAGGATAATGGTATAAAGCATAATTAATAGATTTTTTTTCTCAACATTTGTAGAGAGATGAACTAATTGTAGTAAAGCTGATTATGTTTTTATACAGTTTTGTTGCAGACTGAGTGATTTTTCTCAGAGAGGGTATTGCAAGTTGTATTAGAAATGTTGTCCATGAATTGACAAGAGAAGAAAACTTTACAATTTGGAGCTAAAAACTGAGTATAAAAAAACTTCTCATAAAATTAAATTTAATATTGCTTAGAAATCGAACTATATAATAATGGCCACAATGCAGATAATAAGTAGGGTAAAGCAAGCAATATGGAATAAAATGCATTAATGTGCACTGGCCTTTCTCTCTTCATCATCATCATGTAATTCCGTTACTAACTTTCTGTGAAAAATCTGTCTATTTGGTAAATTATAAAGAAACATTACAGCAGAAAAATAAAAAATCCTTGATTCTTTAGAAACCCTATCATATTTATAGTAATTGTAAAAAAATAGTTGAAGTGCTATGACTATTATCAATGAAAAAAAAAAACAGAAAAATAGAATGGAATTAAACTTATGTGTGTCATTTATCCTAACCCAAAATAGATTATCTCCAGACATGTATGCACTTTTATAGTTTATGTGCATAAAACTATACACCCATATAGTTAGGTTATTCTTTTTTTTACTTTTTCATTATTGTACATACATTGACAAATATATATATATATATATATATATATATATATATATTGGTTTAAGCTCCATTATCCCATGGCATTTTTCTTTGTCACTTACATGATAGCAAACACAAACATAGCATTCAAAAACATTGTAATCATTAATTGAAATCCAACTATTTATTTTATTGATATTATGATTCATGGCAAAATCTAATGGATTGATAGCTTCATGGGAGACTGCATAGAGTTTGTTTTTATTCATTTCATTTTATTCATAAAAATATTAAAAGAGGGAAATTCATATTCTTCCCTTCCTATATGACTTTCTACTCACAGTATGTTATTTCCTTGCTATAAATCAGACTCTATTGGTAAAAATATATGAAAATAAAATATAAATTTTAAAGACAAAAAAATACATGTATTTTTTTTTTGCTGATCTTGTTGATCAACCCTAATAACCAACAATAATGTCCATTTTTATTATTGGCTTGTAAAAGTAAAATTATTTTTGAAGTTTAATAAAGCCATTGTTATCACTTGATATAATTTAATACAAATATTGTTTAAATTTTAATAAATGAATTGTTCCTTCACTGTCAATTTATTTAAACTCTAAATATATTTATTGAACATAAAATTTTTGTTTTCTTTATTTATTCACTTATAAACTATATTGAACCAGATGCTTTATCCACTTCAAAAATTTCATCATGAAATTAAAATGCATTTTATATTTTTATAAAGTTTTAAGAGAAAAATATTTGAAAATTTTGTATATTTTTATTTTATGTATTAAGAGTATGTGCAATAACACACATATTCATTTATAATTTAAAATTCTGTGATTTCTATTGTCTTTAATAGATTTTATTTTAGTTTAAAATAATTTTCTTTTGACACTTGTTTTTTTTAATACATTTATAAAAATATTCTAATTAAAAAAAGTTTTAATCCTTTTTGGACAAAGCATTTTAATTTCGGAAAGTTTTTAATTGCATTTTTGGTTTTTTATTGTAATATATTTCAAAAAAAAAAGCTGAGATTTCATTTTGCATTTGCTTTTCTTTAATTAATTTTGAATAAGAGCCCTGGTCAGATTTTTTAAAAATTAAGATTAAGTCTGAGATAGAGATTTTCCCTGGACAATAAGTTCAAATTAAAGATCATGCAGGAGATAAGAGTGCAAATAAATAATCCTGGGTTTCGGACTAATTATTATTCTGACTATTATTATGTTGCTTGTTATAAGGACTCTTCAGCTGAATAATTCTACTCAGCTGCCTGTGATACCTAGTATTGCTGTGCTGCCTTAGATTTAAAGATTGCTGTCCACATCTTTACAGCATCATTGCTGTTACTATATTTTGCTGTCTGTTCATAGGAAACTCCTTTGATATCATAGTAGTGACTACTTAGTGCTCAATAGTGATCATAACTGCATAATGCCAAAATATATGCTATGAGAAATCTCAGCAACATTCATTCTAAATTTTCTCAAGATGAATCCTGGAGCTTCATTCCATGCTTCCAAGATCATGTCATAAAAGCTTAAACAAGAACTAATCCAGAACTTGTTTCCACACTCCCTACCAAAGAAGTCAATCAAAAGACATCATGATGGACTCAACTCAGTGTGAATGTTGTAAATCCCACTAGATATAAATATTAGACTCTTTATTACACCAAAAGGCAAAAGCTTTTCATATTCATACCAGGGCTCAAATCTCATGTTTAAATCAGTTAAAGTCTCAGCTTAATTTTAAAACAAACCTCTCTTTATAATGTTTTGTATATTAAAGTTAAATATCTTAAGCATTTATTATGTATTTTATTTATAGTGTCTGTTGGATTCTTAGTGTTAAGATTCCCTACTTTTATCTATCTGAGAATGTATTGTGAGTTTTTATTTTATATACTTTGTGTCCTTTTCTCTTTTATATTTCTAATCTTTGATAAATGCTTGGACAGATATTAGTTATTTTCTTTTAATCCATCTGTCCCTTTTGTTATAAATAATTTAGATAAGATTTGTTTGCATTTTCTGCAGACTGTAAATCTTTTGGTTGCAGTTTATCAAGTATATTGTTCTATCTTTGCTAAATCATAGATTTTGTTTTCTTCTATTTATGATTATGGAAAATCATAATCTTTTCTTATTCTATTTTTTTTGTATTGAGACAACCTTGATAACTTTGAACATGGTTAATCATGAGCTGTTCTGCTGACATATGACATTCTTCAGCCCAACACTTTATTCCGGCTCAAGGAAATCTTGCCTGCACTGTTTCATTGTTTCCTATGAGAATGCCTTATTTTTGAAATCTCCAAATAGAGGAATTGGAATTTAGAAACTGCTGGCAGGAAGATATTATAAATCCCTCTTTTTAAATTATTGGTGAGAGAATGAACTTTTCTGCCAAGGTATTTAATGCTACATAACTTACATAAACTCTCTGATAAATGCACTGAAAAAATCAAGTCAATTATCTATGCTTTATTTGATTACTTGTTTTAGCTTTAATAAATTTTCAGATTATTTTTCATTTGCTTTTGTGTTCTTTTTTCAATTGTCTGAACAATATTAAAGATCTGTTTCTCACCCTGGGTCTAGCTGGTGGCATTCCTAATCATGGTTAACTATTGATCACAGTAAATTAAATGATCTAGGTAGTAAGTGATTTAGTGGCACCCTCAGTAATCAAGAGAAGGGCACCACCAGGCTATTGAAATCTATAGTAGGCAGATACATACTGTTAAGATCTAGTTTTTACATATATGTTTTATTCTGACCATCATCCCATGCCATTAGCTCAGAGACCAGCAGAGATAATTTATAATTTAAGTTTTAATAAAGATTTATATTCTCACAATATATTAATATTTAATAAAATAAACCACTGCCAGTAATTAACACACAAAACATTTATTGAAGCACATATATAAATTTGAGGAATAAATTTAGATATTATTAATTTCAAATTATTATTTAGAAAATCCACACAGATGGACATTTTAATAATATTTGTACTTCAGAATGTTGCGTGTAGATAGGCTAAATAGATTACTCAGTTAAAACTTTTCAAAACAATCATTCAATCTCAGACTAAAAGTTCATAGCCAAACCAATGCCTGCTTCCAGATATATAATCACAACCAATGCAATATGAAAATGCTAGCATAAAACCACACTGACAGAAATGTGCATCTGACAGCATGATATTATTTGAAAGATACATGATCTTCATCCAGTACAGGAATGTGCATCTGTCTGGCAAAGGAATCATATATATATACAATATATATAGAGAAATGCTAAGTATATCATATATATATACAATAATTAAAGAGAAATGCTCTGTATGGGTAAGAGCAGTCTATCTGTTGATTTATAGTCCCTACTCACAGAGCTAAAAAGGTCAATGGTGCAGAAAATGTCTGTATTCATTGCAACACAGTGACTACATCTTTGGTTCAAGCATTCAATTGGACTTTGCCCTGTATGCTAAACATGCTTTACATTACATTAATATAAACACCCATATATCCCTCCACCAGCATCGACCTAACCATGAAACAAATAACCTGAAATAAAAAAACCTTTAAAATAAACATAAATGATTAAAATAAAAAGTTATTTATGGAATTGCAGAGGAAAATTTACAATAAACCCAATGGCATTCATCATAAGATTTCGCAATGAAACAAAAAACTTAAAAGATATATGAATAAATACATTTGGACACTCAGCATAAGGTGTCATATTTACCAATATCTATATGTTTTAATCACATGTTAATGAATCTATAAAGCTATCTACACCCAACTTAAATTTAATACATTTAAATAATTTAGTCAGTAAATATTAATTAAAAAATGGAAATGATTTAATTAAATTATCAAACTCAAATATATAAAATTAAACATTAATAACTGATTTTGAAATCTTAATAAGTCAGATAAAAGTTCATTTTAAAAATTGTTCAGTTAATTATTAAAAGTCTGTCAAATATTGATGAAAGTTGTTAATTACTTTTTTAAATTTTACAGTTCATACTTTACAGTAGAAGAACCCCCCCCCCCATTTCTGGTGCTAATTCCCGTGAAGTCTTTATTGGTAATACTTTCATGGAAGACTGGTCTGTTGTTCTGGAGATGGCCTTAGCTGGTTCAATCCTTGTACTATTTTATTGTAGGACCCATATAATCCAGATCTACAATAGTGCCATTCATAAATTAACAGTCACTTCATTTGAAATAAGAGATAGTAAAAAGTGTGTCTTTTAACTCTTCTCAAAAAATCAAACTAGAACTAACTTTCAGTGGAATATTTTTTCTTTTTATACAAATTGTCCAGATTCACTGAACAATGGTGTCCTGTTCCAATGATTTTCATTAAGATCCGAGCATTGGTTGTTACTTTTATTGGACATTCTATTTTTTTTTATTCTTTTATCTGACATTTTAATTGTATAAGAGCCCCAAAGGCTAGTTTGCTTTTCATTTAATTAATAACACAATCATTTCCATTTACTGAGATTACATAGGAATCTTAAAATAGAAATTAACATTTATGTTACTTTTTAACAAAAATATTTTATCTTTAGATCTTTACTTTTTTTATAAAAAAGTATGTTCAAATACTTTTTTTTTATTTAAAAAAAATACTTTGAAAGTTTTCAATCTGTGCAATATATTATATACATTAAACAACTCTTTTTAATTTTAGCTTTTAGTTTTTAATAAATTTATTTTTGTTTACAAACTTTTTATTATAAATTTTAAATTAATGTAACCACATATATTTTGACATTAATAGTAATACAAAAATACCAAACAGAGATTTAAAATCAAATTAATTAAACTATGTATACTTTCTACACTTGTGCATCCAAATGATGGTTATTTTGTTGAGAATATAAAATATTTATTTTTTAACAATTTTAATATGGTTAGAACATTTTATTCATTACACAGTCATTTTATGGGATGAACAATGCTTACTTAATCTTATATTTTTTTTATTATTTTTTTCCTCATATTCTATTTCAATAATATTAAGATCAAAATTGGGTACATATTTCTTTTCATGTTTGTAAAATACTGATGTAATTGTTGAATTGGATTTTGTTTTTTTAATCATTAAAACAGATGTGCTAATATTATCTTTACATCAGATTGACAATATCTGCATTGACAAATTTGGCATAGCATTTGAAACACCCATCAATTTAGTTAAACTGATTAATAATACAAATGGCATGATACACACATTGGATTAATGTAACACAGACAGACTTTTATTACATATACTATGGGAATATATAAATTGATCTGAAGACAAGATTAACACGCACATTTTAATGAACAAAAAACCAAAGTCCTTCACAACTAATACATTAGTGTTTGACATTCCCCCAAAAAAATATGGACACAATTTTGATTCTAGTATTATTAAAATAATGTGTAAGGAAAAAATGATAAATAAATGTAAGATTAAAGAGGCATGGTTCATCACACAAAATGAATATGTAATAAATTAAAAATCTAACAGTATTCAAAATAGCAAAAAAATGAGTGTATGGGTCTTATAAATTCTCACACAGAATAACTATAATTGTGATGCCCAATATTGAAAGCATATTTGGTTTAATTAATTTTATTTTTAATCTCTGTTTTGGTATTTTTATATCATTATATATTATGTTGATAAAAAAAATCAAATTAATTTAAAATTCATGTTGATAACAGTATTTTTATTTTTTCAGGAATTACCCTAGGGATGATGATGCCTCCCTTCTTTTATGCTAACATGCCAAAGTAAGTTGTCTTATATATGTCATAAAAATTGCTATTGAAAAGAGAAAATCACTGTGCTTCTATTTTATGATCTTATTTCAGCTTAAAAAGTCGATACAAATTAGTAGACAGTTTTAAATAAATTTTTATGTTGTATCTTATATATCTATATCCTTAGAAATGCATTTAATTTATGATTTCAAAAAAAAAATGTGTTATGGTCTCATAAAACTATAAGCCAAAATTTGGTCTCTGTATTACCATTGGCATCTATCAATTTTTCAAGCTTGTATAAGTTGCTATTTCTGGAATAAGAGAAAAAAAATTCTACTTAAATATAATGTGCAATACTGAGTTAAATACTATTTGTTACTTTTGTTTAAAACTGAAATATTTATGTAATCCTGAAATACCTATAAGTGTCTGTGATAAGAATATATTTGTTTTATTCAAGTATAAATAGCATGCATTATTTTAGAACAAAAGTAAATTTATGTCATTTTTGCTGACTAATTTGAAATTGTAACTATAAAAAACAAAATTATTTCATAAAATGTGAACATTATATTTTTTTACTACAGTATTTACTGCATTTTAAATTTAAACTTGATCAGGTTAACATTTATATTGGTGTAAAAATATAAAAGATAACACAATAATTATTAGTTTTTATATAATATAGAAATAAAACAAACTAACTCCTTCTTTTTAAAACTGGAATCTGACTATAATCATGAAAAAAAATCCAACGTTTCGACTATTTTTTATAGTCTTTTTCAAGGCACACTAAAATAAAATATATATACAATAAATATCACATATTCCAAAAAAAAAAAAAATTAAATTAATTAAAAATTACAAAATATATTCATAACCAAAATTTTTTTTTTTTTTATCTTATCTCACTCCCCTTTCCTATTACAATCACAACTTAAACACAACTAATTTCTTTTTAAAAATCTATATATATCATATAAAAACTTTTAATTAAAAACCTATTATTTTCTTTTATCTATTTCTATTAACATCCTATTTAATTCTGGCTTTATTTCATTTATGTATACACCCTCTTTTATTATCCTTTCATTATATGACTTAATACATTCCAAAGAGTATACATAAATGAAATAAAGCCAGAATTAAATAGGATGTTAATGGAAAAAGATAAAAGAAAATAATAGGTTTTTAATTAAAAGTTTTTATGTGATATATAGATTTTTAAAAAGAAATTAGTTGTGTTTAAGTTGTGATTGTAATAGGAAAAGGGAGTGAGATAAGGTTTAAAAAAAAGAAAATTTTGGTTATGAATATATTTTGTAATTTTTAATTAATTTAATTTTTTTTTTTTTTTTTTATTTTTTTTTTTTGGAATATGTGATATTTATTGTATATATATTTTATTTTAGTGTGCCTTGAAAAAGACTATAAAAAATAGTCGAAATGTTGGATTTCTTTTTCATGATTATAGTCATAAAAAATCAAGTTTGAAAAAGAAAGAGTTAGTTTGTTTTATTTCTATATTAGATATATATGAACTATTTTGAAAAGAAGAACTGTGTGCTGGATATATTAAATTTTTATATAATGCATTTTAATGACATAACCAATTATTATTGCAAAATATGTTATAATATATAAATAATAATTAAATAATAAAATTGAAATAAACAAATAGAAATACTTATTTGTTTTAAGATGAAGATTATTATTTGCATTGATGTCTATAGATACAATTCTAAAGATTTTATACTAGTAAAATAGGTTTACATTTGTCAAATATTTGCTTAAATAAAATTATGATAACTTTGTTTGAAAAAAATAGGTATTTTGAGGCTTTTGAATTTTTGTCCATGTGAAAAATATTTACCAGAAAGCTGTAAATATTGGAACACATATTAATTCAACAATTAGCAGTAGCAAAAATAGTTCTGTAGCAACAGGATTTTATATCAAGTTAAAATTTATAATCACAAAAGTCCATGCCAATAGCCATCTTATGATAATTGTCAGGAGGTTCAACATAACATTACTAAAAATATATAAATCACTGCAATCTTTTTTAATGTCATGGACTGATAAATTGAGAAAATGACATGTTTTAAATGATTCAAATCTCAATCATACATTGAATTACAGAGGTTATGACACATATGTAAACATAGTAAATATTTGGAGGTGGGTTCATAATGTATTTACCTACATTGCAAAATGCATTAAATTTGAATAGATATTAATCTGCTATAGTAAATATCATAATAATGTGCAAGTTGAAACAGAGTTGTAATTCTATTTATAGTCAATTCATTTTGAGTTTATACTTCATGTGACTAATATATTTTAGAGGTGTTGGGCATGAATTTGGATTTGTAACATGGTTCCATTTGACTTTATTTCATTCTAATTTGGAACGTGACACAACTAATTTCCCACTTTATATGTGTTAACAATTTGGAGTTTTAAAAAATCAATCATTATTTTAAAAGTTTTCTTATTAAATTAAAAAGTTTTTTCACACAGCAAACAATATTTAATGGCCATGTGAAAAAAGTTGTTGAACAGCATAAACAAAAGTAATGTTTTTAGTTCAGACGCTCTTTGTTGCATTAATAAAAATCGATTTTTTTTTGTGAACTATCATCAAAAATTTAGTGCAGAAATAAATTATAACTATACAAAATGTGTATTTTACAATAAAATTTTTAGAGTTATTAGGGGAGAGCCAACCATTAATATATCATAGGTCTTCAATTTTCTTATGCTTTTAAATTTTAAACTTTTTAAATTATTGATACAATTGTTATTGTTATTTTCCATTGAATAAATTCAACTTTCTGTAAAGATCGCAAGGGTCAGGTTTGTACATTCATGCAAGAAAATCGAGAGTCCTGGTAAATTATACAAAGGCTGATCTAGATGAGGGGTTGAGACCTCGAATCTGATCGCACTTCAGCTCCTCCACCAACACTCCATGACATACTACCCATGCTGGCAGTAGCTAAGGCTGGGTCAAGAGATTCAGGGAATATTAACTAAATTGCTATTATTTTAAATACACACACATATCTATGGATGGCTAGATAATGCATATATTTATAAGTAACACTAATATTAAGAAATTTAACTAAGATTTAGTATTAAGAAATTTAACTGAGATTTGGGATGGATTACGACTGATATGCAATACAGTTAGTATGACATAAAATATATTTTAATCGATAGATATAAAACAAATAGACAAGAGTGTATTGAAGGACACATGCAGGTGTAAATAAAGATGAGTAAGCTGGATAACAAAATCTCATCTGATGCACTATACTTTAAGGAGTTTCTTACAATTTTAATAATCTACAGTTTCTAACCATGCCTTAATTTTACTATGCCTGACCTATTAGGTTTGCAATGGTTAAATCAGTACAAGAATGATGATTTATTACCATAACATTTAATGGTAGTCATGGATAATAATAATCACTTGGAGACGTTATCTTAAAAATCGCAACATCAGACTGATATGTCTTCAGGGTAATACGTCATTGGTTGCCGTAAGAACCATAAAAGAATGTTAAAACTCATAAACAAATTACCAGCTTGTGTAATTTTAAACAAACAATAGGACTGCAAATTATTTAACTTGAAAATCATTTAAAATGAATATTGAAACTCAAATAATTTTATAAATTTAAATAAACGATTTTATAAATCTAAACCTATTATTTTGTTATATACATAAATCTAATTACATACCGTTATGTTTACTTCACTTTTAACAAATGTAAATAAATATGCATGTATATAAATATTTAAGTCTGTATTTTTGTATTATAATTAATAGGATGATTATATATGCACATACTCAGCAATATTACAAGCACACTCAAAATTTTAAATTAAAGAAACACATGCAATCTGAGTGCAACGAAATACACTATTATAAAATATAATAGGTGAAACAGACCTAACTGTTTCAGTATAGTGTATGATAATTATATATCAATTGAGTTTACTTATTTTATTAATGAACAGAAATGAATATATTTTTGTTCAATAACATTGGCACTATCATGATTGGTTATTTTAAATAATTGAGAATATATTGATAAACATATATTAGAATAAGTAATTCTTTTGTAATTGATGTTTTATGTTTTCATAATTGGTCTATATCCTTGGTGGAAACATATTATAGTGTCATTCAATTGTATCTAATATATGTGAAACTCTATGTATATTCATGATTATTATTATTGGTAGTATTATTATAAATATTTTAAAATATATAACAAGTTCTAAGTTGAAGTGAAGGCTTAGGTGCTTAGATTTTATTTTATTATTTTATTTTTGAGATGATGAAAATTGTAATTATCCAAGATTTGATGACTGTAAATATTGTAAATAATTTATTTTTTATTGAAAATATTGTAATAAAATTTGTTAAACTTGTTTTTATAAATTTATGTGTTGAATCAATTCTTTCACATCTCAACCATATGATTGCTGATATTTTGAACCAAAACATAATATTTGCACAGTATGAATACGATTATTATTTAAGAATTATAGTATTTTCTTAATATGATTTAGTTTAAAAATTACATTCACATTACCATTATGATCATAAATTAAATATACAATATTACACAGAATTATAATATTATCTGTTGCCACATATTTTCGGATTATAAGATTATACCATATTTTTATTTAAGATAACACATGAAAGCTAAAAGATTATGCTATATTATTTATTTATTATTATTATAGATAAGAACTATAATGAGGAAAAACAGATGAGATCGAATTATATATTGAAAATTAATATTATTATTTACTATTATTATTAGTTAGGTGTAGTTGAGAGTGATATCAAATCCCTTATCATGCGTGACAACAGTAATTTTAATTGACTTGAATTAGTTTAGAGAACTTGAGATTATTTAGTTATATTATTTTTTAATGAAGAGAATAGGGTTTATTTCTTAGTATTATCTTAATTAATTAATTATTCTTAAAGTCATAAAAATGCTATAAATTTATTATTTGAGATAGCAAAATGGAGGATATTATTCCTATGCCGTTGATATCATATCCTGTGGGATATTAGCTCAATGTAATTCAGATTACCATTTGTATCTCAGTTCATGGTTTTATGATTTAATAAATATTTATTTATTTAATTTATAAAACTTAACCATATTATTATTTCTTATTAGTTAGAGCTAGTTAAACCATAGACATTAACATAGAATATCTTTATTATCGATTATATGCATTTTAGCCGAGCATAACTATTTATCTGAGCTAGTCTTGTTTTATTATATATTTCCTGGAAGTGAGGGTACAATATATATATTTAGTGAATTATCTAATCTCATTTTGTATTTGCTTTATTTTGAATCATTTTGTTTTCTCTAGTGTAAATAAAGATTGATTGAGGATGGACTTCTATCATGAAATCTGAATCAGGGAGATTTATTGTTTTAAGCCCTCAAAATGATAGAAGACTATTCTTGTAAACTTAATATTCTTTTTCTAAATATATGCTATGATACATTACAGTTATTATCAAGTGTTAACTTAATATTCTTTTTGTAAATATATGCTATGATATATTATAGTTATTTAATAAATGTTACTGAATTGTTAAAATCAATATGATCTCTGGTGTTTGATCATTACCATCATTTTGCATTTGCACCATTAACGATTTGTTCATCACCTTCATTATACGTTTACATCATTAAAGGTTTGATCATTATCATCATTATGCATTGGTCTCCTAAATGATTGGTCATCATCAATATTTTTCATATTGAAAAATATACTTATCTATGTTTATATATAGGGGTATTTGGTCAATAATTAAGTAAGTCCATCCCTGAAGAGAGCTGAGTGCAAAAACTCCCTGAGTTTGAATTCTGTGGTGTAATAGGGTCTAAAATGGAAATGTAATGGATATGGACAAGTCTAGATTACATTGAAATGTCTTAAGCAAATTATGAGCTACCATACTAAAGGTAGATGTGATTTGGGGCTAAGCATTTCATCATGACATGTTTAGCATCCTACGCTAGGGCTTGGGTCTGACAGTAGTGAGATGTATTCCCTTTGTTATATGGCATTTCTGATTGAGTATTATCTGGCATACCTAAATGGGATGTTGGATCATGGATTTTATGATATGACTTGTTGCAGGTTGTTTGACATATTGTGTTCAAATCATCCAACTACTTTGTCTTATTTACTTTATCCTATGGCATTCCTTGCAGTTCCATTATTTCTGGCACCCAATATATTGGCCCTGAACATAGTTTAGATGCAAGGGAGGTCCAGCCATTGGACTGGAATTTTAAAAAAAAATTATATATATTTTTATGCCCTTAAGCTTTAAATCTCAAATCCATATTGGACATACTCTCTTATGTAAGACCAAAATATATTTGATAGGGATAATAGTGAACAGATATGTTAATTATTTTTTGAAGGATTTAAGATTTACATTAAAAGTAAATAATATTAAAAGTGGTGAATACAACATGTGGTGAAGAGAACAAATAGAGATTCACTTTTAAATAAATAATCAATCAATAAATGAAATAAAAAATAGAGGAATTAGGCAAGCTAAAACACCAGTTTAAAAAAGTAAATAGACAATAAATAAATAAATGATAGCAAGAAGTATTTTGTCATTGATAAGTACAATGTTTTTTTTAATATTTACTTAAATAGACATTACTTAAAAGTGGAGTATTATTTGGAAACAAAATTATAGAGACTATGGTATAGACATTAGATACTATTGTTGTGGAAGGGGAAAATGATACTAATAGTAATAATGGGAAGGTATATTTATCAATCCAATCTCTTGAGGGGTCTATAATGGAGGAAAATGAATCTCCACAGAGACAAGCAGAAAGCCAAATAGCTTTTCAAATGCAAGAAGCTCCCACTGACAAGATTATTCATGCACTTGGAATTAATGTAGTACAGGATACTGAAAACATGACCATCATGCAAACAATGTTTCAAGAAATGATGAACAAGATAAATCAATATGTGATTGCCAATATGAACAGTATTAATGAAGAGATAAATTAAAATATGATGGCAACTAAAACTGATATAAGTAGCATGAGTAATGATCTGAACAGCAAGATAGATGATATGAAATCATGCATAAGCTGCATGATTGCAAGATTAAATGCTAATATGGAATCAAACCTTAAAATAAATGGTGATATGAATTATAATGAAAAGGAAGATGAGGCAATACCAACCTCACAAAGAAGCTCAACTATGATAAACCTAAATAATGATATAATGCAAATTAGTGCTAGCAACCATTGTCAAGAACCCAAAACTTACTCTGAACAAAAAGTCTGTGAATGTACTGATGACAACCAGAAGTCACCAGTAGTTCAGGAAACTATCATATAAGAAAGCTGCCACATCCACCATGTTATCACATAGTAAAGTGATAACATAGAGAATCATCATAGTACTGTTGAAGTGATGGAATGTGATCGGCAAAATTTAAAAAGGATGGATAAAAGTAAAGCAGAGATTCTTTATAACACAAAAACATTGATCAATATCCACAGAAGACCTGTGCAATCTACAATATCAGATAGAAAACTCATACCATATGACAACTCCACATATGATAACATGAAATCAAATTAGATTGTGAATTTCAGAAGTCTAGAAAAAAACATTCTGATGATATTTTTGAATATCAAGGGCAATTGAACTTTCATGATCTTCTGTGGACCACAAGTCAAACAATATACCCTTAATGAAAAAGCAATCCATAACTGCCAAATTGGAATGATTAATCTCAGAATACTTCACAAACCTGTTTTGAAAATCATATACTGAACCCACAAATAAACATGCCATGTGTTGGAAGAATTACGGAAGAAGGTACAAATGTAGATGGATTGGATATATACTTGGAATTCTTGTGCCACATTCATATGCACTATCAAACCCACAAACAAAACACTGGAAAACTAAGTGAAAATCATCAAAAGCACTACCAATCATAATGGCTGTCACAAAAGATTGTTCCCATAGGAAGATTATGTATGAAGACAAAAGTGCAATCAATATATTTGTTCATCTTAAATGTGTATCATGTCACATTAATTCTTCATCTGATGAAGCTGAAGGCCAAAATATGAAAAAGTATTGCGTAATTATGGAAAATAACCCACCAAAATTGATTAAATGGAAAGGTTTCCAGTACCACAAGTTATGCAATACATACGAAGGTCCCTTCATATTCATTAAGCATGTGAATGACAGTGCTTGAAAGAAAAAGCACAAGTTATGGTAGGACCTTCAAAAATTGCAGACCATTGGAACACATAAAAGGATTATGGATAGAAATTTAATGCTCCATGATGTTATAAGAAGAAAATGAATTTATATGTAGATAGAGAAATTTGGGCAATGATGTAGACATAGACAAAGGAAAAGACCTGCCAAAGATATTATGTCATAAATATAGATACCAATTTGTTATATTAAATCTTAGTTTTTTATTATTATCCCCCTAAATATAGAATGTTAACCTACTGAGCAACTCAACTGAACATAAGTTGTAAGATAACAGAAGATAAATCTGAGACTGATGTATAAATTCATTTTATATCCTAATATGGAATGCATCAAATAGTCATAGATATTATGAAGACAATTCCATAGCTACTAAATCTAAGATTAATAAAGATTATATTGTGAGTTTACTATGAAGGCAAATCATAGAAAGCAGAATGTAAGAAGGTCTAAACATAAATTCAGAATCGAAGATATTGTTAATAAAAAAATCCACATCCAGGTAAACCACAGGAAGCTAAGTATCATATGTTTAGTAATATATATGAGGGGCCATATACCATCATGAAGCAAACAGGTCCCAATGAATTTGGGCACATATAATGCCCATATCTTAAAGCCTTACTGTGGCTGTTAAAAACAATAGGAAATGCTAACATAGCTGAGATATAATAAAAAAAGGATAACCTTTGTAACAATAGCAGGTGCAATGTATAGAAATATATATATATATGTGTGTGTATAAATACATTTACATAGTATACAGTTAGAGATATTAAGATTGATGAAAGTATTTCCCAAATAATGCTTAGAAGAAATCATGGGAATACCTAGAGGCTAACTAAAACAGACATGATTTGATATTTGGCTGGACCTTCATTGAATCCAATAAGCCTCAAAGGTGCATGGAAAAAGGTTAGAAAACAATTTCATGTGCCTTCTGTAAAAGCGACACAATCTTGGTTATGCTTCCATTATAAAACCATCAAAACCCTAAATCCAGCACACTATTTGAACTTCCCAAAACCAGCTGTTAAATAAAAGAAAAAAAGTTAGACATAAGGAAATTGACATAACAACCCTTTACTGGGTCCAAAATTATCATACATTCTTAATGTACTTGTGAGTGTTAAAATTTAAAATCCAGATTAAAATTTTAACATTGTTAAGGAGAAGGGTTTTGTAATGGATGACTTACAACCAACCACCATGCCTATCCCAATTTTTTTCAATGTTTGAATTCAGGCCAATTGGTAGGCAAATAATTTATCCTACATACCTGTTTATACACATGAAACATGTATATAAATAAACTTATATTTTTTTCTATTAGTAGAAATTATTTTTTTCTTCACTTAATATCACTAATAACAACACTTAATATCACTAACAACAAAAATAATAACTAATTGACTTATAAAACAGACATGATCAAAGGTCAAAATATATGAGGTCAAAATAGTTACTAGGTGATTGAGTTTGAATAATAAAGAATAAGCAAAGAAAAAAATAATAATGTTTTTATGATTTTTTGGTTAGTTTATAACAATTGGCTCAAGCTAGCATGAGAAAGCAACCTCATGATTTTCACTTGTCTAGCTAACAACTAAACCATCAGAACATAAAGAAAATCTTTTATTTATGTTTTTAAAAAAACTGTTCAGCATTAAAAACTGTAAGAATATGAATTTTAAAACTTAATGTTTATATGTAAAAATAAATATAAAACCTTTATTATTGAAATAGAAGGAAAGTAGAAATTTAATCTCAACTGTTAAAACAACAAACATGAATATATAAATAGCAGAAACAAACTAATGTTTTAATTTGGTTTACAAACTTGAATTCATTGTTATTGAAAAGAAATGTGAAGCTACTAGAAATTGATTGTTTTTAAGCCACTTTCCTATATATACTGAAGTCATGATATAAATACTAGTTAATATTAAAGTAATCATTGCAATGTGTTTGGGGTGAACAAAATACAGTAGTTATCCTATGTCAGCTTTCATGTCATTATATAGCTGCCTGTGAAAATGTATATTTTACAAAGCAATGGTGAATATCAATCTTCAATAAATTTATGCTATGTGTTCAGAAGAAATAATTGGTATGT